>CH002384.1:85885-118024 GCA_000149265.1 Ciona savignyi
TACAGTTTACCATAACATAGAGAAAAGATTGGTAAATATGCAAAAATTTGTCAGCATTAAGCTTTAATGATGATTAAACTACACTGGTAAAAGACGTATGGCAATGAAGTGTGAGGTTTTTCATGTGGCACTATCAATTTTTCCATACAAAATACCCAGTTTTATCATTTTACTACAAAAAGGTTGATTTACATGAAGCATTCAACATTTTCGCCAAGATAGAATTTCTTGTCAAAATAATCCATACTTTTTATACAGAGAATACATATTTTTTAAGACAAAAATTGGTCGATACATATATTTCCGTTATGAAATATAATGTGTCACACGCTATAATCTTCCAATAAAATCTACCACACTACCAAATATAGTGATTTTTATTGTTTTGTAATCTTATGTACTAGAAAGAAATCGTTCTTTTCTCCTTGCCTAGTTCTAAACCGGATAACGTTAGTAAAGTGACAAATATTCGGAAAACTAAGCGTTGAAAAATTTATTTATAAACCAAAACTTTCGCGCACGGTGATTTCCCTATTCAAGTATCCAATTTAAAAAAATTAACGTGTAAAAGGTTTTATACTTATCATGGGTGGAATGCATTAGGGGGCTTTCTCATAAAGGTACCTGTTAAAATATATAGGATAGGGATAGGATACAATATTCATGTTTATCCCCGTGAATCGGAAAACCAAGGGTGTTAACACACGGGAAATCGTCAGATCACCTCGCGCCCACCGTCGGGTTATCGGAGCTAATACAGTGTGTATATGATAGACACGTTACTTGAATTTGGTAGAACCCATAAATCCGCTTGGTTCAGGCAATGTCCGTGAAGTGCCTTGCCGAAGGACACAACTGACTTGCTAGCGACCAGTTTTGCACCTGCAACCTTCCGATTATAAAGCGACGCACTTAACCGCTAGACCAACCGGCCGGACTATATCAATTTTATTACCATGGAAAAATCACTAGGGTTCTTCAGGTTACCAAAGCTATTCCAGACTGCAGTGTGTGTTATACAGTAGAACCCCACTTACCTGACCACCTATGGGACCGTGATCAAGCGGTCGCGTTAGCGGGGTGGTCGTGTTACTGAATTTTGATTTGCAGCAAGTTGTCGTCATATGTAGCTTAAATGTCTGCATTTTTACTAAATTTTCACCAAATGCCATTATTTTTATTAGATACTGCAGAATGAGTTTAAAACTAAAGTTTATCTTGTAGGATTCACTTCTGTCTGCCACATATTTGTGTGTGCGCTCATTTATTCATATTGTTTTGATCATAAAAAGAAATTTAACCTTGTTATTTTGTTGACAAAGGCAAATTATTAAGCACATGTGGTCACTTAAGCGGAGTCAAATTGGAAGTTTTGGACCAAAATATGGCGGTCCTGGTCTGGAAACCAGGGTGGTCGCGTTATTAAAACAGAATGCAATGCATTACCATAGTAAATTATTTGGGACCGCACTAAAGTGGTCCTGATAATGAGGTAGTCGTGTTATTGAGGTGGTCTACAAGCGGGGTTCCACTGTATATGATTGACACGTCTTTTCGGTTTCAACGCTTTTACTTATTATATCTTAAATGAATTTTAAAATTAACACCGTGTTGTAAAGAATCAAAGTAATCTAGTAACACCATATCGAAAAATTAAAAAGCTACACAACCACAACCTTAGCAAAGATTTCCAGTTTCCCAGTCCCTATTTTTCCGTCCCAGGCTTTTATGCTGACAGTGGCATGTTCGGCGATAACAAAATGCGACAAGTTGCAGTGCACTCCCCAAATTTCTTCTCCATCATTCACCGTCCAATCCGCCCCCATGTGATCATTTCCTGTGCATCGGGGATGTTTGGACTCCCCGAAATCCCAATGGCCAACCAAGCCGTTGTGAAGCGCGTTTTCCTGTAATGATATTTACCAAAATCAACTCTAAAAGTGGTCGTATTTGCTAAACCAATCATATAAGCATGGCATATTTTTTCACTTTTCAGGTATGTTTATAAATAATCGTTAAAATCAATTTCGACGATATCCGAGCCAGGTAAACATATTTTACTAGGTCGATTGAATTTTACTAACCGCTATGATCTGCCAATAAGATTAGTCAGTTAACTAAAATGAGCAAAATAATTAGAATCTAATATTTTACCGTGGATCTATCAACGGAGAGGTGCTCTTTTAAAAATGAGTCCTGAATTTCAGCCAGTTGAAGAGCTCGTTTCCACACCCTCATGCTCTTTACCTCTCCAGGAAAGTAGTTACCACAACACTCCTCCCCACCAATGTAGAATCCATTCGACGTGCCCGGGAGCATGGTCACCACCTAGCGATTCAAATGAATAAAAGTTGTTGTTAAAAAGACATGATAACAAAATGTTTTTCCATTAGCATTAAGCAATAAAATGATGAATACAATGGGAGAAAATTACAGGCAGGTATTGTTTACAATCACAAAGGTATGTTTGTTGTGACGTGCAGTTGCTACACCCCTTAAATTTATACCTTTTATACCTGTAGCCCAAATTGTCGGACGGTTCAAGTGAAATAAAAATATTAATAATTGATGGTGCATTGCATAAACAAACAATACCAGGTTTAAATGCAGCAGAATCCTGGTGATTTATTTGAACATTAAGTCATATTTGATATAATCTCCTGGAACGCAATTGCAAATATTTGAATTGTTTCGTTGCATTGTTAATGTGGGTTACACAGTGCTTAAGGGCAATAGATCACTTACGTTTTCGCTCCCCATCAGCTTTCCGTTAACGTAAAAACTAACGGTGTGTCCGTCGGTAGCCTGCACTAAGTAATACCACATCCCTGTAACCACACGTTCGTTGTCTTGAATGGCTGCAGTGCATCCGTCCGGGGGATTGTAGAAAGCTTTAAAGTATCCTCCCTCCATCCCTATTCCCCAATCTCTGCAGTTGGCGAATCCACCTGCCACAGCCTATAAAACCAAATTAATAAATAATTTGTTTTAAAACGCATGATAAATAAAATAAAAATTGTCAGCATACTACATACGTGTCTTCCATCCGGCACGTCCAGGATTCGAACCCACACCTCCATTGAGTAGATCGGTCCGGGATTCCATGCCCCAAGATCAATAAACTGGTTTACGCCATTAAGAACAACCGCGCATGCAAATGGTGGGCCGACCTAATAAGGATTTCGTAAGGATTGGATTTGGCACTCTGCATTGAACTTTATTTGTTAAATTTCGATCAAAGCGGCAGGCGTAACGTTGTGTTGCATCAAATTAATGGTTAGGTCAATTGTCAAAATACGCCGCCAAAGAGCCAAGGTGTAAAAACTAAGGATATATATATATTTTTCCTGCTTTAACTTAATAAATATACGGTTATTCGGAAAGTTTGTTGTAATATAATCGTCGATAAGTTCATTTCCCATAGCCTAATATGTAAAAATGATTTTTGAAAGCTGACAGTAAAATACGATGTATAACGATTAAACCTCTTATACTAATTTCGTATAACATTACCCAACCCCGGTGCTACTTTTACACATTTATACCTCGTTGGTGTCGACGCATTTCGAATATGTCATGTTCTGCATGATGAATGGGAACTGGCAGTTTTCATTCGAACCACTTCCACCAGTTGTTGATATTATGTGGGATGGAACGCCAACACATTCACCGCCATTCAAACACGCCGGTTGGTTGTACCTTAAATTAAATCACTTATACATGGAGAAATGATGGCTGGTACAATAGTGCATCAAGCATTGTGATAAAATCGGAAATCGTGAAGCAACGTTCTTTGTGGGAACTAGTGCTGGTTTTAGTTGACAAAGACAGAACTATAAATGTTGAAGCATCGCTTTGCACTCTGTTGGAACAAAAATGTGTTCGGCTAACGAATTTAAGTGTTCGACCGGTTAGTCCGGTGGTTTAGAGCGACGCCTTTCAACCTTTTTCGAAACTGTTCGCTAGCTTTTTAACCCCCTTGGTTTTCTTATTAATGGGGATAAACATGACTATCTTATCCCATCCTTACATGTTCACTTTTAAATGCAGAACTCGTCCCAAACCAAAGCGCAAAATTATTAACTTAAAATAAATAAACCATTCATTTTTTACGGTGGCCAATAAGGGCAACCCTGAAACTTTATTTTAGTCTACAAAACTTATTTATAATTTATAATCGCCAAAAATGTTTTCAAATCGACAAAAATATTCGCCGATCCGCAAATCTTTTTTTGGTAGCCAATCGATAAAACTCTTTTGCAAATCGATAAAACTATTTCGCCAATCCACAATTTTTTTATGCAGCCAATCGGCAAAACTATTTTTCAATCGACTAACTTTTTTAGGAACCGCAAATCTTTTATTCACTGTCGACAAATGTATTTTCGAGTCGAAAAATATATTTTCGATCCGGCAAAAGTAATTTCGATTAGGTTCAAGCAACTGCCGTTAAATGTCTTATTCAAGGGATTTGTCAAAGGACACAACCGATATGTTACTTACAGCGGCTGTTTTCTATCGGTCACCTTTCGGCTAACGGTTCTGCGCGCCATCACTAAGCCAACCGTCTGGGCAACTTGGCTTAGCTTAATAATTTGGTTTTCTAACTGCTGTTACGCCTACCTGTATGGGTTTGGGTTATGGTATGTATAAAGCCTTTATGTTATGTATAAAGTATATTTAATAACTATTTTCAATCTTCGATATTGGAGGGTAATTACTATATATGCTATTGCAGTGACATGCTAGTTTGATTGACTGCAGTAGAGTTTGACAGTGTGTCAAAAATAAACCAGTTTGATTTTTATTTATTGTGTTTTCAGCGAACAATAGCAAAAAAATATATTAAGCAAGTTCATAGTAAAAACTGTGGGAGTTCTGATTGGCTGTATGGCCATTGGTTCGAGCTTACAGCCAATCCGAACTGCCACAGTTTTTACGATGCTAAAATCTCTTTGGTTCATGCAGAACGATTATATCCTTTATTTTTTGCTACTATCGTTTAATTCTCTTCCCATTTGATTTTCGGCCTGGTAGAAGTTGGAAGGTTGGGTAGCTTAGCTTTATAATACATGTGCATTATTAGTATGATATTAACTTTACAAAAAAAATATTGTTAAATAAATTCGAAGCCTAGTCGCCAGACGGTTGGCTTGGTAATGGCGCACAGGACCGTAACCCGAAAGGTGAGCGATAGAAACCAACCGCTGTAAAACAAGTCGGTTGCGTCATTAGACAAACCTTGTGAAGATTTTAACTGCAGTTGCTTGAACCTAGTCAAAATTACCTTTGCCGGCTCAAAAATACATTTGTAGACTCGAAAATACATTTGTCGACAGTAAATAAAAGACGTGCGGTTCCTGAAAAAGTTTTGTCGATTGACAAAATAGTTTTGCCGATTGTTGACAAAATAGTTTTGTCGATTGGCTGCAAAAAAAGCTTTGCGGATCGGCAAAAGAGCTTTGTCTATTTGCAAAAGAGTTTTGCCGATTAGCTGCAAAAAAGATTTGCTGATTGGCGAAATAGTTTTGTCGATTTGAAAATATTTTTGTCGATTTGAAAATATTTTTGTCGATTTGAATATATTTTTGTCGAATTGAAAATATTTTTTGTCGATTAGAAAATATTTTTGGAAACTGACATAAAGTTCAGGATTGCCCTTAATGGGCCACCGTAATTTTTAATGTAATGAAGGAGCGAAAAAAACTAAAGCGTAACAATTAAGAGAAAATGATTCAATTTAACTCGAATTGTTCTGTTGATCAGGGGGCGTTTCCAACAAAAAACATAAGGTATAAGTGGCCCGAGGCGATATTATCGGTTTGTGGTTACTACTTTAAATTATATATAGAAACCAATCCCCGCCAATCGTACACCTTAATCGGATTGTGGTTACCGAATACAATGATGTATAGAAACTAATGACTGCCAAAAATGAACCTTATCAGATCGAAGATATATACAGACGATAAATTTGTTTGAGTTCGTGTCATTCGTTAAAGCTTTATTAAATAAACAGTAAAAAAATATATTACAAAAAAATGTACGAGGTCGCACAATTTTCCCATCATATATTTATACTTTCTAAATGGCTAAAATGACATTTGATGCAATGCATAGTACAAATTATGGAGACATTTGGTCACAGAAGGGAAGGTGCTTTAATATAGCTGTCTGGGGTAGCGCAATCAGAATATAGGCCGATTACACAAATGAGCATGAAAGAATACAAAAAAATAAACTTACAACAACAAAAAACTTACGTGTCTTCATAAAATGCGCAATAGTCGAAACTCTCACACCGCGTGCCATAGAAGCCATCTGGGCACGAACACTGTCCCGATATGTGAACACAAGTGCCTCCGTTTTTACACCCGCAATCAGATACTAAAATACAACAGAAGCCTTTTATCCTATGCTATTGATGTAAAGCACACCGATAAGGATACTGTTTAAGTAAAATTGATGTTCGGATGAACCGGAACTCAGGTTCGACCTTTTTCTTGACTCGGATTGTCTTTACCAACGACCCAACCCTTAATCCTATAATAGTCGGCGTGGGAAGTAAAATTGTGTTTGGTGGTAGCAATGTCAATTACGGAAAATCAATTACGTTAATTTCCCATAGCTATCGATGAATACTTACACAAACACCGGGCTTGAACTTTGCAGCCGTTTGAAGTCGATTTACAGTAGTCCTGCTTGCAAGTGGCCGGAGTCGTGCTGTTGTCTATAGCCCCCCTTCCGTATGTAACTTGCTGATGCCACCTGTTCACTCATCTGTTTACATTTTACCAAAACATTAAAGAATACTATAACGATTGAAGCATGCGCATTAAACACAGAAAACCATTGCACTTGTTATTATTTGCGTATGAAATATATTGAACCGTTCACTATTATCACCAAGAGAAAGAAAGACATGGAGGCGTTGCCAGCGGTCTTCAGTGTTTGATTGTTACATAACGAAGAAACAGCCTATAATTTACTGGGTGTTTTAACGAATTATTACAAACTAAAATAAATAAATGATAAGAATTACAAGTGATTTTAAAATGTTTTACCAATCTAAAGCAGCACAACCCGTCATGTAAGCCCCGTCTGGACATTGTGCTGTTGGATTTTTCATGTCCATACTCTCCACGTTAATAAACCTTTGGTACGTTGGGTCGTACTGCAAGCATGTGATAACACCCTGCGGAAAACAAAATCAAATTAAGCCAGAAAACTGAGCCTTACTCGGGAAACAGAATATTAACACGCAATCGGTAGTCAAATGTACGGACTAGCCCATAAAACTTTATGCATGGATGCGTTTCTTACTCGGACTTGTGTTCCCAATCCCGAGTTGGTGACCTCGCATTCATCCTTCTCAAACCACGCTCCGTCACAATTCTTATCGACGCATTCACATTTGATGCCGGCCATTCCCGCTGGACAAGACACGTAGGCGTTGGCGTCATCGTTTGTTGCGGTGTAGCCGCTGTTCAACCGTACCGGCTCTGAAAATCAGTTTGATTAACGAACTTGTACATGCTACAGTAAGTAGTTTTCTTTTGCCTGTGCCAGGTTACACCAACGCTAAACTTAGCCAAACTGATTGCATTTATCAGTTGGTAGTGCCGCACATTTGTTTGTTTGTTTATAACAGTTCAATGTATGTAATAAGTAGTAATTGCTTTTATAATAACAAAGCACAGGGAGAATAGAATGGACTCTACATCAACACAAAGCGCCTATCTGCTAATTGCAAGTTAAAAAAATATTATTATTGTACCATCTCTATTAAACCACTTATTTCATGACGCAGTGCTGTTGTTATGTCACGCACCTTCCATTACTTCACAGTACGTTCCGGCATAACCTTGGTGACAAATGCATGTGAATTGGTCCACGTCAGTCGCAACACAAATACCCGAGTTGTAACATGGCGTTCGGACTATACACGGGTGGTCTTCGTACATGTCCACTTTCAACTGCTCTTTATTGTTTAACCAAGGGTGGCAGTAACCCGGGAATCCGCCGCACGAACCCTCTCTCCGCTGAGTCGCCCCTACGAAAAGAAATGCAGGATGGTTGGTACATAGAAAAATCGAAATCACCAAAACAACTGAAATATATTTTCTTTTACTACAGTAGACCTTAAATATATCACGTGCAACACGTCACTACATATACATGGGCTCCTGTACACTATACCTAAGATTACTAAAATAGTCATATATTATATATACCAGTTTTGTATACTGAATTTCGCCATGAACCACCGCACATTTCATTTGTATTTCCAGAGCAAGGCATGCTGCAATCTTTCTCGTCTGCTTTCCCAAAATTACCGTAGCTATGGCCACACCAGCATTCGTCAGCGTACTATAAAACAGCAGTATTTCAGTTTGCCAAAATTTGAGAGTAACCAGTATTCTATCATATTGTACTTGCGTGCCAGCGTATTCAAAGTCGTTGTCAGCGCAATGCTTTCTACAAGTTTCAGAATAGACGCTGCTGTCCTTCCAATTAGCTTCGGGGAGGTCGCGACCAGATTGATCAATATAGCAGCCAAGGTAAGCTGTAACGATCGGGGTCAATTTATAAAAAAAAAACGATTTGTAAATAACAAAGAGCAAACACACCCGATTGGAATAAATGCAATAACACACCTTTGCTGTCCAAAATCGCAGATCCCATAGAGTTATCTCCGTTTGCGAAGGAGCCTTCCCATTTCCATGACATCTCCTTATGAATAGTCCATGGGGTTCCAGTAAGGTCGATAGAGAATTTGCCGAATGGCTTGCAGCTTGGAGAGTAGGAATGCATGTCGCCAGCATCTGCGTAGCTAAAACAGACTTCCCATTATACAAGTATCAAACTACAAAGACAAGGCTGGACGCACTGCACAGGATTTCCTGCCTCGGTTGTACCAAATGTTGCATCCGTATTGATTATGATCCTGTTCCTCGGATCAAAGAGAACTTTTTCGTATTCAGTTCTTCCGTAGTAAGAATACTCCTGTTCGGGCGCTTCTTCCAATGTGCACGACTGATCAGAACCTTTTTACGTGGCAATAAAATGTTTAATGTGCGTTTGGCCATATTTAAAAATCCGGTTTGTGATTATTGTTGAAGGACTAGAAACCATCATGCCGGTTTACAAAATGTCCCTAGGTTGGCGCGGTGTTTGTGTGTTGTTAACAAACATGGTCAAAATGGGTTAAAACTTTTGAAAATTATTTGTTGAAACGTTTGTCTTTAAAGTGGGTAGCAAATGAGCGAAAAGTCAAAGCTTGCGCATGTCGCTTTACTTTTCCAGTTATGTAATTTATTCTTAGCTGTCCAGACTCCGTGAATTTATGAGTTGTACTAAAAGTAAACTGACGTCCATTTATTTATACAACACACTGTAATAGCTCCAATTACCCGACTGCAATATGAGTATGTTGTGATTTGGGCACATTTTGGCTCCACATGGTCTACAGAAGTACAGCATGTTCGGGGTTTATGTTTTAATGTTTAAGGACAAGTGTTACGTCATAGCCGAAATTATATAATGGATGACTTTAAGGACGCAATATAAAATTCTAAAATTGTTTGTTATTTTGTTAATAATTAGTTAATTTTCAGGATACTATTTGAAAAACCACAAGTTCTGTCCTATTGTCATTTTTATATTAGAAACCGATCTCACCTACATATCTATATACTTCGCCGTAGTTTGAACTCCTTCCAGCAGGAAGGTGCAGAAACGTCTGCGGTGCTACAGACGAGCCTGCCGTCATGCCGGTACAGTAAACTTGTACACCGACTCCGCTCCGGAGCTTGACGAAATAAAATCCGTCAACCAGCTCATCCAACAGGTCGGGGCTAGTATTTTCTTTTATATCTTGGCAAGTTTCAAACATTTTGACTGCCTTTAACCGAGTTAGCTGACTGGTTAAGGTTATCACAAAGAGCAACGCAACACGCATTTTTGTACTTCTGTAAACTATAATCCAAAATAACTTATTTAATAATCTGATTGCCTTTTTTAGGTATTGCAAAATAATTTAATTTTGTACACAATTTCCGATATATATGTTTTTTCGCTTTGGAACATTTTTAATACTGAATACTAAACATTACCGCACACTCACTACATTTTCATTGTGGTAACCAAACGAACGATTATTTATACGCTGCATGTAAAGTGCAACTTGATTAATTATTGTTGCATTATGTTTGTTTTATACTGCGAGTGTTGGTACGGTGATCCCGTTTTAGCCTACATGGCACACTGTGCATGAAATACAAATATACTTTAAATCAATTATTGAAAGCGTAGCGGCAAACGATACATAAAGATCTGTAAAGAGAAGCAAAAAATATCTATCAAGCTAAGAGTCTGGTTTGAGCAGTTTATTTTTCAGAATCGTAACGAAGTCCGAATCAATAAAAGTGAACTGAACTAGTGTTAAGGCGCCTATAATGGCCCAAAACAAAGAAGCGAACAACACAAATATAAGTTTAAAAGTATGTGACCTGGCTAAGTATAACAACCGGTTTGATCTGGTATTTAGGAGCTTCGTAAATATATTTGATCTTTTAAGTATGGTAGGCTAGGTTGTACTCCACTACGCATGCCAAAATATACGAATTATACCAGATTTAACAAAACATGTCAAAAATGTAGGCAATTAAATAATCCACAAAAAATAAAAAAAATAAAAAATATTAGTAAGTAGATTTATTGTTATGATATATAGGAATAAATAACCAATTTAACTGATATCCCGTAATTGATCAATTTCGCGCAATTTCAGTCAATTTTATGGATTTACGACACAACCGTAAAATCAGCTATCAAAACACACCCGCTCCTTGTGCGCTTTTCTGCAACTCCAACTGTTAACAAGTGTAGTTGTACTATACTCAGTAATGTCTGAATACAGCATTACTAAAGAACAAAGTTAAAAAAAATGTCAGAAAAGCAGACAATCAAATAAACAAAAACACGCATTAATTAAAATTCGGCGATAGTAAAAATTTGACTTTAAATATTTAAATTTAACGACATAAAAGGAAAATAAAAAAATTAAAAACACTTTGCAAAAATATCATAAACACAATATACTTTATATGTACAAACAGATAAACGGCGAAATTTATCAAAGTTTAAAACAATCGTTTTGATCTAGAATTAGATATATCTTGAATGCGGTTAACACATGGTCAACGATCGCTGGAATTGGAATTCAGTTCTTCTGAACATAAGTTCCCATCTATCGCAGTTATACTCCAGTAATCGAGACAAGCTAACTATGTAACCACTGGCATGCTCAAGGCAAATGTCAAATTCTTCAGATTGCGCAACTTGCGTGAAAGAACACTGTAGAGCAAAATGACAAGTGTGTAAACTACCTTTTGAAACTACTTATTGTTACAGCTTATTCAGAAAACTATTACTAAATATTACTGAAACGAGAATAAAAATTTATTCACGCCATTTTACGAAATTTATCGGGTTTAACATTAAACTTGTTAATTTTTTTTTTTAATTCTATTTCACGTCCTCAAAAGCAGGATTTATTTTTTGTTTAGAATTTTTACAAACTTCTTAGTGCATTTAAACCTATTAACACGAATAATAATATTTACCATGTTTACGCTTAACTAAAGGGAAGACGTACATGTTAGTTAGCACAAAATGTTGGCCAGCAGGTGCCAAAAGCAGAGTTGCGATTTTGTTTTAACATTTGGTAAATTTATTTTAATTAAAGCTTGGTCTGTTAAACTCTTATTGTATTATGTAAACTATTTGTACCGTTGATATACATTTAGATATAGTATTAATATTGTTTATAACTGATTTATACATTTCCAAACCCAATACAAACTGACGTTGACAATTTATAGAGGAGTTTAAAACAAAGTTTGTGAACCAGTGTTTTGCGCCTAGCTATATAAAATATGGTAAAATGCATCATTAAAACAATGCTTTGGTAGCTAACTTATTTTTATATTATTGACTATGACTATATATCGTTCTTAAAATTAGTTATTAAAAATGTTGGTGTGATAAATTCTGTTGAATATATAAATATTTTGCCATGTTTTTTTTGGGTAAACAGGGCATTATGAAAAAAAAATTTTGGTTAGACAAAGCCATATAAAAAATAAACAAATATTGTATAAACCGTTAGTAAATCCATTATGCAATACACTTTAAATACCCCAGGGCGCAAATTTTTTTGTAATTAGAGAATACAAGGAAATTTTAAAGTGGATTAATAATATTTAAAATACTGTATGTTTGTGGACTTAAAGTATGCTTTTTATAAATTGCAGGCTTTCAAAACGCCACCAACTTGGGCCGTTTCACCAAGGTATTATATGAACCAAGAGTCCGCAATCATTGTCACGCGCCACGTCATTTGAGGGCAAGCAAAAACTATATTTCAAACTTTATGTGCAAACTCAATTTGCTTTAGCTTCACAAAATCAACAGTGTTATTTTCTTAATATTGTTTGGTAACATCATTAACCATTAATTAGTTAAAGAATTGCGGGATATACTTACTGTTATTGGTGAATGTTTGGTCGAAGACGCTTAATAAGTTAAATAAAATATTTGCCTGCTGATAGCTTTTATTTGATTGGTTTTAAAAAAACAACTTGTCTGCCTAAATTTTACATAATTACCTTAACGGCCTCGTTTAAAAGACTTAAATTATACGTCGTATTTTTTTAAGAATCCTGGACAACAGATTTCGGTTTCGTTATTGGTTGAAATTGCTTCTATTATAATAATAATTATAAAATGGCACATTGCGTTCAAAAGGTTTCCGATCCCTGTTATAGACTGTTGCAGTGAAAGATAATAAGTGGGATTGTGGTTAATACTTTTAAGATACGTATTACATAACCAGTTTACCTGGTTTAATGAAGCTTTTTGTTTAAAATAACTCTGACTAAACGACCGCCATTACTTAGTAAAATGGTCACATAATTTGTATTTCCCAAAAACCGTTACGTAAAAGTACCAGAATATGCAATTAATTTGTGCCAAACGACTTACTGTTTGCAGTGTAGCAATGTTAGCGGTAATAAGCGATTCCAGAGTTGCTGTCGTTAACTTAAGCAAGGGGTCCCGTTGTCCAAAACTATTTTGAATTCTTTTAGCAATTTCATTGACGATTATTTTGCCTGGAATTATAAAATAGCAATTCTGCTATGAGTAGTTTACCACTCATACATATTACAGACAAAGAAAATTAAATGTTTAGTGTGGTTGCAGCTTGTGTGTAATATGTGCTCAATTGCTCAATACTGATATTTGCAGCAAACTATTAGAATGTACAAAATTTAAGAAAAAACAATGAATTGGTATTGGACGTTAAAAGATATAAAAACAAATAAATTTAACGGTTAAGCGGTATTATATAATTGGTCTTGTCGATGCATGATTGGTCTGGTAAGCTTACTGCTCGTGCTTTATAGGGTATAAGTTGAAATAGGGTTTAGGGTATTCATGTATTGTTATCGTGAATAGTTAAACGCAGTGGGTGTTGTTACACGCACTTTATTGTCAAATTACCTCGCGAATACGTAAAGTAATATTATATTAACGTCGGTAAACATCAGATTGCCTTATTGCTAACCGCCGAGTTATCGGAGATATATTGAAGTGTGTCTATACATAGTTTTAATCGTCCCTTCAGTTTAGGTGGAATCTAGTAATCGACTGGGTTCAGTCAATATTTACTAAGCTACATGTCCAGGGATACAACTGAATCGCCAGCGACCAGTTTTAAAACTGTACTCATTCTGATAAAAGACGACGCACCAAAGCTGTTTATATTAAAACAATCTGCTGTATGGTCAGGTGTGTTCGAGTGTAGTTACCTTACAGTGCCTGCGTAAACCCAATGGTAAAATGGGTTGAACAACAAATGTCGTCATGCCTTGACCATATTTAACACCGTGCAATTTCCTCTCTACCATTAGGCACGTATAGTATACGATCTAACAATTTCGTACATTTGGTAGATATTTTAAACAATAGTTTCTACCTACCCCTCAAGAGCATAATGCACATGATGCGGTTGTGAGATGTGTGTCGTTTTCTGTTGAACTGTATAATGTTTATGTTAGTTGTCACGTTCAGTGTGTAGTAACCATCTTACTTTGGGCAGCATGGCGGGCAGTCGTGTCGCTATTCTTCCAAACTGTATTATAATATATTTGCCATTAAAATTTTTTTAAACAAGATAGATAAAAAAAAAATAGATAAAAATATACATTTTTTAGATCCTTGACTTTTGCCTTCAACCTCTCCAACGATTCATGCATGTCGGTTTTAAGTAATCAACTGTTCCATAAATCTGGTTTATATAGAATAAACTTTATTCTATTTTAATGCCAATTTATTTTTTATTTTTACTTGTCTTCGCCACGCGTCGATGTTGCTTAAAATGTGGATGTCTGGCCCAGTCCTTAAATTCGACTTGCGTATATAATATCTCAGGCAAATATAGCAAAAACAATTTTGATATTTTCGGTAAAAGTCAGTGCAAATCGTCAACTTTTATAAGGCAATCCTGAAAGTTTTTACTTTATTTAAAGACCATTTTTCCGAACATTTGCGACACGTCGACATGCGGCTGTTACGACGCAGGCATGTCGATTACAACAAATGTTAAACACCAACAAAATTACCTTCTTTCGTACAACAGCTTTGTCCAGTGCCATTGCATGTCTTTTAAAATGATATAACCTGTTACTTCCGCTGCTTAGTGCACATGTACCAGCACTCGGCTTTGCGTTAACTGAAGCTAGTACTAGCAGAGCGAAAATCACAATATACATGTTTATCCCTGAAGTGCGACAACAGGTTACGATTGATCGAGATCAATAACTCACCCTTGTACAAAATGCCCTTGGGCCAATGCGATTGATTTGATGGCATGGGAATAGGGCAACGCGCAGTTCTACCTTATTATCTAGCGATTATTGTTAAACACACTTATCCAAGTTGTGTGCCAAAAATAATTTATTGTATGATCGTGGGTGTCGTGCGACAATTGCCCTTTTTCCCTAATAATAAATCCATCTTGGGTGCAGTCCTGGACCAAAAGTAGACTGTTAGTGTTCCAACTGTTTTTTTTGGACTAGAAATGAAACTTCGAAGGTGTCAAATCTGCTGTTAATTGCACTCGTTTTTAGCTTATAAAAAAGTAAAAGATAAATAATCGCATTTCGGGTTTAATTATATAATGGTTTATAAACGCTGCACGCTGACTACGTTTATATACAAACCTCGATTTGATATACGATTGGGATAGATATAATTTATATACACCGGACCAAGTGTTTGTTTATTTTCTAAGATGATCTTGTATACGCTCATTGGCAGACTTGTAAGAAACAATTAACTGCCCACCGGTTAGCGAGATAAGTGTGGACCTTATTACATAAGTTACATTCTCAGCCGTTTCACGCAAGATAATTTTACGGATTTTCGTTCATTTTAGCGATTTCTTGGGTGTATTTTATTTATTGTTTCCTATTATTCAATTATATTGCACGTATGACTCTTTAAGTTTAAAGTTAATCGACCGCGGTGAAATAGTATGCAGCGCATTACCGGAGAGGAATCTATATACTTATTATGCAAAAGATTCAATAAAATAGCCTTTGCTTCGCTATATTACTGACACAAAGAAAATTACCACAAGCAGTAAAACTTTTTGTCTTTGCGTTTAATTTGTCGCGCCTGATTTCGACAGCATTGTTTCTTCTTCAGCAACTCACGCTCGCAGCAAATCTTCTTCTTGACTTTCTTTTTCTTTTTGGTATGTTTTGCCCGTTTCCTTTTGGAATGGCATCTTCGGCGTCCTTTCCAAGCTTGGTATACTGTGTCACCACTTAGTGAAGAAGTAGAGAAAACACATTCCATTTTTTTCTTTTTCTTAGCTGCAGCGATCGCAGCGCTGATCTCGCGACCTCTTGAAGAAGATGTAATGCTTCGAGTCTACGGTTAATTAATTTAGTATTTATTATAATGAAACAGTCTATGACTGTTCTTATGTTATTACTATATTATATTATGTTAGCAATACTTTTAAATAACATATATTTTATTGAGGTATATCAGTTTTATTTTACTGTGATATACTGGTAGTCTTATAGAAATAAGTATATACAAGAGAATTAAGTTTTTTGGTTCGAAATTGCCAATACTCATCCGATTCTAGACAAATTTATTTGAAGAGTGCGATTGGATATTTGCTCAGGCTTAGGTTTTGACAAATTTATAATACTTTTATTCGATATCAAAATTGGGCTAGAAAGTACAGGTCAAACACAAAGGATCAAGCACAAAGGATATAGTGTGGTCAACTAGCTTAAGAACCCTAAAATACTTAAACTCTGTTTCCTGACTTCCCGAACAACAATATTTCTGGTCCCACTGTGGAACCACCCGACTAATGTATTAACTGGCGCATGGAAAGCCATAATCTACGTACAATGCCAGAGATTTATATAAATTTAATTATTACAGTACCGAGATAATACTATCGCTGTTCTCTAACGAAGCGACTGAAGCTCCGATTCGTTTTTCTCGTCTTTTCTTCATTTCACGAAGTTTGTCTTTTCGTAGTTGACGGTTTAGCTGACATTAACAAAACTAGTTTAAAGACAAAGTCAGGGAGATATTGTGACATTAGGCGAAATATATATCCCAGTTATTCACGAAAAAGTAGAGTTTATTGATAATTTATAACATTTTATTTCTAACAAAAATGTGTGTTTTCACCTTTTTGTCGTCGGCGGGAGCTGGCGGTTCGCAGTTCATGCATTCTAGAACATCTGCGGAAAGTTCGTTGGATTTGGCAGTGCTTGTCGCTCCACCTAACTGACTACAGAGGCTAGGAACCTTGCGATATGCTAACTTGGCGCATTTTGTTACTGTTTTAACCGCACGTTGGGTCGTCGTTGGCGGGTTCTTTGCAGGGCGAGTTTCACAGCAACCTTTTCTGCCGAACATATACCGAGGTTAATGCTCGTGTGTATGGTGTCTTCTGTATAGTACTACAGTCAATCGTTCTAGCTAAATAAGCAAACCATATCACGCAACAACCAGTAACCCAGTCATGCATCTCCGGCCTTTCTTGACTACTATCCTAGATAGTTTCCGGTGATAGGATGAAAGAAATGTTAATAACAATCAAAGATAGTTTGAGCCCACTTCTTATGTCATATGAGTTTTTGTAGAACTTACTTATGTTTCATTTTAAATAGAATCAAACCTGCTGTAGCTGCAAAACGACTGCTCTTTATCGATCGAATCTCTCGACAGTCGCTTACTGAGAACCGTCTGGTAAAATGTTGC
The DNA here is from genome assembly GCA_000149265.1 of Ciona savignyi. Classification (NCBI taxonomy): domain Eukaryota; kingdom Metazoa; phylum Chordata; class Ascidiacea; order Phlebobranchia; family Cionidae; genus Ciona; species Ciona savignyi. The sequence goes on from CH002384.1 coordinate 103,250, forward strand.
TCGTGTTATGTGATTTTCGTCGAAATTTCCAAGGAGCGCCACGTTCAAGAACTACTATTTCGAATTTTTAAGCTCACCTGGCTGTTGTCAGTTATAGTCAAAGTACTACTGGTTTGTAGGCTGACCTCACTATGGGGACAAGAACTTGGATTGCTCTCTCGTGTACGTATTCTAGGCTCTTTTCTCATACCACCAGTTGCAAGTATCTTATCTGCAGTGGCATTGCCAGTTTTTGTTTGATTGGATATAGATCTAATGGCAGATTGTTTTAATAAGGATATTTAAATACCGGTACCTCTTATTTTAATTCTTTTGCTAGTAGAAAGCGTGTGCCTGCTTCCAACCGAAGGAATACTTGATGAGTTAAACTCATCTTCTGAAGACTCCATTTAATTTTCATTTAGAGTTTATCGCATATCATACTTGTCTTTTTGTCTAATCATAACGTAACAGCAGAGTTTTACTACCCTTGTGTTTATTTTAACGATGTGTAATATTATTGTTACAGAACAAAGTAAATTTAACGTCATACAAAGCTTTAATAGGATTGTTAGTGTGTGTATGGTACAAACAGAAGTTCATAATTATTAAAATTGGTTTCAAAATGCTATTTTGATATGATATGTACACGCAGTGTTATACAATATACAACTATTAAGTAAAGTACACTATGTAGAATATAAATTTGGTTACAGCAGATGCAAGTAATTTTGGTAGTGAGTGCCACAGTTTACAGTTCCGATTTTTATAAATCTGTGTTGTCAAAATCAATCTACGTACACACGTTACTATGACCCGTAAAATTGGGGCCATATATACAAACATGAAATTATTAAGCTAAGTACAATGTTCAGTGTGGTTAATTGTCCAATTAAGCGGATACATTTGTAAAAGCTACGAAAGTGAGCATACAGAATAAAATTGGCCACGAACCGGCTGTTCTAGCATATCCGCTCCTAGTAAGTGGAATTGTTGCAGATTTGATCCATTCTTCCAAATCGGGTTTGTTTTGACGTGAGGCCTCCTCACCAATTATTTTGTTCACTTTATTGTGATATTCATTGAGATATTTCAACTGAAAATAATTGTTTCATTTGAACGGTGGTCCATAAGGGCAATCCTGAAACTTTATTTCAATCTACAAAACTATTTTATAATCGACAAAAATGTTTTGTCGACTGGCTGCAAAAAAAGATTTGCGAATCGGCGAAATAGTTTTGTTAATTTAAAAATATTTTTGTTGATAATATTTTTGTCGATTATAAAATAGTTTTGTATATATGTTTTGGCATTAAAATAATGGGTTCTTTTTTAATCATATTTCTTTTTTGCGTCACGATTGTGACAGGTATGTCTGATGGCTAGGCCATTGGCAAGAACTTTTAGCAGTCCTAACTAGTATGCCAACAGTTGTCCTCCATATTTTAAAGATGCATAACATGAATCAGAAAAATACTATTGTAATTAAAATATCTTCCAAACTAGAATATTCGAATTTGAACTAAAAAAATTTGAATATAACCTAAAAAGATGCCTACGCCCCTTGCTCATATTTAATTCTTTTCCTGGAAATTTCTAAAATTTAGCCACATACAAACAGGAAGGAAGGGAATATCTACCGAGATCAATTTTTTTATAGCTGTTAGTTAGTATGTAAGATTGTAAGGTGACGTCATGATTGCGTGTAGATTTAAAAAGTAATCGAAAATAGATGGAAATAAAGTATATTCTCTTTGGAAAAACAAAAGGCGTGACGACACGGGCACTATAATCAGATTAACTTACGAATACGTTATGGGATCGTCACAACCGCACATTTTTTTTTCTTTTTTTGTTATAGTATAATGTTGAGGAGGAGCATATATGTCGTCTTACTGAAAGCAGCGATTATAAAAAAATGGTATGTTTGGCCTTACCTGGCGGTCGCTGAGCAAGCTGACGTCAACTAAGCTCAATTGTACTGGTACCAGAGTGACAGGGTCAAATGTGTAAAATTTATATCCTCCAAAATTGTGCTGCAATAAAATATATATATGTAAATAAAATTTAGAGCTGCGGCAACTACAAATAAATTTACCTGAGTTTTTGCTTCTACAACCACATTTACGTTCTCGATTCGTATTCCGAACGAACCATCGTGATAATAACCCGGTTCTATGAAATGTTAGAACTAATTTACGAGGGAATTAAACCAACTTTTATAACTAGTAATCATTTTAGTAAACTAGATAACGCTAAGGAAAATTGGTTTTACTCAGGTTATGCTAGGAATGCCGCTTACCAACGCTTGTGAACATCCCGGGTTGAAGTGCGTACCCTCCCCCCGCTGTACTACCAATTCCCGGTGGGTCTATGTGTAAATGAACGACATTAATATTTTATTTTATTTCTGCATTACTGAAATGGGTAGGCTCGTGTTTTTTCAGTGGGGTGGCCTAACGAAAATAAATTTACGTATGCAGGTATAGGTTATTTCTTTATAGGTCGCCTTAGGTTATACATTTATATCTCGTTTACTGTATCAATTGATATGGAGGTTGTTCGTCTATATTTAAAAACGCAGTGCAACATCTTATATTTTGTTAAAAAACCATCAACAACTCTCTCCATTTGTAAAATTCCCTTCTTCCCGCGGTTGGTAATAGAATATAGGATACGATAATATACCATATATAACTTCTTATATGTACTTACACTCATGGATACAGAGATATTGCCCCACACCATGACCTGTTCCATGACGATACTCTAAGCCAACGTCGTAGAGGTGTCTTCGAGCCAGCATATCCAAGTAGTTTCCGTCTTTCGTATATGGAAATATCGCACTTTGTACATCAATTTGTCCCATCAGCACTCGGGTAAAAGCATCCTGTTACATTGAAATTGTAATTTTGAATAGGCCTTCAATATTTATCAACTAATGTAGGATAGAATATTTATTTTTATTCCCGTAAATAGATAAACAAAGATGGTTAACTGACGGGATATAGTCATATTACCTCGAGCCCACCGTCGGAATACCAGAGCTATTGCACTGTAGTGTATGATTTAAACGTCCCCTTAATTTATTAGCACCCATTATTCGGCTGGGTTTAGACGATTTAATTGCCTTACCCAAGGACACAAATTGCTTCGCTTCGGCTGAAAAGCGATGTACTAAAAAAAGGCAAATAATAAATCCATCTGGCGGAGAATGTATAAATATCTGGCGGAGAATGTATAAAAAAGGCAAATAATAAATCCGTAAGACAAATCAAGATAGTTTGTACAGGTCTAATAAACGAGAGTAAACTTTAATTGAATAGGGTTGCAGAACACTGAGAGAGCCCCCATGTGCCATCTAATCTATACTAAAACATTGTGACAATGGATTACATCTAGCCAGTTGTCCAAGGAAATTTTTTTGGAAAAATTATCCAGAGTTAATGTGCTTTGTTCCATATTTTATAGAAACCTGAAATTACCTTTTCGAAATCAGTTGGTTGACCAAAGTGAACTGTTCTTGTGACGTCAGTTGTTCCTTCAAAATATTGTCCGCCGGAATCAATCATATATACTTCTCTTGTTGTTAAATTTCGATTTGTCTCTGGTGTCGAGCTAGAAAAAAAGTTGCAATTTAGTTTATGCTTGCAGAAACACTAAATACACAATGTATAATAATATGTATAGTTTGTAAACAGGGAACATATACACTACTGCTTGCGCTCAAACGTATAGCTGTTAAACTGTGTATGAAAAATAGTGTGTGGTTCAAGTAAAGTTGACTATTTAGAATAAATTGAATATATATGTATGTACATATACAATTACTTTAAAGGTTCTATGTAAGTTATATCTATATATTAGTTCTCTATCTATATGGTTGTATTTGAATCCTACCGATAATGAATAACAGCTGCGTTTGGACCACTAGCGGATATTGAGCCGAAGCTTAAGCCTTTACTGCTTGCTTGTGCCAGGCGTAAATTTTTCAATTTTTCAGCTCCATTTATCTCATCTACTAAACCGAGAGGAACGTTAATTCCAAGCCATTGTAGATACTCGCACAGGGCGACGGCGTCATATATCTGAAAGGTACGACATTTTTACCGATGTTAAAGGTAAATTAATTAAAAATATTCATTATATTTTATTATGTTCATAATAGCTTACATGGGCCATTCTCATTGCTTCTATTTCTTCCTTGTTCTTTACCGACTTTGGTACTTTTAATGGCGATGTACTCGAGACTTGTCTTTCCTAAAGAGGTACGTCTTAAATTAAACTAAAGTTTTTGATGCTACACGTATAATGCGTACCATGTCTACCACGCTGTACATGCCGTACGTAGTACCATCGCTTGGTAACCAGAACATTGAGGCGTTGTTCTGCATCACCAGCTGCTCTAAGTATGGCCGAGCATCCGTGTACTGGTTTACAGTGGCACACGAGTGGTTCGACGCACATCCTTTGGAACAAAGTGGACATTATTAAATCAACCTTCACACTGTGTAGTTAAAATAGCCCGACCCGTGAATTAATTCTTATTGGTGTAAATTGTAACACGAGATTTATATAAGGACCCGTTCAAAACGTATGGTTCACATGTCAAACATATTTACTAAATGCTATATATAGTCTTCATGGAACGGTGATATCGAATATGTATATCATCAGGTGTACAAATGTGTCGAACTATAGACACGGGAATATGGAAATTAGTTCGCACAGGTGTGTCCAACATGTAAAACTATGTTTATACGTACGTATATAGGCGAGGCGCTCAAGTTAAAAAGATGGTAATTTTCTCAGCAAGATGCCTTAATAATTGTCCTGGTAACAAAACCATTGTAAATTTACCATCTTTTATAAGATGTTTTTGAACCTCATTGCTTTCGAAATAAGATGTATTCCCGAATAACACGACCTCTTCCATACCAACCACTGCATATGCTGTGAAGACCGGTGTGTATGGAATATCGCTTCCTCGTAGGTTAAACATCCCTGCAATATAATATTATCCTTTTATATACAATGGAAAGCATATTATATAGAAATTTACCATGATGTTGTTTTACATTTAAAACTTGTGAAATATTTATCTCTTTGAAATATAGTTTCTTTGGTAGCGTTTACTCTATGCTGCAATAAAAATATAGAAAAGCAATAGAGAGACGATTCTTTTATATATTACTATAAAATCTACATTGATTTTATTGCCCACTTAATGCAGAGAAATTAAACACATAATGCATACATTAGTTACATACACATACGGATATGAATAATTATATATATAAATATATATAGATATATACATAATTGCCTAACATGCAATCTCGTCGAGTACAGTAATAAGCATATAGTCCGCTCCCAGCTTCGACATTTCACTTCGGGCGTTTCCCAGTTTCGTCTGAAAGGATACGAAAAAATTACACTTCATGTCATCTGCAGTTGTTTTGCTAAATTTGTGGAGGTAAAATTGAAGACTCTTTTACATACATGTGCATTTTTCAAGACAAACCAGAACACAACTATTGCTCCAAGCCAAGTGGTACCTGACAAACGCAAACGGACGCTGCGTTGGAATTTTTAGAAAGACAATCGAAGATATACCATTTAGTTATATTATTACAAATTTAATTATTAACCATAACATGTGGTACGTACCGTCCAATCAACCCCGGCGTAAGAAAGGGGAAGTACCACGACTTCGTCACCGGCCAAAGGGGGGCGATCGGTCCATATGACGTCTATTAAATCTGGAATTGATTCAACCATTGCGATTCCGCCGGAAGCCAAGTTCGACGCATAGTTTAACCATGATTCTGAAACGTAATAGTTTTATGTCCACAATGGCAATGCAAAATTTAATAACATCAATTCTTCTTATTTTGGGGGAAAACTATCAGATGGCATTACATATATAACCTTCTATGACGCTGAAATACAATATTATAGGAAACCGAATACAATATACCTATAGAAAACAGGAACGGGTTTGCCCCGACGTTCATTCCTGCTTCCAGTTCTTCTTTTAACCATTCTTCAATACTCGGCACACCCTCTTCCCCTGCACAGAAGTTTCAGTTAACTCCTATAAAATCGTGCATTGGCCAAACGGTAGTAATTTAACCTGTTTTCATCAATTTCCAGTTACAGTCCAACTGCTGTTCGGCCTGCAGAAAGTACCTTCCATCTGTCCACAGCGCAGCTTTTGTTTTGGTCACCACGGCTATACCAGCTGACCCGGTGAAGCCACTTATCCAAACTCTGCGTTTTTCACTCGGTGCTAGGTACTCGCTCTATATGTAATGTATGATAATAAGTATTTGGGTCCCAATTTCATGTTCAAGTCAATTCATTTACAAGATAAGTTAAATTTAAAAGGTCATTTACACATGTCAACTCACGTCGTTTATTCTTTTTTTGCACTAGTTGCAAATAGCAGCACGAAAAGTGATAATGACGCAGGCTAAATAAAATATACTACAATACGAACAGTTGTTAAAAGACGTTATCAACAAAAGATTAATAAAAGTATTTTCTTACCGTAAGAAATATTATAGCACATTGCAAACATATTATTTTCAAAAATATGATTACAAAAATAGCAAATTACCAACCAGGTGCGCGTCGCTTGATGGGACAATGTACCCATCGTAATTTTGGTTCGACATTTCACTCCTCAGGTCTGTTAGTCTTTGGGTCGTATCTGTAGCTCTGGACTTTATAACATAAAACAAATAAAAATAATAGATAAAGACAGTTCAGAGATTTTAACTAATGTAGCCTATATCCCATTAATTTTGAACATTCGAAAATCCCTAGATTAAAAACAAAACAAAAATTTAATATATATTGTAAATTATATAGCAGCATACAATCAGTTTTTATGCTGAAAATATTTTAAAATCTTACATTCGTACAACTTCGAGCTTCAACATTTCTTTTGCTTCGACCAAGTTCAATTCGTTTATTATTAGGATGAATGAATTGCCGTTGAGAGACATTAGCCTTTGTGATTGTAATTAAAACTGGAAAGAAACAAGAATAATATATACCCTAATCGGAATTTCGTCCGCAGCCATTTAATTGTACGTTTTTTGTTAGAAAAGAGGACCTCTTGTAAAAAATATATTACTGAAAACTCATATCTTTATTTTAATTTTCAAAATATATACCAATAACTTACCCAAAAAAGTTAAACAGATAAGAGTCCAAAAATGCATTTTCAACCTTTAAGTAAAACCTGAAATTTTAACGCGGCAGACTACAAACAGATGAACCCATTATGTACGATGCGTGCATTGTCTGCTATCACCAGTTAATGTTTAACCAGAGTTCTGCATATCGACTTGTGCAAGCTTGTTATAATACTCAGATTCGCTTGCATACACAAAGACTTAAAGGGTAAAAAGTTCAGTTGCATGATAACGTGTGCTCAATGCCATATAAACTATGCTTACTGCATCTCTAGGCAACATACTTAAACACTAACTGCTATAATAAAAACCTATCTGAATTTTGTATGCCGTTATTTATGATATGGCGGACCATCACAATGTAAACTTTAACCTATATCGGGTTATTATAAGCATTCGATTATGTAAATGTCAGAAATGCACAATAAAGAATTATAATTTTGGAGTTTCGAATCTAAATAAGTTTATTGTAAACAAATAAACTATAGTACTGATATTTCAGCAAGAAACAAGTTTTGAGAAGCTGGGTGGTACTTCTTATAAAACTGATAAAAAAACTTTGCTAAATTAATGCAAAAAACTTTAATATTTGAATACTATCACTATGACGCGATGCAGCCGATTCGAATAAATGCCACGGATAAATGGGAAAACGTAAGAGGTGTTATCACATGGTTAATAAGATTACCTCGTGCTAACGGTCGGGCTTTCGGAGCTATTCATTGTGTTATGTATGATAGAGACGTTCCTTCAATTTAGTATAACCCATTAGTTTAGTGGGTTCCGACAATGTCTACGAACGCCTTACCCAAGGGCTCGAGGATACAATCGACTAACTGGTGATAAGTTTGAAAATGAAAACTTTCGGCCGAATGACCACGCAGTAAAACGCTAAACTGTTCAAACTTTTCTTGTTATAAATACTTGGTACTGCCACTCACCTTTACAAACTAGACTAAAGAAAATCCAAGAGTGTCACCCCCACACTAATTGCTTTACCTAGTGTTCTTTTTTACTATATATGCATTTTCTCACTATTGATATTGGTGTTCCAATAAAAAGAGGGACTGCCCGTCTTTTTTGTTTCTTACCGAGTCAGATTCGTACTGATGATACATAATCAGTGGACACTTGGTCGATTCTACCCTATCCTACTAGGTAAGTGGTAGACTGTCAGCCAAAAGAATATTTTCCGACCATTTTAAAAATAATTTTGTCGTCTTACAGTAAATACAGGATAAAAAATGAACCAAACTAAACGATGTGGGATATTAGGGTTATGGACGCTATGGAATATTCAAAACCCGTTATGGATACAATGTAACATGCTGATCCAGATAAACACGTATACAGATTTAGGATAGGATAGGATATTTATATTTATCCCCATGAATGGAAAAACCAAGGGGGTTAACACACGGGCAATCGCCAGATCACCTCGCGGCCATCGTCGGGTTACCGGAGCTATTGCAGTGTGTTGTATATGATAGACACGTTACTTCAATTTGGTAAAACCCATTAATCCGCTGGGTTCAGGCAATGCCCGTAAAGTGCCATGCCCAAGGACACAACCGATTAGCTAGCGATCAGTTTCGCACCTACAACCTTTCGATTGAAAGGCGACGCACTTAACCGTTAGACCAACGGGCCGGATTTCTCAGATTATTTCTTAGGATGTTTTGTTGCCCTTATAAGTACCTATAATAACCACGTTATGTATTCTATAATTATAAGTTATGTATATATAATAACCACGAGGTGCTATATACACAAAGATTCGAAGAGCTTATGTTTGGAATTTCCCAACAGGACAAAGAACATAAGCACGACATTCGTTTTGGAAATTTTCATTTTTGATTCTTTTTTAACAGCCAATATTTTGATGTTGGTGGTGATTATTCTCCATACCGCGAGTTACCCCGGGATTTTTTAAAAATATTAATAATAAATGATTTCCACGTATATAAAACATTTTAACCCGTAAAAACCAATATAAATCTGTATTTCAATACGTTCAAAAAGATTGTGATACCTTATATTCACCATAAACCAGATTCCAGCAAATCACCCAACACTTAACCCCGATTAAACCACTGACCAGTCTGTTTTGGTGCCCATAATAACCGGATTGATGTGGACAAATAAGATGACCTTTCTATATCATTTTTTCTTTTTGATATTAGTGTGTTTTTGCATTCCAACATTAATACTTCAAAAAACATATCAAGTTTGGATTGGTAATGCAGGAACCCATTAGTTTCTACTTCCAGAAACACACGTAAGACACTTTATATAAAAATACCAAGAGTGATTAGATAACTGGGAACCCAATCGATTCTGCATGTATAAATATAGAGCGGGCGCTCAACAGCGATTTTAAAAATAGTAGTGGGTAAAACGTGTTTGACACCTTCTAGTTTATATATCTATTTAGTTCCAAAAAGTATCCAGCAAAACCGCTAGTGGCGCTTTGTGTTGTACAACAAGGACCGGGGAATTTGGTGCATTACGTAGTATTCTACTCGTTTTTGCTTAGAATAAAAAAAATAAACAAGTATATGTAGAATTTCCTAAGTTGCAAGTAACATCATCAGTGTACATTTTTTATCTTTATTTTGAATTTGCCAAAACAGAATTAATGTGACGTTGTACAAATATAGAAGAATTCCTTACTTCTCAAAAGGTCTTGGAGCCTGTACTGAAATTAGCTGCACTCACAGGTTGATCACTAATCTGTGGATACACTAAAATATGGTATCAGAACTTTAACTTAGTCAATTTCATACCATACCCAAGATAGAAGTGCTACGACAGTACATAAAAAATGTCCGTATCGGATCTTAAGTAAATAAAGGTTCCATATTATAGGTTTTTTGTTCTGGTGTCATAGGAAAATGGTTTTATGTAAAATCGATATGTTAGCGGTGGACGGTAGAGATAACCGTGTTTTACCCAGTCTGTGGATTATTAGTGTGCGGACAAAAATCTGTTGCAAACAGTCCCATTTTCAGTCTTTAATATGAAACTTTTATCTCTTATGAAATATACACATTCTTTTTCTACAGTCATTAGCCAAGTGTCCAATAGGCTAAGTGATACAGACAGAATGACAGAAGAAGATGAAATCATGTTTGAAGATGTTTATGAGCAGTATGAAACGATTGGAAAGTAAGCAATACTTAATTATTCTATTAAAAAAGGAAATGTGTCCATTTACGCTATGGTATTTTCTTTGTATGTTAATGTTCTTCTTTGTTAGCAAAAAAATGTTGATCGTAGGCTAGGCCTATTGCTTTTTTTAACAACAATAAACTAAAAATTCAGGTACTGTTTATTTAAAACTACTAGTAGCATTTGTACATATTTTTTAGACTAGTCTAATATTGCTACTACTAATCTGCGGGAAAGTGGGGCGGGACAACACCAGTGGGACAAGGTCTTTTTGTTACTAATATCATGATATAACCCTTCCCCCTCATGGTATACCCTGTCCCGCTCACGTTAGTGACGAAAATACCTCTTCGCCCCTCTTCCCACTGTCCCGCAGAATAATATGTTGTCTGCCCCAATGTACTGCAGAATAGTAAAGTCCGGTTACTGCACATTTAAGTAACTTTTTGGAATTGTTGTTCATTTGTTTAAAATGATTTTTTAAAAAAATATTCATATCTTAATTGGCATAAATCATTAATATGGTTTTAGGGAAAATTGTTCTAGCTGTGCATGACATTACTGATATATTTTGTTAGGATTTCTAATACCGACAAAGGTTTTTATAGCTGCAGCATTTTTCTTGACTTCCGAAGTTTTTGACGCTGTGCAGGTTGTTCATCATAAAGTTATCATAAAATTTAACAGTGTTGGAATAAGTGGTAAATTGCATTACCATAGGTTTAAGTTCTATCTGACTAATAGATTTCATTGTGTAGTATTGTTTGTGCTATTTGCTTCAGCATCAAACCTGTTTCATGCAGTGTGCCTCAAGGCCCAACTTAGTAGCATTACCTCTGCTTTTTTACCTTTATCTGCCTACAGCTTCTAAATTTGTCTTTATTTACCTTAAAGCGAAGGTAATAAATTATAATTGAGTTGTTTGTCACACTTATATGTGTTATTTACTAGAAATTGCAAAAAACACATACCGTATGCAAAAACCATTTGAAAGCATTAATAATATTAAACTTTGATTAATATTAAATATTATAAACTTTTTTTTATTGATAAGCTCTATTTAACAACACCGAAGTAAATGTGATAACATTATAAAAGTGATGTGTGTGAATTCTCTAATGCATTGATAAGCTCTAATGCATTGTTACATTCTCTTTATTGGGAAAGTAAATATTGCAGAATAGTATAAACTGTATAGATACATTAATACTATAAGTCTGTTAATTATTTATTACCCTCTTAAGTAACCTCAATTATATGATGCTATAGTATGCTTGGGTACTTCCAATACAAATACTTTCCATCCATTAAATGTATTACACAATACAATTGTACCAGCATTTTCATACAGCCCTACTAGATGCCGTGTTATCCTGTTATGTGGTTATTTTAATATTCTGTAACTCTGAGATATACAGAAATAAAAGCTACCGTACAAAGCTTACTAATGTACATATACTGGTACAAGGTTTATAACAACACTGCCACTTTTAATCATATGTTTAAGCCCATGTATATAGGATTTTTTTTATTGGGCCAAAATATGTAAGGGTCTAATAGAATGGATTAAAATAGATGTTCTTAAAAATCTAGGATAGCTCTATTTTAAAAACAATTGAATGATCATTTTTTGCTTGCAGAGGATCCACTATGGTGTTCTTGTGGTTTTCAATTATGGTTCAACACATTTTTTGGTTTTGTTATGTTTTTTTGTAAGTTTTGCATACCATTAATTTTTTTACAACATGACAAACGACCATGCATTCTGTAAATCTAAAAAGAACATAAGATTATGAATGTTGCTTTATGTAATCTCTAGCTCTGCAAACTACCATTAAACCGAACCAATCACTCAACTGAGAATGATGCATGTATTTTCTTGCCATGCAACAACATAAGTAATTAGGATATGCAAACCAACATTTTCAATTGCGTTGGTCTGATGTGTAAGATCAAGTACATTGCACTTTTACTAGTTATTTTTTTTAATGTAATAAAAATTAGGCGACAATTTCTTTTGCTATGAAAACAAGGGTACAACATAGCGACATGACCAGTTAATACCAACACATCAATGATAAACTTGAATTTGTTGTTTGTTTTTGAAACAGAGGTCCATTCAGCATTGTGCGCCGGTGCATTCATAAAGACACTCGTCATCAGTTTGCTGTGAAAATAGTCGATGTTGCAAAATTTACTGCCAGTCCTGGCCTAAGTACACATGGTAAGACACCTTCTGGTCTCATTTTGAAAAATTGTTTTGCATAGTTTTAACAGTATTAAACAGATTTATTTTATTAATATATACACATATATAAGCTTGAATATTATGAACATTACAGTTGCAATTGATTTAAATTTTTTATAGTTTGTAAATTACCATTCTTTCTCTGAAACAAGGTTGTTATGTGGAAAATACTATCATTCTAATAAAAAGTGACAGTTTTGTATTATCGATTCTTAAATATAACTCTACTGTTTTCAGTTCTAGCTTTGTTTTACCCTTGTTATATATGCTGTTCTTAATTTTCTATATTATTTTTCGACAGTCCAATTTCATTTGCATTTTGTATAAATTTCCAATTCTGCTAATAATATATAGTGTTTAGTTATAATTTAATAAAAATGTAATTGAAATAATTAGGCCCCTTCAAATCTATATCAAATGCAAGTTATGTAAAATTAAACATGGATTTCAGATCTGAAAAGGGAGGCAAGTATTTGTCATCAGTTAAAGCACACTCATATTGTTGAATTGATCGAAGTATATAGCTCTAATGGATTTCTCTACATGGTTTTTGAATAGTAAGTATATACCGGTAATGTTGATTTGTATGGAAATGTCAATTGGACTCTCCAGCTAAATCACACTGGTACAAATACATTTATAAAATTGTTGTTAATTTAGTAACAAACACCCAGTTTTATTACAATTTGGTATTTAGTACCTACCCCTATTTGGGGCATCATTACCATTTTTATATATGTTCAAAAGAGTGAGTTACTTTATATAATTTTCACATAACATGCCAAGATAAAACAAGAGATAAAAATAAAAAGTGATCAACCAATGTGACTTATGTGTAACACTTGTAATCTTTCAGTATGGATGGCGCCGACCTATGTTTTGAGATTGTCAAGCGTGCTAACATGGGTTTTGTTTACAGTGAGGCAGTTACAAGGTAACACATATTTTAAACTTAGTTTTAACTCATACGGCCTTGTGTAAATTAGAACATTCATTGCTAGAAATTTCATGGTGGTGCTCATTGGTGTGTCTAACAGCATAGAGCATACTAAGGGTCATTTCGAACAATATTATTTAAACCTTTATTCTTTAATTGACAGAAAAACAATGGTTAGTTTGGGATTATTTACTGCTTTATCACACCACAGTATAACTCTTTTACCACCCACAGTCATTACATGAGGCAGATACTAGACGCTTTGAGGTATTGTCATGAACATAATGTGGTGCACCGAGATATAAAGGTATTTATCACATTGTGTACTTTAGACTTTATTCAAGACCATTAACAATGTTTTGCATTAGTTATTCCTATACCAGTAAGTCATTATAGGGATCAATAGTCTATGTGCTATTATTATTTTATTTTAAGTATGCAGATCTCTAATGTGCCTTAATCTTAATGTTTAATGTAGTTTTAATTCGAACCTTTAAAATAAATCACACTCTTATTTTAATTAATTAATGCTCTTTATGAGAATTATAATCAAATCCTCATCACAACAAAATTTAACAACACCGAAGTAAATGTGATAACATTATAAAAGTGATGTGTGTGAATTCATCTCATTATATTGACATATTTCAATTAGCCTTAATGCGGTTTTTATTGTTCGAAAAGGTGCATTCTATATGCTTACACATGTTTTTATGCTTTGGTGCAATCGCAAAGTTTATTTTATTTACCAGTGTATATATATATTCAAAAAATTTCTAGACTTTGCCCTTTAAACAGGCAAAATAGGCTTAATGCATTGTTTATGGTATTGTAGGCTATAATTAACAGCACTGTATATAATAAATGAGCTCATTAAAAAGAGGCATAAATGCACTTCAGTTCTGACATACTAAATGCATGCATTACAGTAACAGTACCTGTAATAATAAAAAAATAAAATACTGACAACACAGTTTTTATCACTTTATTTCTCTCAAAGTCCGTTTAAATATTTGTTTAATTCTAGTTTGCTTTTTTTGCAGCCTCATTGTGTATTACTTGCGTCTAAAGAAAATTCAGCTGCGGTGAAACTGGGAGGGTTTGGCTTAGCAACTCAGATTGAGAACAACGGCTTTATTACTGGAGGTAAAATGAGAAAAAATTGATTTCTGTAAATGTCATATTGTTTAAATTGGCTTAATGTTACACTCTTTAAAAATATCATTTTGTTTACC
>CH002384.1:125269-139910 GCA_000149265.1 Ciona savignyi
ATAGTAACAGCAAGTGTCCACAAGTGGACAGCAAAGCGCAGCTCATTGCAGAGGACCGAGTTCCACTTTTAAAGCTTACTCCTTGGAAGACGAGCGAATCAACTCCAATGCCCAAACGACCCTCACAGCCCAACCTCCTTATAACTTACATACAAGAGAGGAATGCAAGTCAAGCCTCCCTAGCAAGCATGAATCTAACTGATGATACTAATCGTGGTGAAATTCCATCGAAACCCTCCAGTGCAAGTGAAACACCGAAGAGTAGTCATGTGAGCATAGACCGCCTTCCTCCACCACCCAGCCCTACTGCTTTACATCAAGCTATGAAAGAAAATGTCTGCTGAACAACTTCTGCTTCTTAAAGAAGAAAATGTTTCTGTTCTAAGAATCTATGAAAGTCGTGGTTTATACAACTTTGGCTTTTATACAACTTTTTATAATTAAAAAATGCATTTCCTAAGTGTACTGTACTGTATTGGCATTTTTATTGAATACCAAAATAAAATTAAGCCTTTAGTATTTTTGCCCATTAATTAGTTTTCGTAAATATACAATTTTTCCAAGATTTCTTCCTAATGTCCAAAATACCCTTAATAAGGTATGTAAGCAAAGTGCATACCTGTTATTGCTCTATAATCACAAGCCTGGTTTTCTATGGTGACCTGGTAATGTTTTGATGGCATCCTTCAAGGAGAAGTGTAACAACAAGTCAAGTAAATGTTGGTATGGTAATAATGTTCAGGTTTAGGTTTAAATCATTATGTCAAGTAATAATAGAAAAAAATTTGGTTCAGTCAAAGGTGCCAGATGATTAGTTTTTAAAAAAAATGTGCCATGTGCCTATCCTGCTACTGTGTACCTTACATCTAAGAATGAAATCCTAATTTAAAATAAGTTGAAATATAATTTCTAGAATGATTCTGAATAGGTTCATAATATTACTTAATACATTCATACTTTTGAAAGAACAAAAAATACTGCAGAAATTAAGTAAAATACAAACCAAGTTAGGACAGCTTTTTGAAAGAACTATTTACAGTTAAACAAATTTAAGGGAATATTTGGACATATCTAATCAGTGGTGCAAATTAAATTCTATCTCTAGGGTGCAGTCAATGATCAATTCATATGCAAAAAATCAATATCCAATTTTCTGGTTAAGTTAGAGCAACATTCCGGTTCCTGGTTCGAGAAAAATATTAGTCAGTTTCTATTGAGTGTGGAGTAAGTGAAGTAGCATAGAAGCTTGAACCAAAGATAATGGGTTTATTTGCTTCTATAAAACCCATAAAGAAGCTTTGTAAATATATCCGTAAAAAGGTGCTGAGAAAGAATGGATATTATCAGCATGTAAATTTATGGCGGTCTGAATATCCAGTTAGTGGATTTTACGCAACAAATCCATTGTCGGAGCTTTATCTGCAAACTTTACTTCAGCATGGAAATGCACAGGTGGATTAAAATACCAATGTTACATGTTGTTGTTGACGGCTGTCACTTTCCCGACAACTTAATGGTCAATGCCTTTTATAAGCACTTGAGTTACTTAATATCCTATGATAAAACCATATTCAAAATTCGGAAATTAAAAGGTCAATTAAAAAAACCTGGTAGGATTTTTGTGAAACAAAAGTTTAATCCATTTTACTAGGATTCAGGAGGTGTAACTAAACTTGATTTATGCCAAGATCTACTTTTTGAATATTCTGAACATGTTTTATATGGGAACATAAATGTATGTTCACCATTTACAAATTAAAATTTGAATTTTTGTTTGAATCGAATTTGTAAAAAACAAATTGGATTTAACAAGTCATACTTAGAGAAGAATAGTTTTACAATACCTAAATAAACCATATTCACATTTGCAATTCCCAGCTGTACGATCGCATCAGCACGAAGTCACATGACAAGCACTCGCTACCACCAGGAGATGCTGTCAATCACGCACGAGATGTTTTGACACAATTCAATGATTTCAGCAATCCGACATCATTAGAACTCACCGCCTTACTTACACAGCCACATTTTAAGGTAAATTGTGTACACAACATAAAATTAAAGTATTATTCAAGGCTGAATGTTGGGCAGTACTTTAAATGTGTGCTTATGATACTAAGGTATTTATTTTTGTCTGTGAAAGAGTTGTGTTTAAAGCACAAGGAAGATCAGTCTTGGCTAAAATTGCATTGGTTATTAATAACAAAAAAATAATTTTTCGCATCTAAAGTAAAAAAAGTTATTCCCCACAACTATTCCCCACTCACATAACACTAAACCTAAGTTTTGATATGATTTGTCAATTGTTAACATTACAGGGTCTTCTGCAAGCACATGATGTTGTGGCTCAAGAAGTATACAACGACAGTTCTTTAGAGCTTACTCCTGTTCCTAGTGGAATTGAACTTCCTAACGGAGTTTCACCCGAAAAACCTCCGGCCGAGAACAATGGGGGTGAGGTCACAGAGGTCACCAGAGTTCGTTTAGTTCAGTTTGTCAAAAACACAAATGAACCTTTGGTAAGTTGTCCGAAACCTGTAAGTATTTTTTGATTATTGTATGAACCCCATGAAATGCTTATTTAAATGGAATTGTTCATAGTCCACTGTATACAAGACACTATTCTGTATTTATATTTGGACTTAAATGCCATAGTTTCACTTTATTTTTTTTCTTTCTTTCACTAAATAGCGAAATCATGTAAAACACCTTATAGAATTGAATGGTAATAGTACGAATTTTTCTCTAAATTGGCAAATCTTATCTTAGGGCATCACATTGAAAATGAATGATGAAGGTCATTGTGTTGTTGCGAGGATAATGCACGGCGGAATGATCCACAGACAAGGTTGGTAAAATAAGTTTAAAATTGTGTTTGTTTATCCCCTTGTATGGGAAAACCAAGGGGACTAACACACGTGCAATCATCAGATTACCTCGCGCCCACCGTCAGGTTATCGGAGCTATTGCCGTGTGTTGTGTATGATTTACATGTTCCTTTAATTAAGTAGAATCGATTATTCTGCTGGGTTCAGGCAATGTCCTAAGTGCACATGCAAAGAAATAATTATATGGCACTTTGACATAACATTTTCAGTATTCTTTGGTGATATGTTTGTAATGTTAAATTAATCAACAGGCACTCTTCATGTGAGCGATGAAATAAGGGAAATTAATGGAGTCAACGTCGGCAACCATACAATTGATAGTTTGCAGAAAATGCTGGTAAGATGTTGTTTTACAGTCCAACCTTAATTAAAGAAGAACTTATATTGGTTTTGTGAGTTTTTAAATTAATTGATGGTTGCAACATGTCCATTTGGATTTGTAAAGTCAATCTTATGTTTGGTCATCACACCATCAGTTGAAGTCATATTTAGTTTTTTTTGAGCGGATATATACATCGCTATTTACAAATACTTCCTGAAACTATACTAAATGCTAAAGCATAATGAAGTTGAAATCTCAGAAAGAGCTTCGGGGCAACATAACCTTCAAGATCGTTCCAAGCTACAGACCACCCCCACCCACTTGTGAGGTTGGTATCTTTGTTTCTTTTTATTTTGCTTGTAATCTGAGTGTTTTTATAGTACACTTACAAAAGTAATATGAACTATTTTCTTTTTTTTGACAAAAATTCAAACTGATGTAATTTTTGTTGTTTACTTTTACTTCATTGCTTACTCTGAAGTTTATGAATGGTGGAAGTACTTTTTCTAATCAGGTGAGTATGGCTATTATCTTGATACTTTATCATGCATTATTCTGTAGAATGTATACGTGTTATTGATAGTTCATGAAAAAACTGTTTTAATCTGTAAAATGTCCCCAAGACGGGAATAAAAAAAAAAGTTCTCTTATTTTTATAAAATTAACAATTTACCTTAAAATAAACTGTGCATACAAATTAACAAATTTAAAAAAATAAGGATTAGTACATTTTAATTGAATATACTTTTCTGCTACATGTGAATAATGCTTTTGTTGTTATTTTTGTTACCTGTATATTACTTAATCCAAACTGTGCATACAAATTAAAAAAGTTTAAAACCAATTTCATCCACAAAAGTTAATTTAATTTATAAAAAATGGGAATAATACAGGTACTTCTATTCTTGGTTAGGAAAACTTTAGGTTTTTATGGGTAACAACTTTCACGGCAGATTTACGTTCGAGCTCAATTTGAGTACGACCCTCGTTCCGACGATCTCATCCCATGTCGGGAAGCCGGGGTCAAGTTCCAAATCGGGGACATCCTGCAAGTGATCAGCAAGGATGACCACAATTGGTGGCAAGCCAAAGTGATAGAAAATTCCAACAGTTCCGCTGGCCTCGTGCCGTCTCCGGAACTGCAAGAGTGGTGAGACTTGTTTTACCTGATACTGCACTTTCATGTATGTGCCGAGCTCGTTTATTGCACTGTGTCCGCGTGTTTGTCATGTGTACACATCAGTATATGTAACTGGTCGTAAAATTCCAACAGCTTGTGGTGTAGCCATAATTTATCCAGGTGGTTACTCATAACACCTAACTAAATATTTACAAATCTTGTGTATTAATGTTTTTCCTTTGACAGTTTTTTAAAGTCATAACATAGGTCAGAAAATATACATGTAACAACTATAGAATAATATAGCAATATGCACATGTAGCAGAAAAGAAAACCCAATCAAAATGTACTAATCCTTATATTTAACGGATACATAAGTTGGTGCAACATGCAGAATTTACGCCATATAATTGCATTCTTTCACAATATTTGCAAAAGTAAAATTTGGATATTCAGGAGAGTGGCGTGCTTGGCAATGGAGCGGGCGAAGGAACAGCAAAACTGTGGCAACTCATGGTTCGGCAAGAAGAAAAAGCCGCAAAAAGATAAATACCTTGCAAAACACAATGCTGGTAATTTTATATTTTGCCATTCAATATAATCAATGGAAGGGAGCATTAAACCTTGTCTTGTGGTTTAGCAAGACTACTTGTACCATATGTAATGTTGAGAAAATCTAACAGTTAGTAATTTGAGTAAATTTTGATTTTGGTTTTAAAACTTAGTTTATTACCTACACAGCACTATATGTCTCCTTTTGTAGAAACAGTGCAAAGTTTCCACTTATTCTGTCTGGGACGGATATCACTGACAGTACACAACCACGTCAGTCATTGCAAAGGGCTGTTCTAATGTACATTTTTTAGAATTACTGTGTGAGTATTCTGTTTGGAATCAAAAGCTTTACATTTCAGTTTTTGACCAACTGGACCTTGTAACCTATGAAGAAGTGGTCAAACTCCCAGCTTTTAGAAGAAAAACACTTGTTCTCTTAGGTAAGGAACATTGACTAAATTGAATCAAATGGTTAAATGTTTGTGCGGCATAAAGCAAGGTTAAAGAATTGGTGTTCCATAGTGGCAGTAGTACGCAACATTGAACCAACCAACTTATTGCTTACTGGGAAATCCTGCTGATGTGGCTTACCATGTAATTATATATCAATTACACTGAAGTAGTAATCCTTTAAATCCTGCATCAAAGTAATTAAAAATTTAGCCAATCAACAGACAAGTTAATGTTGCGCTTTCATTTAGGAGCCCATGGTGTTGGGAGAAGACACATCAAAAACACATTGATTTCAACTCATCCTGAAAAGTTTGCCTACCCTGTACCTCGTGAGTCTTATTTGTTATTTGTAAATATTTCTTTTACTTTAGTGAAATGAGGCAACACCTTCGGGTCAGTTCTAGGCTTCTGCACCATGTCTGACAGTTGTTATAATTGCACTGACCAGTCACATACATATAACCTTAAACTAGTCACACACTCCTTGCTCATCCTTCATAAGAATTACTCCGCAGACACAACGCGACCTCAGAGACCAGACGAGCAGGCTGGGGTTAATTATTATTTCACCACATATGAGACAATGATGCACGAGATCAAAAACAACCAGTACTTAGAGTATGGGACACATGAGAATGCTTGCTATGGTACAAAACTTGATACCATACGAAAGATTCACACCGAAAACCGAATGGCGATTTTAGATGTTGAACCACAGGTTGGTTTTCTAGTATATATCCCTGTGAGTGATATCCACACACACTCTATCTATGGGTATTTCTGTGCACCCTGTGTTCATCAGTGCGTGTTATATCAACACATCCTGTGTCAATGGTTGTGGGTCGGGATTGATGTATAATATTACACCATAAAATTTGAGTGTTTTTCCTTTAAAAAATTGAACTGTTTTGCTAAAGTACAAATCGGTATTGTGCATTTAACCATTGTTGTTTAGTTTAGTTTGTTGATTAGTCATTTATTTCTAAAATAGAATGAAAACTAATAAACATAATATCAGGCATTGAAAGTGCTAAGAAGTGCAGAGTTTGCTCCATTTGTCGTGTACATCGCCGCTCCTGATGTGCAAGCCACTTCACTCGAAGAGGTATGATGTGTATGCCTTTTGCGTGACAAAAATATCGCAAGATTATTTTCCCTCATAAGGCCATGTCAGTTGGATTGTACAAAGTTACAGACGTGCTAAGCATTATAAAACTTAATTTTTTTTTTCTTTGACTGTGAGTGACAATTTTAATTTTTCCCACGTGCTGACTGAAGCATTCAACATGGTACAACCATTTATCGGTAAGTTCGTTGAAGAAAATATGGCAATAGCTCTTGAAATTCGCTTTTCTTTATCCCATTAAATTATCCGAACTTCTAGGATGAAAGTTTGGATCGACTTCAAAAAGAATCAGAGCTACTGCGAGAAGCTTACCAACATTATTTTGACATCACGATAGTCAACAACGACATTGACCAAACGATTAATGCACTTGAGGTACATATTTACGGTTTGCCTGGATATGTTGTATTACCTCGCTGGTCCCCGCGCACATTCACACGTTGTACTATCAGCTAACAAATAGTGTGATTGGTGATTACCTTGAAACCCTTCAATTTGGCTTCAACTTCCTTGATTAAACGATAAGGTTTTGTTCATTACACCAAAAACAGAGTTATATCACAGGCAATCAACAGAATATTTATTTTGCCGTAATAGTTTAATATTGTATTTTAAGTGTAATATTGAGTCATTTTTCAGGCGGCGATTGAAAAAGTGTGTTCGTCCGAACAATGGGTGCCGGTGTCGTGGGTGTACTAAGTGATTTCATATCTCGTGCGTCTTCCGCGCTACGTAATTGCAGCGCTTCTGAGACAAATCACCTATTCAATTCAATGCTTCAAGATTTTTGGTGCGGATTACGCGTGGTACATATATTTTCGCGATCAGTTTCATTTGTCTGTGATGCTATAGTTTCGCCCGTCAAGTCGACAAGGCATTTTTTATGCAATCAGTATTCGCACTGACCTTGCCCTTGGTTACAATATGGATCTTACGGGCGTATTGATTCTTATTATTTCCATCGAGTGTGTACAAATTATTATTATTAACTACTAACCATATCTGTTATTATGATTGAGAAATTGATAAAATCAAATGTATCCACGCCAAACCACGTATTATTCGATGGTGCTGCCTTAGATACCGTGTTATGTTTGTATTGCCAAATGTAAAGGTAGACGTCAAAAACTTTGTTTAGAATGATCGAAGATACCTTGTTGTTGCTTCGGTCTAGTTTGTAAAATGCTATTCTACATTTTGTTATTGTTAAATCTCTTCGTTTATGTACATTTCTTATTGTACAGGGTTTTAGGCTTTATTCAGTACATTTTTCTATTCTCTCTAATATGTGCGATCATTTTGAAAATATAATTTTACTACGAGAAACAAACTGTCTTGTGTGTGTGACTTTATCGGGTTCAGGTTTTGAGAGTATTAAACCTCGTAAACGTGCCTGGTCGGGTAGTTTCGCGTGAGATCATGTAGGTTCTTTACTTATTTCCGTGAAAATTTAATACGAAGTTTTAAAGTCGTATGTTGTGCTGGAATTGATGTTCCCTCCACAAAAGAGATTTTAACAACGAGGGTACAATTTCTTCCCGACAGCGCTTCGCTCGGGTTACAGTTTCAGGAAGGAAATGCAATTTCCCAAAACAACTGCTTGTCCCGCTGCTGTGCCTGGTAAACAAGCTTCTCGCCTGTTATTTCGTGACTTTCAAACTATAGTTTAAAAGTATACGCTTCAAGAGTTGCACCAATCTGTTTATCGTTAAGCAAAAGGTATGTATAGATCGACCAACTTTGTATTTATGTTATAGCTTTGCAGTTTCTTTCTTTTTAGATCCTCTACCAACTAATATTTTATGCAATATCATTCTGCAGTTATAGTCTATATATTAACTTACGTTTAATGTTAATTTATCAAAACTTGCAGAAAATATCCATAAAGATGTTGCATCACGAAGATGAAGACGCGCACTGGTTCCCCAAGCATGAGTTAGTGTACGCATCTTCCGGAGTCAACACGCAACAAAATATAATGATTGTAATGATGCTATCAGTACTTGCAGTTGTGTTCATGAAGATTTTTTCATGACTGTTTCCTGCGTGGACAAAATTATACACCTCCTATTTTTAAACATCTTTGTAGTAAATACATCTGATTTGTGGTAACGAATTTTGATAACAAACTGAAAAAATCAATAAAAGCATTGTCATATTATATACTTGATGTTCGTTCTATATTTCCTACCAAACGCTGATTAGGCTAGTTAATGGGTTAAGGGTACCAACTATATATATGAGTATCTGCAAAGACCGACTTGATTTAGTTTTGTTAATAATCGATTTCTGTCGGAGAGAAACAAGTAGGCCTAGTGTTCGCCCCCCAAAATATTAAATTAATGGTTTGTTAAGGTAAGAGTCTTTACAGTTTGTGGAAAGGATCGTGTCACAGAGACGTGTGACTTACTGAGAACTCATTTCAGTAACTACCACGGCGATACTCAATATACACGTGTGTCTAAAATTACTGATTTAATGACTCTTCCGTTTTAATCAAAAGACAATTTAAATTTAGGCTACATATCTCGGATTTAATTGGGGTGGTCAAATTCTTAGATCTCCAACTTGCCTAAAAAGGGTAGCAACAAATAGGCGTAAGGAGCGCGAATTTACAATGTTGCAAGCTGGATATAGTTGGAAGTTCATGCTTTATCCTCGTGAATGGAAAAATGAAAGGGCGTTATCAAAAGAACCATCGACATTGCATCGGTAATGTGTAATTTCTCATACGAGTAATCTTCAGATTTTTTCTCAGACGAGTAATCTTGAGATTACCTCGCACCCAATTTAGCGTTAGTAGACGAGGTGTTACAGTGTGTCGTATATGATTGAAACATTCCTTCGATTTTAGTAGGCTACAACCAATTAATCCACTATGGATTCAGGCGATGTTTGCTAAACTTGGCCAGACAAGTAGCCTATATTCTGTGTGGACTACGTAAAACGTTTGGCCACAAAACTACTAAACTACTGGGTCTTAAAAGTTACACTTTAAAATTTTACCTGTCTTTTACCAGCCAAGTTTTAAACTCATAGTTGCAGTTTTTAAATGACTTGATGTGTATGAATTATAGTTGCCCGAACACGCCCACAATAGGCTATGCTATAGTTTTATACCGCAGTAATCTAACGAAGCTAAACGCCTAGGAAATGGGAAAGTGCGGAATCCATGAGTATAAGGAAGCAATAAAAGAATTTGCTTTTCCGTATTTGTCAATCTCTCTTCACTACACATCCCGTTACCAGCCGGACACATGTGGCAGAAACACGAAAGGCTGCGGTATGGCGTTCAACTGCGCATCCATTCAGAACGCTGTAAATCGGTTGGATGTAGCACTGGTATATGATAAATTTTGAAAATCGCTAGGGCATGTTCAGGGAAATTGGTTTCACTTAAAAATTTTCGCTTTGTAATTTGTTCCACCCTGGAAACAGCAGTTACCAGCAATGGAAACCAGCAATTTGATGCTGAAACTTTTTTTGTGCGACACCGGTATAACGATTTGCTTGACTACTTTTTCGCTAGCTAAGTTGTTGATTGACTTTACACAAGACCACTGGCTCCCTGTATATGTCCGGTGTTGTATGCTGTGTGTAAAAGTCGATTGCGGTTTTACCTGCCTGTTTTACGAAAGCGACTGTACCAGCAACTTGTATAAAATATATATGTTTAGTTTCTTCGGTTGTGTCACTCGAAATAACTCAAGCAGAACGGAGAAAACGTGGTTGCAGAAGAAAGTTGAATAACTGTCTGTTATTGCAGCATTGGCGTAGTTTGAAAATGTTGCACTTTATTGACAGAGCGACACATTGTTAAAATCTAATATATATTAAAGGTATTCATGTTTAATAGTGAGGGGTCGCGAATCACGCTTACAAATTGGCAGATTAGTACTCCATTAACTAGTACAGAAGTTAAATAGCAGTTGTCTCGCCGATCATGTTCTGTGTTACTCATCCATTAAAGTAATTTGCTTTATTCTTACACCCAGTCACCCAGCAGTCAATCTAATGCCATAAATTAATTTATGTCTATGTACACGCACAAAAAAAATGCTTAATAGTAAATTTTGACAGCAACCTGTTGATTGCTTTAAATAGTTCGAAACCTATTTCATTTACAGACTTTACTGTTTGCAGGATTATTCATTTTCAATCATTTGATTGTGCTAACTTGGTTAATATGTCCAATAACTCTGAAATGGAACATAATGGTTACCACTCTCCTACCAATTCGACCGTACACGAATTAAAAAATATTGCTAACCGTATCAGAATCAATAGTATTCTGGCGACATGTGCAAGCAAATCAGGCCACCCAACTTCATCTTCAAGCTGTGCAGAGATTTTGTCTGTGCTCTTCTTCAAAGAGATGAAGTATAAAGTGAAAATACCAAGAGATCCATCATCTGATCGATTTGTGATGTCGAAAGGTCATGGGTGCCCGGCTTTATATGCCGCTTGGGTTGAAACAGGTCACTTAACAAAGGACCAATTGATGACTCTTCGGAAATTTGGAAGTGTTTATGAAGGTCATCCCACACCGAAGATTGATTTCATTGATGTTGCCACTGGATCCCTTGGCCAAGGCTTGAATATGGCGGCTGGAATGGCATACATGGGTAAACATGTTGATAAAGCGTCATATCGTGTGTACTGTTTGCTTGGTGATGGTGAAATGGCAGAAGGATCTGTGTGGGAGGCAATGGCATTTTGTAGTCATTATAAATTAGATAACATCGTTGCTATCATTGATGTTAACCGATTGGGCCAGTCCGAAGAAACCTCTCTTGGTCACAACACTGATATTTATAAGCAGAGAGCAGTTGCGTTTGGTTGGAATACAATCGTTGTGAATGGTCACTGCATTACCGACCTGTGCAAGGCATTATACTCGGCCCAGCAATGTACGGACCGACCAACATGTATTGTAGCCAAGACAATGAAGGGGAAGAATATGCTGGGTCAGGAGAATCTTCATGGATTCCATGGAAAACCTGTTTCCGAAGCAGCAAAGGATAAAATGATTGACGAATTAGTTAAATTGTCATCTGAACCATCTGGAATTACACTAAGTCCATCTAAACCAGTGGATGATGCTCCAGCAATAAGTATTTCTAACATCACTCTCAGCTCCCCTCCCAACTACACCAAGGGACAAAAGTTGGCAGTAAGGCAAGCTTATGGAACAGCACTCATTAAACTTGGGAAAAATAATGATCGTATACTTTCACTGGACGGAGATATGAAAAATTCAACTTTTGCTCAAGATTACAAGAAAGAATATCCTGACCGATTTATTGAGTGCTTTATTGCGGAGCAAAATATGACCGGGGTTGCAATTGGATTGGCCACCCGTGACCGTGCTGTTGTTTTTTGCTCCACATTCGCAGCATTTTTGGCCAGAGCTTATGATCACATTCGTATGGGTGCGGTTTCTAACACCAACTGTAACTTCTTTGGATCTCACTGTGGTATCTCTATTGGAGCTGATGGTCCTTCTCAAATGGCTCTGGAAGATATCGCGATGTTCCGTGCAATTCCCGGAAGCACAGTGCTTTATCCATCGGATGTTGTTTCTTTGGAAAGAGCTGTAGAATTGGTGGCTAATACAAAAGGCATATGTTTTATTCGTGGCACTAGAGCTGCTACACCTGTGTTATATGACAACGATACAAAATTCGAAATAGGTCGTGCCAAAATAGTGCAGCAAGCAACAGGTGACCAAGTCACTGTTATATGTGGCGGTGTAACACTAGATGAAGGTATAAAGGCTTCCAAGATCTTGGCGACTGAAAACATAGGCATTACAGTTATTGATATATTCAGTCTTAAACCCATCGATAAAGAAACCATCATCCAGGCAGCCAGTTCCACTGGTGGTCGTATCCTGACAGTGGAAGATCATTACCCGGAGGGAGGAATTGGGTCAGCAGTTGCAGAGGCTTTATCTGATCAAACTGGATTCAAGCAAGTCCGATTGGCAGTAAATGGGATGCCTTACAGTGCAGAGCCGAGTGAGCTGCTGGCTGCATTCAAGATTGATTCCACTGCTATTGTTGCTGAAGTCAAGAAGATGATTCAATAAATTTAAAATAAAAATTTATGTACAGACGTGGTCTGTTACAGACCAATTAATTAAGCCTTACGTTGTGCAACCAATGGCATAGTAGTACTAAATGTTAACGGACGTTTTTTGCAATCAATTTATGTTAAAGTGGATTATTATAAGTGATGTGGATGGGCGGATGTTTATTTGTTAAAATGATTTAATATTTTGTTATGAATGAAACGTTAATTAAGAAATGTACAGTTTTAACCTGCCTTATACAAAATTTGATTTCTTGGCATGCAAGTTCCAGCTTAGGTTATGGCATATTTGTGGTGTACTTCATTTTGTATTCAAATTTTTCAAACTCTTGTTTTTTGCTCAGTCATTTCTCTTTTAAACCTGCAATCCCACCCCATAAATACAAAAGTACTTTTTAAGTGAAGAATGCAATTACATGTAATTATTTGCTATATCTGGAACTGTAGGTGGTTAAGATATAGCACAATACAATTTCCATAAGCTTTATATAAAATGAAAAAAAGAAGACCACAAAACAGACATACAAACAAGTAAGCACACCGAAAAGTATGCAGTGTACGTTTATGCTTTTAAATAAGTTACAAACTATTATCGTAAGATGGGAAATAGGCTACTGTGACCCCACTGTAAGATGTCAACACCTACTGTAGTTTGTTTTAGAATTTAAAATTATTTTTATTTTAAACAAGTGTATTAGTGTGGGTAAAGCACATTGAAAACTGTTAAGTCAGCTTTTCTTAACATCCATATGGCCAGCATTAGTGAAACAGTTATCATCTTTGTTTCCACATTTAAGCTTTGTTTTTTACAGGAAAAAAACACTGGAAGATAAAACATTGGATTTGGATCAACCAGATCCGGTAGGAAAGTTTAAATAAACTCTTCCCCTTGCTTTTATTTCTTTTAAAATGAACGTTTTGGTACTTTATTTCTAGTCGGTTACAAATACAGTTTGGTAGTCTATTTAAAAGTCACCTAATCTAAGAACTGTTAAGGTTTGTGTCTTATGTCTCTTACCCTTCTGTCTATCACATATTTTGAGATAATTAATCATCTTTTTATAAAGACAACATCTTCAGAGTAATATTGAATATGTACAACTGCTCTGCTTGTGCTGTCTTTGTGCTAAGATAACCCTGCCACCACCACAGTAGAAATGATAATGTGTGTATATATTCAAAGTCAACATTCAATCTGCAGAATTCAGAGGATTATTTCCTTGATGAAGTTGACAAATTTCATGCGAATCAGGATAAGCTACTGCTCAATAACAATGAAAATAGTGGGTCTGAATATGATGATACTAACTCGGAGGTAAAATTTCACCCAAGCATGGTCTAATGATATATGTAGTAGGAACTAGAAATAGCAGAATACTTATTAATAATAAATTTAAAATATATTACATTAACAATAATAAGTTTTGTAACAATAATAAGTTCATTAACAATAAATTTTGTGGCTAAAATTGCAATAGGTTTTAAATTTAAAACTTCGGTCATTGTATTTTAAATTTTCTATTTCTATCAAATTTTTCTATTTCTAAAGTTGCACTACTTCATGTATGTAAATTATCTAACATTGGTACAATATGGCAAATCAACCTCCATAACCAGTGTGTTTGTCATTTTTGTTATTACTCAATAAACATTAATTAACACAGCAAGGAGTGTTGGACATAAGTGATGATGATAGCGATGAAAGAGCTGATGAAGAAGATGAGGAATCCTCACCAGATGAATCTGATGCAGATAGTGATCATGGTGGGTTGACCCGACTAATCATTGGGCTTGAAATTGTTGGTGACAATATTAAAATCATACTAACAAATTGCATCCTTTACTCTGTCACATACTTACAGAATCTGAAATTAGGTAAACTGTTTTACTAATCGGAATATTTATTATCCAGGCATACCCAGCAGTAAAGCGTGGGGGAAAAAGAAATCTACGTTTTATGGTGCGGAATCATTGGAAGGACTGCAAGGTATAATAGTGCATATTGCCTTATTGCAAAATCTGTTAATGGTGGTTTGTATGTATTTATGAATAGAACTAGAAGAACTTAAAGTATGGAAAATTTA
>CH002384.1:151659-178176 GCA_000149265.1 Ciona savignyi
TTGTGGTACAATTTATTTAAACGATCATACGATCTAAAGCCAAAAATGTACGCTTTCTCAATAACCATGTCGTGCATGTTTTTCCTTATTTTAACAGTTTATCCTAAAGTGGTATGATTACTAAACATTAGCTTGTTGGTTACATGTCATTGGGAAAGCAACTTTCCCTAATGCAAACTTAGAAAATTGTCTCATTCATGTTTAAAGTATGCAATAGTTCCAATTATTCCATGATGAATCTGACAATTCCCTTGTTATATTGCCTGTTGGGTTGTCCCAAACATGAAGAATAATACATACACGAAGATAATGTGTATCCTAATCTATACTGTCCAGGATCACCACACTCGGACAAGGTAAACAGTGTATTGGCAATGATAATTAAACAAATATAATTCACCAGTTGTTCGATCAATAATCACACTATAAACATTCTATACTAAAAAGAGATACATTATCAACTACACACAACAATATTAGCTATATTTTCCGGTTTTTCATGCCATAACACATAGTCTAACGATTGAAGAAATCTTTTAAAACCCCCACAACTTTTGCAGGTTATCATCGTTTGCTTTGGCTTGCCTACAGAAATTGATGGAATTAAGTTTTTTTTTTAATCATACATGCATATCTATTAAAAAAAATACTTTTTTTATGTTCATGTTTGTGAAAAAATAAAATATTTCTTGCAATGAATTGAAAGAACAACCTAGAACTTGATGGAAGTATATTGTTTATTGTTTTCTGTAAATCTAGGTACCACCATAAATAAATACCTTTGTTTCTCACTTGAGATGTGACACCAGGTATCATCAACAAGCTACATTGTTTGCAAATGCTGCGCTTAACATGAGGGTGCCTGAGGTAAATATTTACAGAATTTGACTTTGTGTTAATGTCTTAACTTGGTCTCAAAGAAAATAAATCAACCCAACTTACAATCTTACAACATTTTTCAATGCTAGTGTTTTCATGGTCTTTGTGTAGTGTCTAGAAAGAATCCAGTTGGGTGGTTTCATACTAATCGCGAAGTGTGCAGCCTGAAACATACAACTATGTCATAGGAGTACACTGCATGGTACAAAAACCTTAAATACACTAGTATAACTATAGGTGAAAAACATGTAGGGGTATAATGGATGTCAGCTGAGGGTTACTATTGTGTGTCGGTGTCATGTGTGTTAAGAGACTTTACTATTATTATTTTTCTAGTCCTAAATTCCATTCCGATTGAAGCAGTTAGATCGGAGACAAATGTTGCCCGGGAACACACTGGTCCAGGAAGTGATTGCAATCAGAAAATCCATATAACGTGCTCATGGTTGCCATTGTCATAAGCAAAAAAAATAAAGTGCAAGACCCAATGGTGGTTACTGGATTTGTGGTCATGATGGTACAACGCCTTTGCACATTCCATAGATATCTATCAAATGGAAATGTCAATGAAAATCTATCCAACTCGAGTCGGACTAGTGGACTCTTATATGTAGCACAACAGAATAAACCGGCCCTTCACTAACAGTAGGTTGTATTCTAGGGCAGTTCCTGAATCCATTGGTTTAATAGCTCAAACAAAATGGTAGTAGCAATGACTCCATCAAATACAACACACTGCAATAACATATCACAACATTGGAACAAGGTAATCTCCTGATTGCCCGGAGGTATTATGGAAGCTCAAGGTGATCCTATTTCATGTTTTTCATACAAGTACCTGGTACAGGTAGTTCAGGCGTTGATATACATCTTTTTTCTGCACATTTCCTCCATTTTGGTTATTCTTCTTCTTCCCCATTAATAAATTAGTTGAGAAATATATTCCTTAAAAAATGTTTAAATTGTAAAGAAACGTTTACCTTTAAATATTCCAAACAAGGTTGTACAATTTTTTATAGCTAGCTAAGACCCTTTATCTCTAAGCAACTAAGCACCTGCACCAACCCAACGTTGTTAAGTGTTGTAAACATGTGATTTATTTAGGAAACTATATTAAATATACATAGGATAGGATATTCATGTTTATCCCCGTGAATGGGAAAACCTAGGGGGTTATCACACGGGCAATCGTCAGATCACCTCGCGCCCATCGTCGGGTTACCGGAGCTATTACAGTGTGTTGTATATGATAGACACGTTCCTTCACTTTGGTAGAACCCATTAATCCGCTGGGTTCAGGCAATGTCCGTAAAGTGCCTTGCCCAAGGACACAACCGACTAGCTAGCGACCAGTTTCGCAGCTGCAACCTTTCGATTGAAAGGCGACGCACTTAACCGCTAGACCACCGGGCCGGAAATATTTTGTTATGTTAAAAACACCGGCGGCATTATAGATACTTATGAATTCGATAAAATACTACATACCCAAATTGGGTTATTAAACCCATTTCAAGCAATTTAACCATATCATGCACGATGCACTAATATTCAAAATACTCTTGATCAACTTTCGTCTCCTTTCTAAAAATTCCCTAATTTAGAACTCGATCCAACATAGAAATGTTTACCTTTATTATAAAAAGCATCGACCCGATTAAAAAAATGAATTGTTACAGCAACATGTAGTTTTACTTATATGTAAAAATATTATCAACTAAAAATCACTATGAAATTTTGTCGCTATTGGCAAGAGAAAACTATGCAGAAAGTGACAATAAATCATTAAACAGTTGAACAGATGTTGATCACTTTGTAATATTTAAAATCGGCAAGTTTTTTTCCTTGGCAAGGTATAAAAAACGCTAAGCAGTGTTTATTTCTCGAGTCAATTATAAATTTTCTTGCTACTGTTGGATTATGCATGGTAGGAGTACTTCCATGGATTGTGTTCATGATGCGGTTCCTGCAAAGTGTAATACCATTATTTTGGCAAACGTACGTATAAACCAGCCAAAACTATATTTGGCACGAAATTATAGAACGAGAAGACGTACCTATGCCTTTGCCCCGCTAAATTCCTTAATAATTAGTATAAATAAATGTCACGTAAAATGAATAAATATTTTTAGGTTGGGTGATCGCGCACTTTTTTTTTGTTTGGGCCATTTTAATTAGGCTATATTTTTTTCGTTTGGGCTATTTCGTTTAGGCCTACAACATTATGATATTAGCACATATGATCTAAAGTTAATTACAATATTGACAAAATATTAAACGTTAAACTTTAACTACTGAATTAAATTCGAAAGCTGGATGTGAACATTTGGGCAGTATTATCCAGTAAACATAATATGTAGGATAAAAACATCTATATGAAGCATGGGAACACGAGGTGACCGACAATGCTGCAAAGATTTACATGGAACATCACATCACCTGGGTATTAGCCAGCGTTTGAAGATATGTTTGATCGATTTTTTCTCCATCTTTGACCCACTGTGTCGTATTTGATGACACTTTTACCAACCCAGTGGTGGGCTCAGCGTAATGTTTTGAATATCGCCTATGTTTCGTTTGGCTTGAAGTACGGGTACCTGCAAGTTTAAGACTTTTACAAAACATGCCTACTCTAAGCCACCTGCAAAAACGAACTTTAACCATATTCTAGAATATACAGACAACAGTGCTTTTAATGGTTGTCTTATACAGACACCAAATTGCGCATTGCTATATATATAGTAATCACAAGCCTATACCGCAGAAGTCTTCCCGGTAAATGCTGTTAATCCCTTCTATCGCTTCTGGGTCGTTGCCTTTGTTCCAAGTGACAACATCTTCAGAGCCGTGTTGGCTTTGTTCGTTTGCTATCTTTTGCTTACCGAGACCCTGTGACAAATTTCGGTGGCTATTTTGGATCCTTTTGTTTTCGTTTAACATATTATATCTTTTTTCCCGTTTCTATGTCGTAATGTATTTTGTCAAAATTTAGGCGAATGAAAAGAAATCATAAAAACGATACCTTCTTAGGAGTTCAAGTTTTAAATCGATGACCACTTTTTACAACACCAAGCCAATTACGGCGCTTTTGGCCTAATTTGTATTTTTTTAAATTGATTTTACTTTGTTACAAAATATCCTAATTGAAGTAAAATAACAGGAAATTGACAGTAATTAAAAAAAAGTTATTCAAAAGAAATCGTTTTTCAAATAGGCATAATATGCCGTTATATTATACTGGTTAGTAGGACTGTATATATTTGTAGGCTACTGTATTTAAATATCTTACTTTTTAGCTATTTTTATCTCTTGTCCTAAAAAACGAATTACCTGTCCAAAATAAACCCCGTGGTCTTGGAATGAGTTTCTGTTGTCGTGGTTGGAAAAGGAATTGCTTTTTGACACCTAAACATAGTTTGATGTTGTATTTCAATAACAAAACTCACAAAAAAAGCATTCATACATTTGAAATTCGCTGTAAAAACAGCGGTGGTATTTTAACATGAGAACTGTTGTCGGTAGCGTTTTCTTCAACGTTCAGCATTACTCCAGTAGTCGTTCCGCTTGACCTGCTTTCCATTTTTAAAGGCATCCCGCGGTGTGGGAACTGCGAAGAAGAAACGAAAAGAATTAGGCTACCCCTAAAATATGCAGATCCAACAGTTGTCGTATGCAAGAATACACCATCATCTATTCTCGACACTTAGTTTCGAACCAAGAAGCAAGAAGGCCTCGACTTGGTCTGATTTTTTAGCATAAATTGCCGTATATGAGTCACCTGTGGTAAGTGGTAAACATTCGAATTCCCGAGCTAAAATGACAAGTATATGGCCCGATTTCGACGAGTCATGCATGTCATGGACCTTGCCAATTAATAATCGTTACACCCGATAAACCAACATATTAAGGATATTAAGGATACGCAACGGGTTATTTGTAGTGAAAAGATGCATATGTCACCCGGTAGATCGAGTTTAACATTACTAGATCCATAAGCCACTGGCACCACTAAATCTGTTTTCAAAACGGCCAGACTACCTAAACACCAAACTGTATAAAAACACCACTTTCCCTCATTTTCTTTACAAACTAGGCCTACAAACCAACATTGTTTTTTAAGCCAACCTGATGAGAAATATTTATATCAGTAAAAAACATGCATAAATTCATTAAAATTAAATACATTTGGGATACGAAGCTCACCCATACTCCGTGTTCTTTCTGAGAAGGAACATGCTTTCGTCCTTTTGTCATTATAGCTGGCAGTGTTGTTTTACATAGGTTATACTGGTAATCTTAAATTTCTTTACGAGTATATTTAAAACAATAAATATAGTAGACTAGTAAAATTAAACTTCTATCGACCAAATTATACATTAAAATATAAATAACATGTTTTTGCAATACGAATAAGTATGGCGTGTATTGTCGTTATGGTAACACCACCACGTGGTGAAAGTGTATCGTTATGCTACTTTGTGATTTGGGAAAGGGGAGGGGAAATATACAAATATTTTTTGGTAAAATTTAAAATATAACTAATTTTATAACTAATTTCTAAAGATATATTGTTTTAGAAAGGTAATTTTGACATATTTGAAATAAGTGCGCTGTATTAAAAACAAATAAACATGTTATTATTTCCAATCGATAATTATATTGTATAACCCATGTTTATTTCAAAAAGTAGTTAACTCTAACTTTAAGCACTTGGGTACTGAAGAGTGCTTTGGGGAGTGGCAGCAAATGACGAGTGGCTGACATGGCCATTAAACAGAAGACTCAGTGTTAATGGGCTGCTCAAAATCCCGAAGCGCGTCGATTTGGATTTAGGCATTGATTCTTTTTCTCCACGCTGATTATTCGACAGATAAGATGCCATTACAAATCGAAGTAGTGTTGTAGCCTTTTTGTTTGAAAGAGGAATTAAAAATTGTTTCATGATGGTTTTTGTGAGTTACTAACTTATTTTTCGTAAAGATCATGTTGTTCATAGTAAACATTGTGTTTTGATGGTGACCGCAGGCACCACATCAGAAAGAAAAATGCTCGAGTGGTATCAAACTAGGTATACCATATCCATATTATATACGGCAGGTCATCTGACAGGATTAATGTGTGTTGCAATTCCGCCAATAATGATTATCGACGGCGTATTTAATTGCAATGAAAGTGTACTCGCCGTGAACGTGTATCCCCTGTGGGAAGTACAAGCGTGTAAAACAAGCTGTTGAGAACAACACAAGCGTGTGAGGCATTAATTGTATTTTGCTTGTAGTACAGCATTAGTAAAAGGCCGTACGGTTTGCTATTTTATTGCGACACTTTAAGTCAACAAAGTCGTTTTTAAGTCTACAAATTCGTGAGAGGCGGAAAATCGCCGTTTTTTTGTATTTTTCGCTTTCTATTAAACGCATTAACGTTAACCGTAATTAAATTATAGCAGTTGTAATGCCTTTTACTTTAGTAAGCAAAGTGCAAATTGTTTGATTCCCCTAAAAGAAACGAGAGACTTTTAAACAATTCATAAATAATGCACACGTGTCAGTATATTAAATGCGAAATAAGCCACTTGGCATTGTTTCGTTGTCGTATTTACTATTATATGTAATTACTCTTAGAGTGGAAAAGTGTTTTGGTTTATTTTTGGTTTAATAAGTTAGACAGCAATATAATACCTAAAAGTTTAGTAGGTTTAAAATATGGCTCATCGAAGGCCATACTGGCATTTGTATAGATACGTCTGTCAGTTTTATCGATTAAATAAATTTAGGCTACGTCAAAGCTACATGTGAAAATAATATTATAAGTTACCTACATTTTCGTAAAAGCTTTAAAGTGCCTTGGTTATATTTTTGCTAGATAACAACTGCAGTAAAAATACGGTCAAACAACCGTGGTTAAAAATGCGCCTATTTGTTTTCCGTATGAAGGTATGTTCTTTATAGTCCAAAGCGCTATAGCTGGTGGAGAAAATGAACTGTAAACAGCGATAATGATATTATGACTTGAAAAATAGAAGAAGAAAACAGTTTTGCGGTGATTCATAGAAAAAGTCTATGTTTTAGGTTTGTGAAACCAGAAAGGGTAAAAGTTTGATACGGTGTTTATATTATATTTTTTCCTTATAAAATGCTACATGTTGTTATATTAACATTTGCTGTTTTAGGTTTAGTCTTATAAGCGTGCCTTATCTGATCTTCCACATTAGAATTTGAAATCAAATGATCAAGCAATTGACACGTATACGCGACGGCATTAAGTAAATGTTTTTGCATTATTTATTCATGAGGATTAATGCAGCAAGGCTAAGATGTATGATTGATAATTTGCTTGAAATAAAA
Organism: Ciona savignyi; assembly: GCA_000149265.1. Classification (NCBI taxonomy): domain Eukaryota; kingdom Metazoa; phylum Chordata; class Ascidiacea; order Phlebobranchia; family Cionidae; genus Ciona; species Ciona savignyi. Next base: position 158,880 of record CH002384.1, read on the forward strand.
TCGATTAGAACTGCGCAAAATCAGCCATATGGAAAATAGAGGGTTTAGCATTAATCGCTTTGAATAGCATGAACACTACAAATGAATGCCATGTCGGGACAGGAATACCCTTGGGTAATCACTGATTAGTAATTTCCCTAAACCAGCGCACTAAAAATAGAACATATCTCTTAAGATTGAACAGTCGATTAATTTATCGTTTTTTTTTGATAAAAATTAATTCTGAGGTCTGCCCGACCATACTGGATCTTACAATAAACCAATTGATAATTAAAAAGAAAGAGCACTGTGTGTTTTTTAAATCCTACTTTTTAAACTGGCCCTTTTAGTTATGGTAAAGAAGGAATCATTAGCTAAATTCATAAATCCAAACTTCAGTAACAAACAAAATATCGCTGTTATGGTAAATGATCAGACAAGGGTTTATATTACCAAAACATTACATGTTTTGCAAACAGTAGTGCGTTTTAACGTTTAAAGAGCTATACCCGGCCACATGCAACCTCTTTTACAGATCCCATGCAGATCTCGCTTTAGGCGATGAGTTTGTCAATAATTTATTACGGGATTTCAACGATAACATATTCAAGTGAAAAATGTTTTTAAAATAAATACAGTATATTTTTATTTCAAAAAACCTTGAGAGTTGTTTTCCGACCTCGATGATTTGTAATTTGTTTGGTTTGTTATGGTTGAAAATCACCGCATGGCATGTACAATACAATGCATTTACATTCTAAGTATTTTAACCAACATGATTGAAACAATGTCAATGATTTTATCCATGAGGCTGTTTTGCTTATCAAGTGGTTATTCTGCCCACAATGGCCCACTTACTGCTTAATTGTAATATGTGTAAGGGTATTTGGAACACTGTATATTATTGGCCTGTCAGTCAGCAAGGCGGTCGCTGCACCGTTCATCCTATAGTGGTATTGTCTATTTTAAGCATTAATTATAGATTATATGCCATTATCTTGTCATTTTATCCAACGTCAAATGTATTATATATATAAAACAGAACCGTTTGTTTTATAATTATTAATTAATTAAACCAGTTTTACCATTTCAGTGAAGTGATTCTTTTTAATGTCCTTTTATATTTCTGTTAATTTATGATTTAATTTAATTTCCTCTAAAAACACACAAAGAAATTGGTCCTATGGAAGTGACTAGTCTATCTGGAGGTAAGACTGTGACAAAGTCGATGAAATTTTAATGAGGCAGTTAAAAGTAATGGTGGCAACTAACATTGCCGTTTTTTAATTTAATGTCGTATCAAAATGCATTAATAGCACAATGAAATTAGGTGGGGCGGAACACATCAGATTTCTCTTTAGACAATTTCTATTTTCTACACCAACTTTTGCTAAAAAAAGTAAATAACCTAAGTTTTCAAACGGTCTTTATAATTTGTCTTTAAAGCGCCGTCTAAGGAATTAGGTTTAGCCACTCGGAATTGGAGACTTGTGGTTTATCGTCCGCAAGAACAAGGCTCTTTAATTTAATTCGCTTCGATTTAAACAGAGCTCTTACGTTTCTTGCGATGGATGTTTCTTACTTGAAAGATGCTTCTGTTGCATATAGAGAGTAGTAAAGTGCGCACAGTCTTTCCTGATCAGACTGAATTATTGACTAATTTGCGTACTGACGTATGCTTTCCAACAAAAACCACGCGAGATAATAATACGTATTTTGCAGTGGGCAATAGATCCTGCACATCACGTTTTATTGGTTGATAAGCAATTTACGAAAACCAGCGTACCGTTTATAAATGAAAGCAATAGCAATTTGTCAAAAAACAACAACCAAATATCAAACGAAAGCGTTAATTAACATTCTAAATCAATATCCCCTGTTCTATACACAGGATGTCTATTCGATTAATAAAATCGTACACGATATAATAAGGTTATGAATATTTCAGATTATAATTAATCAAGGTGCCTTTTCCGATCATTTTCTTACTAAAGGAAACATCACTATGTTCTCACAAAACTAGTAATATATATATATAATAGCTTGGAAATTTGTTCAACTACATAGGTGGCTCTAAAAGTATTTTAATATTTATAAACTTTTTAACAAACCTTTCAGAAGATAACGGTGTTTGCGCGCTCATAGAAGGCGCAGACTTTTTAAAATCCAGCGGAAACTCAAAATTTGACAAGAAACGGGTGTATTTTGATAAAAGTTCAGATGCATTGAAATGGCGAGGAAAGCACAGAGAGAAGTCAAGTAAGTGTGATTTTTTTTTGTGAATATACGTTGTGTATGTACATCCTCGTTTACTAAAAAGAGGTTTAAGGAACCAAATTTTAGTTGATAACCAGTTTAATGAACCATTCAATGTGCACCGTGTGTGTTCTCTGCCGGTATGTGTTTATTTAAGTATGGGGTAGGCGAGGTTTGGTTTAAGGTATTCTGCCAAGGTTTTCACCTAACATTTCGTGCTCACAGTTAAATATACGGGTTTCATTAAGTAAACTGGTTTGTGTTTCTGGATTCTATGGTTGATTACTTAAAGAGATTAACACAATGTACAAATACGAATAACTGGCATGTTGATATTATGCAATGACTTTTAATTACCTTTAACTAAAAAAATGGGGAATTTACAATATCAGGGAAGACCATTTTTTTAGTATTTTCACTGTTGTCGCCGATATCTCTGTATCAGTGCAAAATATTTACCTTAAATTTCTAAGAAAAATAAAGATAGCTAGAATTAAAATTGCCTAGTTTTCTCCAAAAAACATAGCTAGAATTAAAATTGCCTAGTTTTCTCCGAGAAATCCCCCAAAACAAAATATGCATAACCAATCATAAATACAATGTTATTGCGTATGTGATTAAACTGGAAACACTAAACTAAAATAACAAAATACAGAATGTAAATACAAACAAAAAGGTTGGTTTTAGTCCCACCTATTCTTAACCCTTTTCCGGGAAATTCCCATTTAATAAAATCCACTAAAACTAGTGATCTATGCGTACGCTTCATTGACTGAATCTAGTGATCTACATGTATGCTTTATTTCCAATCGAGTTAAAGAGTAAAAAAACACATCTGCATTTATAAATTAACAGCCAAACACTTAAAACCGCCATACCAACCATAAACCATTTTTAGGAAAACCCCCCACATTCAATCGAACCAAACCATTGATCAACCTGCTTTAACTTCTTATAAAACAAAGTGAACTTATAAGTTAATCTTTTTAAAACCATGCCCAGGAATATAAGCATGTCCAACTATTTCTCGAATTTTAGTTATTGTATTGTCGATATTTTTAGTTTTTTTTTTATATATTTTAATTAAAATCTGGAAGGGACGTTACTTTAAATTCAATTGCCGAAAAGCCGACAATAACATAGAAACAAGTCTATTTTTTTGTTTCTATTGTAATTTTTAGTATACCGTGAATACTTGGGAACCCATTAGTTTCTGTTTGCAGACGCATATAAGCAAATGCATAAACTAAACTGGTGATGGGGTAGTCAGGAAAACCGACAAGAGAACGTGAAGTTATTTTGATTGCTAATGACTGCTCTACTCGGATACCTAATTTTGTGGTGACTTAATAAACACGGCGTTATGTTACCATTCAACGCAACCCATACTTTTGCTTTAGGCATGTTTCACCTTGACTTGTTGAGAGTCGTATTGTATAGGATCTAGTAGCTTCGTACTAATCTTGTTTACATGTCACAGTACCAATTGGTTCTATAACTGAAGTACGACAGTGCGTCCTGCCACCACATTTTGACTGTAACCGTGGGAACGATTGCTGCATATCAATAGTGCACGGACAGCCGGTAAGCTTTCCATACTTTAAAAGCTTAAAATCAAGTGCATTGCACGATTTGAACGTCACCACATAGTCAACTCAAATTCTCATGATTACAGGTTCGGTGGACGTACTTGGCTTCACAGTCCCCAGAAATAATAACGATTTGGGAAACGGCGATTCAGTCTCTAATGGATAAGCATATCGAATCATTAACATTAACATCGAATCCTCCAAGGAATTTGTCAAGAGAAAGGTATAAGTTGACAGACATATTTTATGGTAGACAAGATTCTTCCCCAAACAAGCAAATTGTCGCCAATTGGTTTTATAGCGTGGCAACCATTGGTCGACCACTACAATTTGTAAAAAACATTTTGGACTGTACGCAATATGTTTAATAAAATCAGGGTATTTAACTGCAATTAGTCTATTTTATAGACCGAGTTTATAGTTAAAATACTATATCAACTAAAATTTCTGTAACTCCTTTCTTGCGAAATGCGCTTTACAAACTATGTCGATTAGACTTAAACCCCGCACTTAAATTGGGGTAGTTGTAGTTTTATACTTTGACGTCACAATCACAAAAATTGTCCAATTTACTATACTGAGATATCGGCTAACAAACAACTAACTAAAACTAATAAAATGTGAAATGACAATAAACGTCCTTTTTAAGTTTTTGGATCTGTTGGAAATTTATCCGACAGTATTGACGTCAATTTTATCACAGCATCTTCCAACTAGGATTGTTTTGATTCTCTAACAGTCAAAACTTCATTACTTAAGTTATTTGTGTTTAAATTTTGCGTTTAAACTTAAACAGTTTGAAAGAAGCTAAACACCTGATGAAAAACATTTTTTTACGACTTGGACAATTTTCCTCACTTATCTCCCAAACGGAAGAACATTTCACCAAATCTAATCTAATTTGGAGCATACTGCGTCAAAGAATATAATCAAAGTAGTCTAAATTTTAAAAAAAATTGGTTATTGTTTTTAAGACTCTTTTCTCTCGAAGTCAGCTTATTTCTATCCTATTCGATAATTTATTCTTGGAGATTTCACGCATCCGGATAGTTACCCAGGGCTTATCAGCAAAAATGTGTGTTTTTGCATATTTACAACATGTTATCTTACAATTCGTTAAGTATCAATATGATTTGATAACTGTTTCTGGCAGATGTCCGGTCTGGATAGAATGTCTGACAAGTGTTTGACGAAAAAAGGGAAAATGAACAAATACAGTAAATATGCTCCTTTTTCCATAATAATTCATAAGGGAGCTGTAATAAACACGTCTGGCTTGCTTTGGTCCTAATTTTCTCTGTGCGGTACCAGTGACTGAAAAATGCTCGTACCTCTCTGTCCCGCTTTTATTATGTGACTGAAACTTTTGGTCTATATCGGGTAACAAATTGTAGCGAAGAAACAAGTTAAAACAGGATGAAACTGTGAAACGAGATGGAAACTTGATTTTTTTAAATTATAGCTCAACACAGAAAAACTTAAACTGATCAAATGTCTAGTCTAAAAAGCTGTTCAAAGGTTAATGAAAATAAATGTTCTAATCAATCAGAAATTAATACAAAAAATACAGCAGTCTTATTGGACGAAAAATACAAATCTAGAATTTACAACAATATGATTGCAAATTGCTGAAGCGGAACTGAAAATAATAAATTTTAATCGGGGGCAAATTAAACTGCGTTTGGTTGTTATAGGAGCCATAATAATCGTTAGGATATAATACTTTCTAACTATAAGATATTGCAATGTTTTCTTTTTTTAAATATAATGCTTCCATGAAGTTTGACGAGAGGTGTAATTTGATCAAATACACCATCGCACAGTAAGAAAACAAAACGAAATAAAATCAAAATATGTTTCCTTATTCGAAGAAAACTCATAAGCACTATATTCAGCACCATAATTAATAGCACAGTATAGTACGATTATTTATTATTATTTAACGTGGAGATACCCGTATATAATACTTACAGTGCTCAATGGTGAAAAAAAATTATAATTAAAATGGTGATTGTTTAATTGGCATGAAAATTTAACTTATTGGTACGTTATAATACCGGAACTTTCGCGCTAAACACTTATTTTTGATAGGATTATAGCAAAGTAATCGGATTGTTTTTTTACAGCTGGGTGAAAAGTACGTTTGAAAAAGCGGACAAGAATGGGGACGGGCAGCTGAACTTGGAAGAAATAATGCATCTAATGCGGAAGCTCAACATTAACTTACCACGACGAAAGGTCAAGAAGCTGTTTAAAGTAAGTTATAAATATGTAAACGCATCTATATATGTATAAATAGATCATTTGTCGTAACTCTTATTTTTCGAATTTGTCGTAAAAATTGTAGAAATATAATTTTATACGTTATACGTAATAAATAATCTTCTGTACCAGACTTGCAAAATGCGTTTTGGGTCAGTAATGCTCTGGATTTTTAACCCATGCAGCACTAAATCGTTCTATAGTTTGACTACTAAGTTACATGAAATGACTGTTGTGAAATAAACTTTGTAGCTGAGGACAATTTGTTAACAAAGTAATATCAGTGGTAATCATAAAATGTTTGTTTGTAATTTGGCGTTTGATTAATTATATCAATATATAAAAAACATTCTATTTTAATAAGGGTAAATGTATGGTAAGACAGTCACACCACAAAATGTCATTGTGTTTGTTATTGTTGGTATACACGTTAAAAAGACAATCCATCGTGTGTGTTGCAAGTTTTCTCAGCCTTAAAGCCACTGCAAGAGTAAGCAAATATTAGGATAGGATATCCATGTTAATCTCCGTAAATAAAAAAAACGATAGGGGCGTCATCACGCGGACAATTGTTAGACTAACTGCGACGTAATTCTACAGCAAATACTAAACATGTCAATCCATCAAAATAAACGGTATAAATTGACTTGGGCATTTATGAGCCTTATAAACGTTGTAATGCATTTTTGTTGTACTGCATGGTCATATGTTTAGATTACAAGAAAAGAAAGCAGAAGTCTTGCTTCGCTTAGCATGAACCAACAGGTGTGGTTTTGATATTGTTTTTAATGTTTCCTGTACTGAGCGTAAATGGTGTGTTTTCTTTAGACACGACTTTGCATTATTATGATATCACATGCTAATTAATATTTTTACACATACATTAATATTAAAATACACACACAGCGTAAGCCAATGCAAACAAGCTTTTGACATCCGGTGTTTTCATCAGTTCTCTGTGCCAGTCCAGTTGTTTAGTCGGTACCAGTCAAGTGTCACTAATGCCATATTCCAAGAGCGGGGATAAACAAAATCTGTTCATGAACAAATCCGGTATTTGATATGATTCATTTTTTAATCAAGGAAGCAGATTCTGTATTAAACAAGAACTGCGACGGAAACCTAGAGTTCGATGAATTTTTGCAATTCTACCGCAAGGTGTCAATAAGGAGCGAACTGGTGACGATATTTGCTAAAATATCAACAAATAGTTATTTGAGATTGACTGATCTGAAACAATTTCTCATCGAACAAAACGAGGTAATCGTTGTACAGTCGCTGTGATTTTTGACACTAATCGTAATTGAAAAGGTATAAATATTGCAAGATCGATATGTTCGCTAGAGCCGATGTGAGCGTTGTACATTGAGTGAAGCCGACACCAAATCCATTCTACATTTGCCCTTTGTGATTATACTGTAATACATTGTATTAATTACAATGTATGGTTTATGACTAAATTTACAAAAGGGATAGTGTTAACATGCAAATACATTCAGAACATTCATCTTTCCGTGGACAACTCAACACCTAATTAGCCTCTAAATAAAAAATTCTTTTTAGACGGAGGTGTCCAGCGAAGAGTGCTTGCAATTGATTGACGAATTTGAACCTGTTTTATCTAACAAAGAAAGGAAACGGTTCGGTTTCGAAGTTAAGTTTTACATAGCTATATTTTTTGACCACTGTCCGTTTTCTTTTTTATAATTTTTTTTTATAAAATTAGGCTGCTATTTCTTTTTGTTTCTATTACCCTAATGTTGTGATAAATTAAACGAACATTTTTATTGAGCAGGTTTTACCAACTTCTTATTGAGCGAACATTGTGACGTCATAAACTGGCAATATATGAAAGGAAATCCCGCGAATATGATGATGCCTTTGTCGCATTACTTCATTAATTCATCGCATAATACCTATCTACTCGGTGACCAATTAACCAGTCATAGTTCAACTGTAGCTTACGCCAAGGCGTTAGCAGCCGGTTGCCGCTGCGTCGAACGTAAGTAGCCCGGGTCATCTTGCTGCAAATTTTACCGAAGTAAACACAGCTCTCAATTTTGCACCTTTCTAGTCGACTGTTGGGACGGACCGGGCGGTGAACCCATTATACATCACGGTTATACTTTTACGTCGAAAATTCTATTTTATGACGTCATAAAAGTTATCGATCAGCAATCGTTTTTGACAAATCCGTAAGTAGAATGTCATTGCGCTTAAGGAAACTTAACCCGTTTTACTCCCATTATAAATACACCACGCATGTAGAAATGGTATGAGCATTCAAGAAGAGTTTTAAATCATTAGTTGTAGGATAGCATTAGGTTTAACAGGATTGATTAGTCACGTTATTTTATAAATGTAGGACACTTGATTTGTGGATAGTACCGGAATAAAGCTAATGTATAAAAAACAAATTACGAACATGTTATTTGAAGATAGTTTCTGTCATAAATTGTTGTAATTATAAAGTGTTAAGCACTATGTTTATATGATTTAAACACCAAGGTACCCTGTGACTCTGTCCATCGAAAATCATTGTGGTTTGGCTCAACAGCGACGTATGGCGGAGATCATGAAACAAATATTTGGATCGAAACTTGATGTGGAAGCCACGGAATTGGGCCGACTCCCTTCCCCAAATGATTTAAAAGAAAAAATACTAATTAAAGTTAATAAATTGCAATATTTTTGGATACATAATCGTGCGCGACAGGGCATGTTTATGATTTGTATTTTATTTCAGGATTTCAATGAAGTTAAATACTAACATAAATATTTTGTCGTGTTAGGTCAAAACTAAGATTGTTAATTAAGTATTTAAAAAAAGGCATCAAAATCATTTCCTAAAACCGTACGTCGGTTAATGAAAAACCCCATCATTTTCAACAAGTCCTATTTAATTGACCACAGTGCAAGAAATTGAGCACTGATCTTGATCCTTCAAAGATGGAGGGTGAGGTGAGTCCAGAGGCAAGCGAAGAAGAAGATGGTTTTGAAGAACTTCCACTCCCAGAATCCAACCAATCATCTTCAAAACTCGTGAGTTTCTACAACGATTAATTTGGTTGAAACATAAGAAAAACACACGTAACCCACACTTTTGAGATATATATGAGTTATTTCATTCATTTCATTTTTAAATGAAATTAGAAAGAAAATGATATTGCATCAATAATGATCAATAATCAAAATAGCATATGATATTCGGTAACTTACTTAGGATATGCTCATCCTCAAGGAAAATACAAGGGGTTGGTGCTCTTTCATAGGTAGTCTTTACAGTTTGTTACCATTGTTTGGTTATCGAGGCAAATGCAGTGTGTTGAATATGATAAAAACTTGGCTACTGTTTCAGTTTAGCGCCATAAATAAGGACATTTACAATGATCTAACCGGCCACACAAATATCATCTTTTTTTTCAGGATTCTTCTAGCGAGCAAAACCGTTTTAGTTGGTTGACTCATTTAAGACGAAGTGGTCGAAAGAAACTTCTAAGGCATAGTGGTGGAGAAGAGGTACGGATATAATATATAGGATTTGAAGTTCCGATTAGCTTGGTGGGTTGAGGGTCGCCTTTCAGCCCAATATTTGCAAGATAACAACTGGTCGCCATGCAGATGGTCGGTTCTGTCCTTGGGACAAGGCACTTAAGCGGTAATAATAGATTTATGGGATACTACTAAGTAAAGAAACGTCTAATACTGCAATCTGACCATTACTCATGTAACAACGCTTACGTATACTTATTCGTGAGGTATTCGGTGCCCGTCTGATAACCCCAAGTGTTCGCCTGATACCCCCATTTTCCATATACCTCATTTTCCCAATTGATAATACAACTTATCCTATCCTATACTGAGTAACAAGATGATATGCATTGATTTTTGTTATAGTTCAAAGGATGATTTTAGAGCATAGTTTAAGAAAATGTATTTCGAAAATGAGCTATTACATTAAGTTATTACATTAAATGTGCACTCGCAGTTTAGTCTATGTAAAGTCGATCGTACATATATATACATTAGATGTTATGAATCTATACAGAACCGAAGTCGATCACTTGATTGCCCCGAATCCCCAGCCTCTGGTGATATTAAATCCACGAAAACTCGAGCAGTTTCCGAGTGTGACGTCAGTGATGCGCCACCTATGACGTTTCGACGAAGACTGAGCAAAAGATTTATGGTGAACAAGACTTTGGGCAATGCTGGTTTTATGTAAAAACACCCTAAAGCTAGTTAAGCTTGACAAATGGGGCTCACCGTGAATACATTTTTGATATAAAACTGTTTTAAGAATAACATTAGACAATAGCCTTTAGTAATTAAATCTTCAGCCTGTAGTATAGACTTAAACGAAACTAAAAATTTTAAGAAATGTTTACCCAGCGCACTTTCACACACTAATTTCGTCAGACCCTATGACCCAGACAGAATGGGTTTGGACCCCTTTGTTAAAATTTATGTTGCATCTATAATGTAAATATTAACTTCTATAGATGTCAAGGTTCAATCGAGCTGGTGGAAGACACGCTTCAACTTCCAATTGTGAAGGTACGAATATTTGACAGTAAATGCATTTTGCCAAGTCATGTAAACCTGCTGGCATATACTTAATTGCTACAAGAAAGAAAAGAGGAGAAAATAGAAAGGGTATAGTATATTCATTATTATCCCCTTGTCTGTGAAAACAGAAGGGGAGTTAACACACGGGCGATTGTCTGATTACCTCGCGCCCACCGTCGGGTTACCGGAGCTATTGCAGTGTGTTGTGTATAATTCAGACTATTCTTTAATTTGGTATTTTCGCATTGTAAGAGATTTTAAACTTTCCATATGTGACAGAAACCACAAATCAAAGAAGCCGAAGACGTGTTCTCTCTCGCCACCTATCGGATTTAGTAGTTTATATGAAATCAATTGAATTTCCCGGCTTCGATGATTATACCGAAGGTAATTGTTAGCATAGACAGATTTTATATTTGCGCTTACATTATTTAGTTTAAATGTATATACTTTGTGTTATTGGTACCTCTGTAGTTTCTGGGTTCCCACAATAATCGATTATACATGTTACTTAAATAAAGTAAACTATACCCTTTTATTGTGAAATATTTTTTAAATTGACGTACCACAAATTAAGTTCACAATTAAAGTGTGGTTTGTTCGCACACCCATATGGTTAATTTAAATAAATCAAATTATCGTGCTTATGTCACCAGAACGCAATCCCAGAACCGCAGCTTGACAGTGTTCGGTTTAGTCTCCACAGACAGAAAAACTATGCAGCCATGGTTAAAAGAAATACATATAATTCTAATCTTAACTTTATTATGTTGATCAAAAACAACAACCTTCATAAACGCGAATAAATACAATACATTTAGTTTGACTTTTAAGCGTAAATACTACATTGCTTCGGACCACAACTTTCTAAGTAAAATGATATTTAACATGTCTTTGTTAACGTTACTTCCCAAATAGGGGATTTCGAAGTATGGTCATTCAGCGAGAAAAAGGCACAAGCATTAGTTGAAGCAAGAGCTCCAGACATGGTGCGGTTGAATAAACAACGACTTAGTAGAATCTACCCATCGTCTTTCCGATTCAGCTCCAGTAATTTCAATCCAACCTTTTATTGGAGCGCCGGGTGCCAATTGGGTAAGTTATAAATATGTACTGATACAAATGCGATCTTGGTTAGACCTGCCTTTAAAATCGATCAACGTTTACTAAAATGAAACTACAGGCAGCACGTTTTAAAAAAGTCATTTTGGAATTTGGCTTGTGATATCCTTACGACCACTAATAAAATACTTTTTAGTGACTGTTCCTATAAAACTGATGAGAGTCTAATCATTAAAGGGCCATTAGCTTTCTAGATAACCTTATGTGTCAATCCGGTTGAGTGAGTGTTCTTAGTGTATTTTAATATCCTGACTGATTTGGTAAATCACGTATTAGGATCTTCCAATGCTTATTTGGCTTTTCGGTGACCTTTCTCGGGTTTACGTGGACTTAAAAGTGTCAAAAACTGTCTCCATTTATTAACATGATTTGCCGTTAGGAATTGTCTAGTAAGTTTATTTTTCTTTTTAAACAACATTTTTAAAACCGATTGATGTCTTATTTAAATTAAATGGATACGGTTCCCGAACATAAAACAAAGAGTTTGCAAAAAGTGATCCATATTTTAATTCGAGTTGTCTAAAATTAAAATTGCAATTATTTTGTTTTTTTAACCTAAGCGAATTATTAACAGTTAAATATTTTTGTTTTCAAATATTTTAATTAATTAAACGTTCATACCGGCATAGTAATAATACAGGAAATCATTGAATAAAACTTTCAACTATAATAACAAACACCCTTATGGGGAGCTGTCCTTTGCAAATCTCGCGTGTTTTGTTGCAACCCACGGCGGAAATGTTCCAACCAGTTAATCACTGCATGCTCGTGACGTGAAAGATATGTAACACAACGATATATGGTTCGTGTGAAGAACAGTACTGACCATTTCCAGCTCTAGATGTGATCATCTGCTAACGGATCCACTACCGCCAATGGATTTCGCGTAACGGTGATGCGCGATAAGTTAGGAGTGCTTGTCGCTGTGTGCAATTCTTTGCCTTTGCTGTTCTTTGTTAGCATCGTTTCAAATACGTATTTCTCCAAAAGGTCCACCTGTTCGCCTCTGTTGTGATTGTTTAGTCTCGACACTACCGTTGTAGCCGATCTATTGCGCATCGGGCCTGCTGGTGGCTCGACAGATCCGGCTGTTATCTTTACGGTTTGCGATCGACTTAGCGCAGGGGTTGTAGCAACTTTGCTGGTAACAACCGGAACAATGAACCCACAACCAACGTCATGGCTTATTATTCCATGCTGCTGCATGTCAAGCTTTCCGCTGGTCTGAGTCGGAGTGTTTTCCCTTGCGTGTGTGTACGGCAAAACGCCAGAATGTAAACGAACTGACGGTCCCAGATCAGCTTTGTTTTCGTTACTGTTTTCTACGATAAATGAGAAGTTAATTTATCGTTGATATTCATTTTCATTATTCTTATGTTTATGTCATAAAAGCGATTTGGAAACACTTTTTCTGCACTTGGTATATGTATGATTAAATAATAAGATTAAAATGACTTCCTTACCAGAAGTGGTGCCGTACGTACTAGATGTTGTTTTATCCGATTCCCGCATTAAACATCGTTTATCCTGAAAGCCCAGCATTTTTTCTTTTTTAGTTCCCTTTGACCTAAAACACTTTTTTGGTTAATATAAAGTTTTATAGAGCATTAGTAGCGCACGATAATTTACTTAAGAAATCAAAAAGTGGCATACGACTTTGACTTGCTATTGTACGTTGTCGCATGATATTTAGACATTGCCATTTTTTAATTGGGCTCACTTTTACGATCTTAAATTAATGCGTTTCTAATTTATTGCAATTATGCATGCCATATCCCTCACGACACGGACCAAAACAGTCATATCACGATAAAACAAAAATATCTCTTTAAAAACGTCATTTTAAAATACCGTGCAACGACTAAAATGGTTGATTTATTTCAACGATTGCTTTTGTCAACGCCTTTTCTAGCTACCTTGGTTCGGCAGCGCTCACAAAAAAACGAAATACGCAGATAAATAACCGGGACTTCGTGTATAAATAATGGCAACTCCCAAGACGCATCTCGAGAAGTATTAAAAGTCCATAATGATAACTTCATAAAACAGTGCTGGCAGTAAAAATACCATGGGCTGTTGTTGAACTACAGCTGTAGAATATATTATATGATTATGACGTTAAAACAATCCAAATTCAGCCGAGCGGTATTTAATCTAAAAAAGAATCGCTACATTCGACACAAATTCCTGTACCTTCGACCGTGCATGCATATTGCTGCTGCGATCATCCAACACGCTAGCAGACAGCAGGCGAGCGTTGCCACGCCAACGTAGAAAATCATATTCATCTTATTCGTGTATTCCGTATTAACCGCAACAACTTGATGAAGCGAGTCTTGCAGTACGGTTGGTATAATAGCACGAGGACACTGTTGGTTACCCATTTTCGTAGCATTTATAGTTCCAGATGGACTTCTGCTGCAGCATTGCACTTTGAAAGTGATCAGGAATGGGTTGTTCGGCTGATCTAAAAAATTGTTTTATTAAGAAACGTCTAAAACTAATTATAGCTTTTGTAAATATTTGTTATTTATAATTTATCATCGTCAGTACATGTAGTAGATATGTTTCATTTGTGGCAAATGGTGGACATTCCCAGGCCATAGACATCTTATAACTACTGTCGTTTTGCCGTCTTTTTTCAGTACATGGAGTAGAAATATCGCGTATTGGCATTTCCTGGAACACTCCCGACAAACACTTTAGTTGACGTCGTCATATCCTGCATGTATTTTGTAATACATGCAATAATAATTGGCCACGTATTGCTACATATAGTAAACGCGCACCAAAAAGTATTTGTAAGAAAGGAATAATACATTTAAAATAAATATAAAAAATAAATCGTACCAGTTTATGTTGTCGGTTATGGGTACCCTTACAATTAAATGTGCGGATGAAAATTTTTAAATTACGTGTTACCGTACTAAACGGAATTCGACTCTGTGCAACAGATATTGTGCTGGTCTACATTAATATTATTTCGGGGTTGTTCGTATTCGTGAAGAATTTAACAAATTAAAGAACCAAAAAATATATTTTACCAACCTGCTAACGCTTTAGGTGTCACTTGCGATTGAGGAGCCACCGCCATCAACTCACACGATAACTGACCCCCTAAAGTATAATCCCATTGTACGTATTTCTCCTGTGTCGTGGTTGCACATTGGGACTGACAGCTCCTTACAATACTGGCACACGCACTTAGATTTGTTCCTGTTGTAATTTGACCGACAACGATTTGCACGACAATCCCGATACAAATCAACAGTGGTGTTAATATCATGTTTTACTCTTTTCTATCCTAGTTTCTTGTCCCCCTTTTAAAATATTAATTTGCTAAATGTTTAATTTTAATTAAAGCGGAAAATTAAATGCGCTTGTATATTCTTTATACACACATGCCTGTGTATCGTCGCACTTGGTCGATGTTTCGTTCTGCTTGTACTGAAATATTGTATGGAAAGATAGCAACTAAATCCTGCAATATTTTTCTTCCCGAATCCTGTCATGTGGCTCTTTTCTCTAATGTCATTTAAATAGCCCAGGTCTCATCTCTCCTTTTCTGCACTGCTGCCAGAAATCGCTATCTGTTGTCTCACGTATTTCCGGCTATATTCAATCATGCAGCTCTGCTCAAATACGTCATGTGTTATCCGGCACTTGGTTAAACTACGGCCGAGAAGCTAAACTTTCACGAGTATGTGACGTCACTAACTTGACTCATTAAATGAACGCTTTCCTCATACCACCATTGGCTAAGATTAATGAGGTGAGGCCGGGCACATCTCATCCTAAAACGTCACGTAAAACACGGCAAAAAGAAAAATCCATATTCTAAACACAGTTACGGTTATCTGTAAAATAAGTGTTTTTTTAAACTCAGGTTATTCAGTCCATTTATGACCCTGCCGTTAATCATACCAGTTGTATAAGATCCATTATAAGCCACTCGGGCATAATCGTCACTTTACGAGCGAATAATTAGAAGCATTAACTTAAAACGAATAAGCCTACAATATTTAAGATTGAAGTTGGTACTATAAATCATCGGTAAACAGAGGTCAATACTGATGCTTTGTTTTTATTAGGTAACGTGGCGACATACGCATGCACTGCGTGTGCGGCTAAAGGATATACGTAAGCAGTTACACTATGACCCTGCGGCCAGGAGATAGGTCAGAGTCTGTTTAAATTTCAGAATATATATGAGAGTTGTTGACATCGCTGTGAAGGTCGCTCATCGGATTGCGTTTCACCTCTGCTGTTGGATGGATGGGTTTTGGAACAATGATCCTGGTTTCGGTGGAGGCTGGAATGGGCACAGATGGTTTTCCAATCGATTCTAAATATGGGTCGTTACGTTTTAACTCGTCCATTTGTATTGGCGGTAGTGGCAGCGGGTTTCCTTTTTTCTTTTGTTTTTGGGGCTTTATAAGTTTTGATTCGGGAACGTAACCCATATGATCCACATCGCATTGCCTGGTAGGGGGCAGATTCCGCTTCTTGCTTGATTCTCGTTGCTCCCCAAGATCGGTGAAGGAGTGTGTGAGAACTGGAGGAGGGAGCGGCACTGTGTCCCTCCCTTTAAAATTAAGGGCAGGGTAACTTCCTCCGACTATTTGTTCTGTCCTCTGAAGTCCTGAAGGTTTAATGTGATCCTCCCCGCTTTTCTCATGGCTCAGGTGTTGGTAGTTTTCAGGGACTTTTGTATTCGCTCTCTGGGGGGTCTCGGTCATTGATTGTCTTTTCTGATAAAGCGGGTACGTTATAAAATGCTAGTCGGTCTAAATTTGATATTAAGACCCACAATAAAACTAAAGGCAATTTTATATTTAACAGTTTATACCTTAATGCAAAGTAAGACGAAGCATACAACGAAACAAACGAAACAAACTCCCGTCGTTCCTGCTAGAATCCACGTCAGAGAACTATGTTTTTCGCTCTTCTCTATAAATAAATAAGTATTTGTAATTATATATTTGTGCTAAAACCTATATTATAACTGTCGCCTGTTACGATTTGTTTGTCGGTCGAAAATTCGTAATAGTGAAATGAGGAAATGGGTTACTGATTACTAGTGGTATGTATTGTAGTTTCATACAGATTATCAGTGTCATACGCACTAAGTATTGTAGCTTCGGCCGAAAGGCAGCCCCAACTTAATTCAAATAGTAAAATTTAATAAAAGGATTATTGCAAATTATTACCAGCAGGTACGTTTGTGCTGGTTTCGTTGGACTCCCTACTTCTTATTGTAGAGACCTCGTTTACACACTCCCTATAAAAGACACAGTAAAATAAAAAATAGATAGATACAGATATACACCAAATGTAGGAAAACTCATATGCTAATTATTATCAAATTGAATATGCCATTTTCATTATTTTAAAATATAAAATAGAAAAAAGCACAACACTTTTTTTGATGCTGTTACCCTTCATTGCAAGGTTCGTAATCCAGTTTATACGGTTTTCTCTCGTTGCTTGCACAAAACAACCCAAATTCTTTCTCCAAATGCACAAACTTTTACCCGAGCCCTCACCCCGCTGCCACAAGTTTTGCTGCATGACGAATTATCTAAAAAGCAAAACACAATCCCGCTTTTTATCTATCGTGTTTACTGGGAGCAATCATGGTTAGGTTCTTATAAACATATAGATGTTTGTCTACCATTTTAATTCGATACACAGCATGTTATTAAATACAACGAAGCAAAACTTACACGAGGGGTCGTTCCAAGCAATCCATTGGCCCATACAGCTGCCTGCATCGTAACAATACTTGTATTTGAACACGACGCACTCGCTATTTCTGGTAATATGATTATATCAGGTTGTAAAGGGAATATGTCAAATATAAAAATCAGCACTATATACAACTTTAGCTTTTCAATGACAAAATTGAATCTACTAGATCGAGCTTAAATGTGTCTTGTCGCAACAGGGCAAATTTAAGTTCTTGCAACCAGTACTATATGCGGCCGGACGAACAGTATTGCGACCTCAGATAATTTTAAAAACTGGTTTGCAATAGTCAAGTTTAATAATGCTGCATATTTACACACCATATATATATTAGGTTCGCTGGGTAAATTTCTAAAAATAACTCCTTAAAATATTTAAACGACCCCGCCAGCAATCTTATGCGTTACGCTGTATATGTATCAAAAGTTTGTTAACAAACATAAAATATGTGCATGAATTTGTCTATACAAAAATGAAAGTGCTGTTTAGTATCGTTACGATTAAGAATCTTGTGTTCGTATGTTTTATACAATTTTATTCCACAAAAATATTATCACAAATTCCTGCATTGTTTTGTAAAACAGCTTGTCAAAATTAAATATTTAACATGTTATATGCGTTCACTCTTTTGTGTTTACAAACAACCGCTACAGGGTACACTAAATATTGTTGTCCTAATTACATGCATTATTATTTATTTGGCAAGACTGAACATAATTATCGAAGTCTCCAGTCACTTAGATAAAGAATGCCACCTTTTTCCCACAAAATAAATAATTGTTTTGAAAATTAAATACAAAAAAATACTAAATTGCAAGTACTTACTGTAAGGAACATTGTTTGTTTTGCACACGGATTCCCTTGTGACATGTAAACGAAGACGTTATTTCACAATTTGTCCACGAACTCCACTCTGGAAAATAGTTTTATTGACCTTTGTAGCGAAATAATTGCAATAACTCTTAAGTTGTGTATTATCTACACGCACTCCATCATAGACGACCTTATATGCGAATGCTATTCTTGGTAGTTGTACTCTTAACTTTAAAAACATCTAATCGTACAATTGATCTGAAAATTTACAAACCACCTGTTTCGTCACTCGATACGCATGAACACCTGCTGTTGTTGCTAAATCTATGTTCGGTATGGAATATTGGGTAAGCCGCATCGAAGTCAACGCTCGCACTAGTTGTTTCAATTTGTGATCCATCATTCTGTAAACATGAGCTATACATGTCATGTGTGGTTTCATCACTTACAATGAACCTATGCATTTCTGCCAAATATTTCTTTCCGTAATTTGGTAATAAATTATATCTTCCATATGTATATATATGACATAAATACTACAAAAAACATACAGCAAACAAAACTAACAAACGTCGTTTAAACACCCGGGAAAAAAGTAGTATATTTTAATTATTTCGAATAAAAAAGACTATATATATCTATAAATTATATTATTAGTTATTTTAAATACCTGACTTGTTGCAACTTGTGCCATAATGGCAAACAGTAGCAAGCTTGTAAGCATTTTTGATGTATATGAACGCAGTAGTTTCTTGATACTTTGTTTTGTGACCGCTCTTAAATTCCTCTTGGTGGCGTGTTTTCTTTGTCAATGTCCTAACTACAAATGTGCAATCGAACGAACATGTCGCTCAACTCTTTAACTACAACAATACATAGGTTACTGACAAATGAAATGATACTTCTCTCAAGCAACTACTTACGGGTCGTTTCCTGTTCGTTTCTTCAATTAATCCATC
>CH002384.1:184380-205395 GCA_000149265.1 Ciona savignyi
TGGAAAAATTGCGGCAATCGATGAAAGTAGATGCTCAAGATCGCTCCCAATACGTTGCGATGGCACCACACATGTACCCCAATGGCAACAGAGCCAAACAAACCTACAAACGATCGAAAAGTGTTGAAGCTCTTGCGACTCATGCGTCTCGAAAACCATCTCACCAACAAGACAGTCATACGATCTCTGACTCCACCCAGCGACAAGCGACCCGAAGTCGAAACCGCACGCGCAATATCGCGAAACGCTTTAGCATGTACAATTCAAACGAAAATATAGCTGCGATTGCAGCGGCTGAGCGCATGTACCAGTCCACTCCCTCGTACAGTGACTACGTTTATATAAACCAAACACCATGTCCGCCCACTAATAACACACGAAGACATAATTACCACGACCGCGCACCTTCAAACAACGGCGTCATCGTCTCCTCTCACTCCAGTGATTTCTACCATTTAAATTTGATCATGACCGACCCTCGTCCGACACCAGTTGGGGCCGAACGCCCCCCACTGACAACTGACCGTTATAATTCTAACCACTACAGGTCGCTAGAGCGCCCTTCTTCGAAACGCCCACATATTTATTACGCCCTTGATGTTTAGACGTATTCAAGTTCTTATTATTTCCAATCGTGAGTTTCTGACCAAAGATTTGCAACCTAACTTTTTTTTCGCTTGTAATTTTTATTTATAGTTGTGTCGTATTGTCAAAAATATTCTTTCGTTAGCCGTAGACGCAACATTACATTTATCGCTATTGTTTAGATTATGTAGTAATAATTTCATTACGAATTTCTAGGTTATATTGGCGAATAGTGTATTATTCTACGCTATGTTGTTTGCTGCTTCTTAAGCTTGGTTGGTCGTATGTCCACTAAATGGGTAAAATATGCTACGGTTATTTTTAAAATGATCAAAATACATAAATATATATACCCAAATTGTCATGTCTGAACTATTGATCAAAACTTACTATATGGTTGTTTAGTTCTATAGTATATTGTTAAATAGGTAAAACGACTGTTGCAAGGTAGTCTGTATATAAATAGCCAACAACACGTGTCGATCAAGTTCCCTGATAAGTTCACATGAGGGAAAATAAAACAGTGGCATCGAGGTATTCTTATCAAACAAATTTCAAATATATTTTTGAAACAACAATAATTTTCGACTGTAATAACTCAGAAACTCAGTACTTAGTAATTACTAACACCGATGAGTGGTTTTAGAACGTAGTGTATCGCAGATGTCTGATAAATTTGCACTCGTATATACATTCTGCGCAATACCTCCGTTAACCCGACGATGCTGGGCGCGACACTTTAGACATTTAGACACCCCCGACATAATTTATTTACTTGAACGGCGTTTAGGGTCTTTCTGGATTATTTTTACCACGCCTAAGACCTCGGTTATTTACTGACAACAGCCATGGATAATAAGATTATTAAATATATAGTATTCAATGATATGATCAAATATTTAAAAACTCGCGGTGAAAAATAACGTCCGCTTTTCTAAATCGGCGAATATGTAATATTATTATCACAGATTTGGTGCTAAAATGGAACTAAAATCCAGTGGTCCCGGGTTCAAATAAGCAACGTTTGAAAAAACCTCTATCTCTGGTAATCGATTCGCTCCATTTAACTCGAAAGGGTTTAGATTTTGAAAAGAAACTTACTGGGAAGTTAACCCTTGACCATCTGTGCTTTGTAATACACAACACACTGCAATAGCCCCGGTAAACGAGGTAATCTGATCATTTGCCCGTGTGTTAACCACCTTGGTTTTCCCATACACGGGGATGAACATGTCTTATCCTAGCCTATCCTAAGAGAATACGCAGTTCGACAACAACGGTTATTTGGTATGGTCGAAGATTTTCGATGAGTAAAGTTGCCAGGGCGACCGTAAAAATTGATTGCAAACAAACTGAGGACGACATACTGTGGAAATAGAAAACCGTCGCTATATAGCTCTTTGTCACCACCTGGCAGACCGGAGGAAATAAAGTATATGTCTTCTATTATAAAATTTATTTTAGCGCTGTACACTTGTACAGTACGATGACAGAACTGTTACCACACGATTTTCTAGAAATAAAAGCCAATCCTATGTTTATTAGTCGGCCGTATATGGTGAGTTACTAGGTCGCTTGTCAACCGAACGGTTAAAGTATCGAAACTGCTCGGTAGCTAGTAGGCTGTTTACTTGGCCAAGGTATTTAGCGGACATAGTATAAACGCAGTGGAATAATTGGTTCTGCAAAAACTAAAGGAAATTCTTTATCATTTCGAACGATAGAAGTGAGGTACTCTGACGCTCTTTTTTGTGTTTCTTATTTACAGGGATAAAACATAATTACCGTAAAAATCTAAGCTCAAAGCCCTTCAAAATATAGGTGTTAATTGTGCATTTCCACCCGTTATGTTAAGAAGCAGTTCACGAAGAATTACCAACTTTTATCACAAAACTGTACAGTAAAACAAGAAACAGTAAAGCCTACCGCATGCTAATTTCATCCAATATTGAGAGCTTGCACTCATTACTTGGTAAATCATTCATTGAAATACGCTGATTCATTGGAAACCAAAAGTCATATTCGCTTCTGCATATGGGAGTCCTATTTAATCTGTAAGGAACACATCGGTTTGCTCCGTTTTTTATAGCTTTTATTTTATTTGCGTTTTCTTTTCTGCGTCACGCTGGTGACAGGTGTGTTTAGTATTCTAAAAGTTAGGATTCCTGAAAGTTTTCATCTGATTGGATAACCTATTCATTCCAATGACCTGCCGACTAGACATACGTCTCATCAACATCACGCAGAAGAAAAATAAAGGGAACCCATAGATATAATACACTACTACCACATATATAAAACAGCTAAACACTTTAAACCAAAACAAATCGATAGTAAATTTCAATGTGAACAAACAATATTTGGATATCCCATACCCACCATGAACCATGTTACGGGAAATGTTCAGTCTGCTTTAATGCAGGGATGTCCTACCGTTTATTGGAGTGGGCCGCATTGTCACTTGAAATAATTCAATGGGCCGCAGAACCTATTAAATTTCAAGAAAAATGAGTACATAAAAAATAATTAAAAACCATTATAGTTATATATAATCCTGTATTCCTGTTGTTCCCTACTATAGCCTACTATTACTGCGCCCATAAAAGCTGACATTTTAATTAGGCTAAAAAGTTCAAAATACTACTTGGAGTGAAATTGACTTGCGGGCCGCACGAAAATATAAGACGGGATGCACTGCGGTCGATATTTCTAGTTTTATTTTGGGAACATTGTTTGGGAAAGTCTAATGTGGGCATATTAGTTGGTTAGATTTCCATTAAAAAAAGAAAACGTGTGCTTCTCTTTCGCCAATTTCGCCGAAAATGGACAAAATAGACTTATTTTTCATCATTTTTAGTGTTATGGTCGATAAAATGTACATTGATTAGTTTGCAAGTAAGATATAGAGTCAACCTGCATTAACTAGATCTCAACAACAATCACACTTTTTTTTTGCTTTTCTATTGGCGCAACTTGCAATATTGCAGACAGCTTTTCTTTAATACTGTTTAATGGCGTTCTTACAAATTTTTTTTCAGGGGAGAAATATTGCACCCTACCCGTTGACTATAACACATGCTTAGGTTGATATGGTGATGTGACTGTTAGCCTGTTGCGAACTAATTTTCTAAAACATTCAAGGGGTTCACGAGCGGTTTGAGGATACCACAATGGCCCCACAACACAAAAAAGGTTGAGAACCGCTACTATAACCGTTCTGTATATGTATCGGTGGTGTTGACCATTCGGCCACACGACGGTTCATTGATAGCTAGCATTAACTCACATTTCTAGCAATAATTCTCTACGCCACCCCATGGTTAAATAAATCTGTTGCTTATTTTCGCTTGTGGGCGCTACAAACAACAACAAATGGAGAGCATGTTGCCCTGTTGTTTTGAATGTGGTCGTTGAGCTCTTGGTTTTAGTTGAAAGTCTAGTTCAAGAATCCAAAAACCAAGAAATGTTGTCAAATATGATGTTCTCAAACGATTGAGGTAAGGGTGTTTCCTTTTTTAATACTTTAAGTAAGACTGCCACATTTCGTTACATAGTTTCATACCATTTGATAACATGAATATATCGTTTGATTTTAATAATTTTGCTTTCAAATTATTGTAATCTCTGTTAGGTTTGGCTACTGCATCCATTATATTTATTATTAATATCCATTTTTAATCACGTAATATAACCACTGTTCGTTTTTCCGTCTTTTCCTGTTCCTATGCTTTGTTTTGTTTCATTTGCTACTTTTTAATACAAGGACACAAATTAACAAACTAAACTAAACTATTCAAGCTAAGTCTTTGCCTTCTTTTTACATAGTCCACTTTCATAAAGACTGATCAGCTAATAATAAATAATAGACCTTACACCAGCTTTTTTAAGTCCTGGACTTGTGCATAATGAAACTATTGTTCTAGTTAACAAACTTATCCTATGGGCAAGTAAACAAGCTGTTGTCCATATCAGGTAGATGTGTCTTTTCTATCCCGGCTGGTGGGAAATCCTAATTGCTGGATTTTTCCACAGCTATTGTGGGAAAAACCTGTGACATGAACGAAATCTATGTTATGGTGGATTTATGAGTAATATAGTCGGATGCCCACTGTCCAGTTGGTAGAGCCATTAATTGCAGCGTGTTAAATAGATAGGGGTACACATTGTTACATTGTTGAATGATTCTTTAAACCACTGGATTCAACAAATGTCAGCTAAATGCATTGCTCAAGAATACAGCAGACTAGCTATTAGTATGTTTTAATCCCACAACCTTTTGGTGATGGACCTACACGCTCACTCTCAGTCAATAGCCTATGGCTTATACATATAGGCCTAAAAATCCATGAAATTGAAGAACTTGGTATAAGTAACTTAAGGATAGGATACTAAACAGAATTTAAATTAAAACCAGAAAAACTAAATAAAAAATGGCAGACAACTGTCTCTAACCGTGACCTTAAAGCAAACTGCATTCCAAGGTAAAAACAAATGGAAAAAACGTGATGCTGATGCTGTATATTCGTATTTTATTCCACTTGCTATTAACTTAGTTAGAGTCATTAGGTTCACTCTACTTTTATATCTCTAACCATTACCAACTATTCGCTAACTTTTATACCGGTACCTCTGGCCACTCGGCCCGAGCATGTGGTTTAGATTAATGGCAATTTTCTGCAGTACAGTCAGGTTAAAAATGAAAGAGGGATAATGATTGAGTCATTAACTGAAAATAGAATAAATTTGTTTAATAAATTAACTACTAAAGCTTTGTTTGACATTGTGAAAAACAGGTAACAAAAGTAAACAAAATTAAATCTATTTTTTTAAATTAAATAATTATGTTTTTAAGCACCTAGAATAACTAAATGACAACACATAGATTTGCTTTAAATTCTCTTTATCAATCAATATATTTGATTACTTCTCATGGCATCATTTACTGTTTCTAACTTCCTAGAAAATGCTAGAAAATTTTTGAAACATGTATATATATAAATATTACAGTATAACATAAATTCATGGTAAAAGCAGTTTACATTGCACAAGTATGATAAATTGTATTGACAATATCGTAGATATTAATTGAGTTCTAGTACAGTTGTATCCATATAAATATATATTTGCTATTTCTTTGATATTTCACATTTAATTTTTTAAACTGTATATGCTGGTATAGGTCTAAAGTACATCATAGAAAGGCTAAACCAAAAACTTTAAAAAATGCAAGCGTTGGTGTTTGTGTCATTGTAACATATTGGTTAATTTGCTTTGTAATATCGAAACTTAGGGAACAATAAAATGAAAAGTTTAATAGGCAATATATTTATGAATGCAAACTTGCATTTATGAGTGAAATGTTTAGTTTGAACGACTGGTTTATTGGTATTTGTACATGCATATAATCTTATAATAGATTCAAATGCTGTGAGTATTATCATTTCTGCATGTCATTTGCCAGAATTATACTTAATTAATATGGATAGGGATTTGAATATATGTTCTCTATTTGTGGAGTTAATTTGTTTTGTTATTGATTACTCTTTTTCTTTGTCTCTAATTGGCCATTCAGTAATGATTATGGTATGTCTGTATTTTACTTTGGTGATTAGCCAAGGCATTATGCACAAATTAAAACTTATTACTTAATGGATTGAATCGTTTGTTTACCTTTGTGCCTACTGTTTGCATATTAACAGTTAAATTAATAAAAAAAGTAATTTTTCACTATCATGGTTTGGCAGTTTCACTTAGTGTTGCAATAGCCGAAGCTGCTTAGATAAGCAAAAAAGAAAACAGTTTCTCATCTCCAAATTTATTGATGGGCTGTAAGCAACCGTTTAATATTATAAATTTGAAGCAGACATGGTAACAAAATTTTTTTATTGTAAATAATCAGACAAGCTGACTTTGAAACAACAGTAATATTTTTACGGAATGAAACTACCCCAAAAACATGTAAAACTATTTTTATACAAAATCCAATTAGTGGAAATTATCTCCCCAAATTTTTCATTGAAGGTTTCACTCCGCGCCTTTATTTGTGGTCACGCACACAACCATGTAAAGTAACGAAGTTCAAAAATATGGCGTAACCTTCATTCCATTGACCCAATACCTACACATTTTTGCCGCAACGCCGCTCAGCAAACACGTGTATTTGCTTGGCCGTAATTCCGAACTGTGATACACGAATAACGGTTTCCTATTCCGATAATTGCCCCAGAAAATTCAAGAAACATTTGTTTCTCGTTCTTTCCTTGTTACCGAACTCGCAATGTGTACCAACAGTTTTTTGCTCCTGTTAACGCTGTTCCAATAAATTCACCCCCGCCAAGATTATGTGGTGTGTTTTGCAGGCTTATCATACTGCTCGTGTACGTACACAAAATCTGTCATATATTCGCTCCAAAAGAATGTAATCACAAAACCTTTTTCCGATAGTTAATCTCCGATTACGAGGCAAAGCAACAACATACCTTTTAAGCGTCGCTTCCAAGGGCCCAGTCGGATTTTTTATGTAATTTTTTTAGAAATCGGTAATGTTTCACCGACATTCGATACTCGTTTAATAATACGACGCTTCTCTTGTGTCCAATACCCGATCTTTTGTGACAATTTCGACGATCTTATTATTTGTACCACCCGAACGCCTATTTTTACTGCTGCGGTGGCTTTGTTGAAGCTTTTTAGGACAAATGGATCAACAAAAGGTTATTTATTCATTACTTATAGCTGAGCTTGTTTTTTTCCAAATCAGTATGGCATTTCATGTGTATGGTTGGCAGCAAACAAAGGCGCACACGTTATTTTAGAGGAATTGAGCAAATTTTATTTCTCACTTCGGTCAACTTCACGCCCTGTTATTTTACCATTGTATAGTCGGCTTTCTTTAAAACCATCCGTTTTAAACATTTCTGTTTTTTCTAGTTCACGATATTTTTGAAAATAACAAGCTTTATTTGTGGTTTCCAGAATTGTAGTTTTTGTGAGCTTATCACAATATTTTCACGTCTTTTCAAAACTTTTATTAAAAGTCAATGCGCAATAAAAAAAACCTTTAGAAATTTCTTTGTTATTCTTGATCGTAAATTTTCTGTCATTACCTGACTAAAATTCGTCGTGAAAACATTAAATATATATTGAATGTCGTTGGTGAAACTCACTTTCGGGCGTTTGTTCGGTCAACTTGGTTTTGTAAATTCAACGGTCAACTACGATTTACAATATTTGATTAGCGACGGGCACGGCCTTATGCCAACCAGAACTAATTTTCGTATGCAGACATCGTAGATGTAATTTTTGTTCCTTGTTTGGACCCAAGATTATTTCGAATATTAATCATTACCGTACAGTGTAATTTTTGTTTTGCGTTTATTCCTTTTTTTATACCCTTTTTATACCGGTATATTGTTAACTATGTCTCCTTTTCTATCTAAAGGTTAATAGTTAATGTCAATTTTCTTACCATGTTGATTGAAGCTTTGTCGTTTATTTTTATTTGGTTGTTTTTAAATGTTTCGTACTGTGACGAATTAACAAATAACAGGGAATGTGAAAATACTTGAATCTCGTCTGTTTATATTAAAACTCAATCATATTTAACCAACGTTTCTTTATGACAAACTAAGGTGAAGATTCACCAATGTGTTTTACTGGCGAAAGACTAATATTTAGTAAGGATGGGTTGTGGGTCGGCCTGGTCATGCGGTCGTTGACTTTATAACTTTCTGCCGATATCGAGTGGTTGTTTGGACCATTATTTGTATCATTCAGCAATAAAAATCAGCGAATTTAAGCGGAAAAGAGTTGTACTTGTTATAATAATTTGGCTGGTAAACCTCCATGGCCATGCTCTCTAATTCAGGATTACCGTCAACACATGGCAAAGTGGTCGCGTTTTCCACATACTTTTTAACTAATTCGGGTTTGCTGGATATGAAGCCTCATGTATTGGGTCAGCTTCCCTTTTTAGCAACAACGTTTTGTAAAAGTTAGTATCCTGTTATATGTAATATGTCATGAGTATCGCCCTATTATATAATCATGTCACACATTTTTTAATGCCAAATTATCCACCGTCAAACTACCGATAATACTGCATATCGGTATAAACTAATCTTGGAATGTTACTAAGCTAAACATATCAGATAAACGATTAGAACGTGCATTTTTCTTTCCTAACTGCTAAATTTGCCGCTGCACATTTTGCCTGACCAATTTCAGGGAAAAATCTCGGAAATTAATAATTGCTTTGCGTACGTTTGATGCTGTCCACATCCTTGTTTCATTTTATCCAGCTTGCGTGTGTTTTTTATGAACTATACGAGATTAAAGCTTGCTCGTACTTTGTATTGTGTATAGTTAACGGGGGACCGGTTTCTCACCTCATACTAATTAATATAATATCAGCGTAAATAGCCAGCAAGCACAAGTTGTTAGGAGATGCGTTTAATGACTAGAAGTCAAAATCAGGAGTATTTTGGCTTTCTGTCTTTGACTGTGCAATAATTTTAAGGCGTCGGAATGTATTATTTTGTTTGAGGAGTAAATAATGGAGTTACAAAATGTGGCTAAGCTAGGAATTTGACCGATCGCTTTCTGCTTCCAGACTTTTATACACACATATATATATAAGCTACAGGTATAAATGTTTATGTTAGCATTTCGAAATATATATTCATGTTGCCAATATTATTGCCGCGATGTGCTTTACGATAATGGATATTACCATATTGTGGATTATAGCCGTGTTTATATGTCATTACGTCCATTTTAAATATGTATTATAATTTACAGTGCACTACTCGGAATCTAATTAGTGCCTAATGGCTGGCTTGTTTCATTTTCGTTTTGAAACGCCTGAAAAGTAGCTTTTAAAAACGTAAATCCACTAAAAGGTTTTGCCCTAGGCATAGAGAGACCCGCTCGATTTTACTGACTGCAAAGTTTACGGTGCAAATTGAAATTTACTGTTTAGAATCGGTTTTATGTCCCTGTAAGTCATCATTTTTTACCACGAAAATAAGTTTTATGGCTACGGCAATTTTAAGCAGTGAAAATACTTACGTCAGCATTCCTTTTGTGTGTTAAAACAGACTTTGCCGAGTTAAAACTCTTGAATGCTGAATCGACCATACACGTTACGACCACTTTAATTGCGATAGTTTTCTGTTTAAAGTTCATTTTTGTTGTTGACATTTCATTACCTAGCTACGTTGTGTTATTTCGTTTCCAGCTTTATATTTTGTCCTGAGTGCAAGGTTTAACCGTGGTAAATAACGTTAACTATATGGTCGCTTTACGTTTTGTTTCCCGTATTTCGTGTCGGCCTGTCATGATCACTTGAATTTTGAGAATTTTCGCATCTTTTGTTTTGGTTTCGTTTTCTTTTGTGCTACGACGGAGAAGTATGCTTCATTTGTTCAATTCGAAAAGCAACTATTTAAGTTTCAGTTATAGTGGTTTTACAAGTTTTGTGTAAGTTACATGTTTCGTGCTAGTTATGGATTACATATCAGTGAAATGGGATTTTAAAGTTTGATAAAAAGCCATGTATATAATTCGGTGGTATTTGGTTTGTAATCAGAGTACAAGATGTAACTTGTTAAAGTATGTTGCTTTATATTAGTTAATAATACGAGCTTATGGTTGTTAAAGTTGCTGTACTTTAGTCGCATATGTGCAGTAGTACTTTACGTTTTAAATATAGCACAGATATATAAATACTAATGCAGATGGTAATTCGATTTGGAAATTAGCTTGGATGGACAGATTATGAGTCACACCTGACTTGAGGTAGTTTTCAGGTTGGTAATACAAAATGCACTATATGCCAGTTTTCAAAGCCTCTTCAGATTCTGATGTTTTAGCATATGTAAAACAACGAAGAAGTATCGCCAGGTGCTCACAAGTAAAACAGAGTTCATAATTTAATGATGTTTTTGTTTTATCTAACGCATTTAAAGTGGTGCTTGAAGTTTTTAGTTGTTTTGACAAAAAATTACTGAGCACCGGTTTCTACATAACGCTTTTCTTGTTCAATTGACCTGGGCAACCAGCGTTTTGGTAGAGTTTTTTTGTGTTGTATGAGTCGTTATTGATGTAGGTTATGCTGATTATTAAATTACTGACTACACGCACGTAGAAAACAACATAACAGTGTTGTATTTAGTTTTTTTGGCGTGTTTGTACAGTTTGAAAACATTGACCAAAATGTTTCACATTACTCAAAATCAAATTAATATACTTTGTTTAAAATTTGCATTCAATTTTTGCGCGTTGCGGAAGGCGTAACAACACGACGGGGAAGTTTCCTGTAAAAACCTTAGCTTTTGTTACCACAGCAATATTCATGAGCACCGTTCATCATGAAACGGAAACAGGAAAGTTTTCGGTCGGTCACGTCGCACGACCATAGTCAAGATTATATCATAATGGTCCGTTAATGTCAACAAAGGTGAGGTTGCGGGTATATAAAACTATAATTTACTATAATATATTAATAAGCAGTTTCTATAGTTTGTTTGAAATAAAATCAAATTTTGAGTTGGTAATATCTCGACATTAAACCAGCGTGACAATAGCGTTTTCTTTATTTACATTAAAAAATATATCTTTACCAAGTCTGCGTCGTTCTGGAATTTACAGCAGCTTTGTCGAGTTGCGTTGAACTTTGTCGAAAATTTATGACTTTCTTGCTCGATTTTGTTAAGCGTTCTCTGTATAACCACTTTAAGTACTTGGGTCAATATTAGGGAATTTATTTTGGCGTTATCCGGAGGTGGAATGTAGCTTTCTCTTTTGGGTAGTTTATTGCGCCAAACCTCCGACCTATATTCACGTGAACTTTTTGGTCCATTTCGCAAAAGTTCCCGAAATTTAGTCAATGATTAAAAACTCGCTGACGCGTTTATTACCTCTGCGCTTTTTTTCTTCTTTTTTCTTGGTATGATAAAGAAAATCAGTTACCCGGGTGAGCAATTTTCGTGCAGCGTCGTGTACTTTCAGCCTTTTTCTTGTTTACCCGTCATAAATTATTAGCTAGGGGCGTCAAGTACTTCTTAATTTTCTGATTTTTTACGACACAAAACTTTGGACTCTGCCTCTTTTCACTGGCTTTTCTGTTTACACGGCCTTTGTGTCAAGAAGGTTATATTTTTCCTCACAGAGGTTAATCACTTCGCCGTGTTGCAATCAGTATTTTGCAGATTAAGAGATTTTTGTAAGAATCGAGGTGAAAAGTCCACATGTAATGCGTGCAGTATATTTATGGGAAATAAAAAAGTGTGTGCGATGTAGCCTACACCACCCTATCAAAACAGAAGGAAACTTCGTTATAGTTAGATTTTAGTTCTGTTATTGCACGACTCTGAAAAAAATGTACAAGCGAGCCAGTGTTGAAAGACAATGAAAGTGACTTTGTGAACATGATATTTCGGTGGTTTGTTTGTCCAGGATGGATGAGCCACCGTGAATGAAGATGTGTTTCATTGCTATCAAATTAATGGTTGAAATTGTTTCAAGCTGGAATTCATATGCGCTAACCAAAATTTAAAAACAGTTCTACATTGTGCTACCTATACATAAGCGTTATCAGGTGCGGATGTCGGTTTAATTTAAGACCTTTTACATGATGACGCAACCGCATTAGATGCCATGCTAATTTTGGGTGGCAGTAAACATGTTTCCCTTTGGATTACTCGTTAATTAGCTAGACGAATATTGATAACAAAACTTATTAATAAAGTTGCCCGTGTTTATTCAGTGTACAGCCGAATGTTTGGCTTATAGGTTATCTGCGCATAAATGGAAACGGAAGCTTCAGCTTATTCCCAGGAATCAGTTTTCAAACTTAATGATCGGGCGGCTCAAATCCGGTTGAATAATTATATAAGCTAAACCTTTACGCCTCGATCAAAAACAAAAGATTATTTACATGCCAAACGCTGCTATTGTTTTAGCCCGTAATTTACATACCAAAATCGAGAGCCAGAATCATTTCGCTTTAGAGTTTTAACTGTAGATATTTTGGGATGGGTGTCGCAACTATTCGTTCGTGGAAGTCTCTCATTTCACGTCACACCAGTTTACCTTTTGTTCCATTGTATTTGGAATAATATGTAATGCGTGTTTACTGTTAAAACAACGGAAGCTGTGTTGGAGTGTCTGACTAATCTTGAGGATTTTAAAAATTGGTCATAAGAATGAATAAGGTGTCGAAATTAAACGTCATTCTAACATAGCTTGCTTATTTTATTTGTTATTAGTTATAAGCTACAGTTTGATATGCGGAAATGGCTGACTTTATAGTAGTTGTGCAGTTTATACTGCATACCACAGACTTTATAATGGTCATTATTTGCCAAGCTTTTGAGTTTATTACTTCATGGTAGTTGCCTAATTGCGAGTATTTGCCTTTGGGTGCAAAAGAGTTTAGCTTGATAGTTAGTTATATGATTCACGGCAAGCTATAACAAGCAGCTGTTGACAGGTTTGGATGCGCTTCTAATTTTAGGGCATTTGGCGGATTGATGGCGATGCAAGTTTATTACGGCCACACATCGTCTTCGCGATTTTACTCTTATAATTTCATTTTAACATGCCGTAAATTTTACAGTACGAAATTTTGCAGACCTAAGTTCATATGATCATTAGGCAGACTGAGCGGTATTTGGCTGTGAACACGCTCCCATACGCGCTCAACGTCCTTAACGGGGTTTATAGAGAAAAAGTGCATTATCGCTATCGATAAGATTACACTTAATTCCGTGGCCATCGATTTTTGCTGCAAAAATGCCATCGAATGATTGGGTTGGTTTTTATGGCGCCAACAAAATTGCATTTTCCCCAAGGATTCGATTTTTAATATCGATTTTGTAAGCAGGAAAACATCGGTGTAGTTTATATTCTTACTTTTAAGTTCCAATTGCTATTGTTTTATTTACGTAGTTGCAGTGTGTGTTATTTTTAAATTGTCTTCACGTCATATGCAGATTTACCTTCCCAAAACCGTTACCAGTCGTGACTCCGCAAAATGCCTTGTAATAATAGCGCTTGATTAGTCGATTATTATTGCCGTGTGCATTGCGTTTCGTATTTAATAGAACGAGTTTGTTAATGTGTTGTTTTCCATAAAAACAATATACATAATTTTTCGTTTGGTTGAGTGCAGTGTTAATATAAATTTTAAGCTTAAAAGGAGTGGTTTATTCCATTTCGACTGTTAGTCGCCGTTCTCTGTCCTAGATTCTCCGCTGCCATGACCCGCTGTTCAGTCACCGAAATTTCGTTCTATTTTTGCTGATGAAAAATTAATCGAGCAGCGGCGACATGACGGTCACGTGACCCAATGGGCCCCTCGAGAAATTACTAAAACTAGTGACGTTGAAATACGAACGAGCGAAACCCTTTATCGGTTCATACTGTAAATCGCGTATTAACGTCCACATTTGTTCCAACCCTAATCCCCCATTGAGCGAGCTTGACTAATCCTACAATTAGCATGTTCTCGCCGATCGCTTGCATTGTAATACCAGCTAAGGACAATGGTTCTGCTGTTGTTTTTACTCGCAAGATTTTACAGTGCCACTTACAGCATGGATCTTCGTGAATAGCGCGCGTTTTTGTTGTTTTTTGACGCCACATTTTAAAACCAACCGTAATCCACGTGGATATTTTCACAGCCATGAAATATTTTGTTAACGCCGACTCAACAGCACTTGGTATTTAATTTCTGTAACTTTTTGCGTTCTTTAATTTTTGGGAAGTTTTGAGGCATACCCAGATGCTCGTGAAAGCACTGGTAATACCGAAAACAATATCCTTTTTAAAATTAAAACCGGGCGGGAAATGGGATTAATATTAGTCGGATTACAGCCAAAGCCTTCGTTATTTCCCTTCGAAGTTCCTTTTTTAATAAAAACCGCCCCCTTTATAAAACTTTTACTTTCACTTGTTCTCTCCTATTTTAATCACAGCGACGGCAAATTTTCGCTTCTCCCAAGAGAAAGAGAGAGAAAGCCGGACCGAAATAGGGGTTGTTTGAGTGCGCATTGAGCTCTTTTCCAAATTGAAAATTTAATGAGTGGGCTCTGAACGTTTCTTTTACATTTTCCGACCAATACTCAGTGGTCGACCTGCTGGTAAGTAGTTGTAAAAACATGCTTCCGTCGTGCCGAAATGAACTAGAATAGACGAAAGCTAAAATTTCGCTGAAATTTTAATGAGAGAGGCCACGGCTAACGGACAGGTGGAGCATCGACATGCTAAAATTTAGGGCGCGTCGCAGAAGTCTAATGAAATTACGCCCCGGCCGATGATAGATAGGTCGCTGTTTTTTCAATAATGTTTAACCGCACGTTTATTGCAAGCGTCGCATCTGTCCTATATTGGACAGCTCTACAGCCTTATACCTTGTTCTGTATATTAAGATTCTATTTCAACTATTGAGCCGCCTCAACAGCTGAGGCGATTTAGAGCAGCCCTTTACAAGATTAAGGTGAAGGTGACGTATTTTCAGGTTTAGCTATTATTTGTCATAGCCGGGGTAACTTGAATACGAAACAGGCGTGAAATTGGAGCACAGTAATAGGACCGCTTGAAAGCACCACTTAAATTGAATATTTCAAGTTGCTAGGACTGTTTTAACGGTTCGCTGGATCGTTTTCGTCTTTGTATTGATTGTGAGTTCGGAATTCGGTTTTATTTCAAAATGAACCGTTTCGTCCCCAAAGGCCGCCCAGAGAGAGAAGCTTTTTGTTAGTTCGGTTTGATTCCCAATCTGCCGATCCCCGTTCTAGTGTTGCCCAGTCTCCTTTTGTATTCTAACTAATTCTGCTTGTGGTGTTCATCCACATGCGCGTAATCCTAGAACTGTAAACCAGATTCGGGAACACTGTATCGCGACGCCTTTATTGTCAAAAATGTCTTAAGCGAAAAACGCGGAAATTCGATCTTGGCCAAAGAATGCTTTGGCGTTTACTTTTTCTGTTCCCTTCGTCAAGGAAACGGTTTTTATATTTTGACTTGTCCCCATATCGATTTCCCACACTATGGTTGTGAAAAGTGACAGCGCAATGAGACTTCGTATTTTGCTTGTATGCTTCTTGCAGAATAAGATCAGTTTTATTAGGTTAATGCGCTTTATGGATAATTATTCTAGGAGAGACTATAGATTATCTACCGGATATGATAGTCTTTAATTTTCTTCCTTTTTATAACTAAAAAAACACAATAAAAACGTGACTTTATATTTTAGGGTTAAATATAAATTTCAGACTAACATATAAAGTGCCACGCCCGCGGTCTACACGTCAATTGTGCGCAACAAGTTTACCTTGGCGCGGAAGTAAATACGCACGGTACCTTGAATGTGTGTTGAATTACTAATTCTGACCGTGAGAAAGTCTTTATCGTTCAATGTGATCGGGGAGTTTGCTTCGAATATATCCTTGTTTCGCGCTCGTTCTGCGAACAAAAAACTTTTTGTCTCGCATTTTTCTTAGCAGTTCTTGATAAAGGCCGATGCGGTGATGTATGTGGGTATAGGTTTTTGAATTATCTATGCTTGCCGGGAAGCATCATAACTTCCTCCCTGTATTTTCGGTACAGGATAATTTAATCGTGCCTGAAAGGACTAATGCACAGTAATAGCTCGTCCATCATTTATGGCCGTGTTGATGGGCTGAAACGTGGATCCTGTTGTTTTTTGTATGATAAAACTGATGATGTGTTTTTGGGAATGGTAATATCTCCTTCAAATGGATCTGTGTATGAATTAATTATTATACCTTATTATGTGATGTTCTGTCTTAATTATGTCAGCTGCTCTGTCTAAAATAGTCGTTTAAATATTTTTGTCGAAATGACTTGACTTTAAAATCTATTCGCGACGGTTGCAAGTGACATTCCCTTATCACTCAAATGGGATTCCGGTCTCTTATTTTCCGGTGGTTTGTGAGATTGCAAAAGTTCGCATGCTTCTAATAAGTGGATGTGATAGTGCTGGGTAAAACGCAGTGATAAATGTCTTAGAGGAAACAAAGACACAAGATCAGCACTGTCGCTGCCGTCGCTCAGAAATAAGGTCGTTTCAAGTGAACAGCGATAAAACGTTCGGAAAAGTCTGGCAATTAGCTGCATGCTCCGATAGGCATATTCAGCTGTTTTGAGCATGTTACTTTTATTTGCCAAGCAACCTTATCTCGTCGCTAATTTTAGCCCAAGCAGCAGCTGCCGTTTTCTGTCACGCCGAAAAACGGCCCCAAATTCCCTGAGCCATGGATCCAGTAGGTAGATTTCAGTAGGAACGACTGCAGTATTAAAGTGCTTTATATGGAGGTATATGTAATTTCCAAAGATGACTATCTGTTTGGGTTTGGTGCAGACATTTTAGAACGGTATTCATTTTGATTTTGGATTCATTTTTTTAGGTAAAAGTGTGCATTTTGCACGCCCTATTTTTATTTATAATCTAAAGAGACTAAAAAAACACCTATATATAGTTATCCTTCGTTGTCGCCACTCGTGTATTAAAAAGTGTGGTAAAATCGCTATGCATGTCAGGAGTAACAGACTGGTTTATTGTCGCGTTAGCAATCTGCTAACAATTTAATTGGGTCATGGTTTCCAACGATTATTCAGTTCTTTTGTTGCTGGACAATTTGCATCACTCAGGCGTCAAAATTACCGCTTGTTTGACTTAGCAGTTTACTGCTTCTAAATATAATCGTACGAGTTCAGCTGTTGCGAGTTTGAGGCCGCTCGAAAATGACCGCGTTGACTTTTCGTCTTTCAGAACGACGCAGTTTGTCAGATAAGCAAGCGTCCCCAGAGTTTCAGCATGATGTAACATCGTTTTCTGCCACACATCAGAAAGTTTACTTATATTCTGGGATCATTATACGGCTTTCGATAGAAGACTGCAGAAAGAAAACAAATATTTACAGGAAGAATAAATACAGATTTTTATACATCTCCCTTCTTTTTTTAGAAACTTTCTAATTTGAGTTTGGAAAATATATTAAAATCTGATTGTCTACTTTGATGAAAACATTTGTGGAATATCCCTTGTTTGAATCATTGTGCGTCTGTGTTCAACTTGACATGTCCCCGCGATATTTCGGTGCTCAGTGCGGAAAAAGAGAGGAAAATCGAAAATAAAACGATCGAAAGAAAAACGATTATTAGGCCAACTCAATTGCCCTTAAAAGTATAAAGTGCACTTTATTTTTCCGTTAGCAGAGAGATTTTTAGACAAATAGTATTTCAGACGCTTCCATGGTAAACGATAAGCGTCCATCAGTATTTACTGTTATATTAAAATCACAGAGAGGTTTTGCTGAAGAAGTTTGTATATTCTTACTAGATTTGTATAGTACTATTTTGTGGTCC
Source organism: Ciona savignyi (assembly GCA_000149265.1). Classification (NCBI taxonomy): domain Eukaryota; kingdom Metazoa; phylum Chordata; class Ascidiacea; order Phlebobranchia; family Cionidae; genus Ciona; species Ciona savignyi. The sequence goes on from CH002384.1 coordinate 202,360, forward strand.
AGCGAGGCAGTTTGAAATTTAACTCGAAATGTATGTAGTATGGATTAAGCATTTAGAATTTCAAACAAGCTTATAGCACACATGTCTTTCTAACAAAAAAACCTGTATATTTTTGAATGTTTAATTTATAAGATTTTATTGCTAAAATGTACTATTAAAGGCATCATTTGGGTATGGGAAGATTCAACATTTCATGTGATAAAATTTATAAATCGGCTTGCTTAGGACGTGTATCCGTTTTAAGTAAAATTAATCTAGTTACCGCTATAGTTTAGCAAAGGCAATAACACATTTAATTAATCATCGGCAATTTGCTTTATGTGCATATAGACGCGATACTATATGGTCGAAATTAAAAAAAAAGAATCCAACTGTTTGCTGAGCACATGTTCTTGTTGTACAAAGTGTAGAGTGAACACCAGTGCTGCATACCATGTCTGCATCGTCGTCCTACTTCACGCATCCTTGTCAATTAAGGTCACGCGCGCTTTTCGGGATATTTCGTCGAAAACGTTGACCGATTGAACCAAAGTCATCCATACGGGTTCCCGACTTCGTATTCCAAGTACCTCTCTTCCAAAACCAAGCTTTGAGTAACAGTACTCTTGAATCGCAGGAAAACCGAGCTAAAAAGAGCACATCGGCAGCTGCGCTTGTCGTTTAGAGGGCGGGCGTTTACAAATCCCATATGTTTTTGATCTCGCTCCCTCGCCTTTACCTGGATTCTTACTGGACCGAATCCCATTTTGATGCTATTATTGCCATTTGCTGGTAATTTCGTAAAAAACGTTATTGAAAATCATGAACAATACGTGTGCTTGGAATTATTTCCGCTCCAAGTGCTAATTAGGCGTGTATGGAGGTGGTTAAAATCTCTGGCAATTACATATAAAACCACGTTTTTAGTAAGGCCAACTTCTCATGTATTGAATTAAACTGCGCTTACGTAGAAACATTTTCATCCAGGCGTCAAATAACCTGCCCTTTTCTCTCTTCTTTTCCTCAAATAGGAAATTGAAATCAGCGACTCGATTTAATTTAGGGCTTGTTGTGAAAATCTGCGAACTTTGATTAATGGCCGCTCAGTGCATGCCACAAATTTTCACGGATTTATGGGTTTCGTGTTTCGCATTTTTTTCCATTCATCTCCCGAAATTTCGTACCACGCAAACGGATGTACATGGAAGATTTATTCTGCCCAGATACGCCCCGTATTAGCATGTCCATATAATACAGTCAATTTGCATCCCAGGGTTGCGTTCTCGTGTTCGTTCTCGTGTTCGTTGTAGCCACGAGCACAAACTATCCAGGTGTAGACGTCCGGCCAGAAAATGTTATATTGACATCGGCCAAGAAATGGAAATATATCAGACAGTTGTACTGTTAGCCTTTTTGCAGACGATTTTCGCTATTTCACGCATTTTGTGTTTGTCTAATTTAAAACAGCCAATTGAGTTGTCATTGACGTGAGAACAGTTGAACTGTTGACTTAAAAAGATTTTACGTATTTGTTTTTAAAAGTCACCGAGTTTAGACAGTATTAGCGCCTCGCTGTGAGCTGATATTTTTCTTCGTGCTTCGCGCTGCGCAGTAACAATACCACGTTTCCTGCATCTCTGGTTAACGCGCTGACGAAGCGGCGCCCAAAAGCAAATCGTTAGATATTACACACTGTGAAACAATAAGGCGTCGTTTTTTCTCTTCAGCTTATAGTTCATTTCCTGTCTTCTTAATCAAGCTTGATTTGTATATATTGCGAATAACAATATCCATCGACGGCAGGAAATATGCATATCTGTGGTCCGGCTTAGGAGATGCAATGACAAAGCGCGAATTCGTCATTTCCGAGTCAGAAAATCACAGTACACCTTTCTAGAGTTGCACTTTTATTAGTAAGCGCCCAAACTAAATGTGCTTAGTTTCTCAGTCTTTTTGCAGTTAAGCTGACGAACATATGATACTTTTCTAGCAGGAAGTGGTCAGGATTAGAGCTGTATATCGTGTAATCCCATTTAGTCATTGCTTTGTCGAGATAAATGTGCAAAAAAGTTATTTATGCAGTTAAACGCGTGTTTTTCTTTATTTTTCTTTCTTAACATGCTTGACATAACGGTAGCCTAATAGTATATAAGAGTATATATCTCTGTATGGTAAACTCTCTTTTTATGAACCATTTTTTCACTTAGGAATTTAGTTCTGGAAACGTGTGACTGCAATGAATTGAATATCTAGTATGTCGTCAAGAAGAAAAAGTCGACCAGTCAGACGAATTGAGTCCGAAGGAGTGGTTCACTCGGGCTACCCCAGCAGCGTGCCATATGCCTCTGAGCCACTTTACAACCAAAATATCGAATCTGAAACACATAGCGGTATGTATAAGTATTATTGTTGCAGATGAAAAACTATTGATCTGGCATGTTATCTATCTTGTTGTATTGCGTGAATTTATTTGGCGACCCGTGTTTATTTCGAGTGCGCTCATGCGTAGTGATAGGTATAATTAGAATGTTTGTGAACTTGGTAAAAATAGGGGCTTATTTATCAATATTAGGATTTTTTTAAATTGAGAATGAATGTGAAGCTTTTTAACAGGTTGTTACCGATTTGATTTATTTTAACTTGAATTTTATTTACAGAACACAACACCTTAGAAGAGTACCACAACAGTGAAATTCCGAACGATGCGCTTGAAGCATATTCTAATGGTAAATTAATTACAAAGAAATAATCACACTTTATCTCTTTGATAGTTAGCGCAAAGCGTAAGGGAAGTGATTTGCATACCATAGGACTGCATCCGTTATCTATAATTTTCACGAATCTTTAGGTACTTGAATAACACTGTATTGTTGTGTAGGCGCTGCGATTGAAAATAACCACCACATAGACAATAACGCAGACGTCAAACCAGCAAAACTACACGCGGGCGACAATCCTCCCGAAGGTAATGCATACTTAGGATTCGTTTTGCACACGGTACTGATTGTGTATATGCAAACTATTTGTCACCACGTAAACATACCTTTCTTTATATAC
>CH002384.1:205495-217880 GCA_000149265.1 Ciona savignyi
GCTTTATATAGGTCAAGGTATATATATGGGTATATATATATTGGATATATTTATCTCGTATGTGTGTGTGCTATTTTCGCAACCTTTTTTTATCACCAGTCCATTTTTACCTGTAAAAAAACTCGTTGCAACGTGTTATAATAATAAATAACTCCTATACGTTTAAAAACAAGTATACAACTGGTCTACGCAGTAAGTCCAAATTTGTTTTGCTTGTTGGTTATTTTCTTCTATGTCTTATATAAATGGAAAATAACGATCCACCGAACAGGGGTCTACGTGCTGCAACCACAAGGATTCAGCGACGACGAGGGAACTGATCAAGGTGAGTACATGACATGTTGTCGCCGTTTGTTGTATTTAATGTAATTCGAAAACCTACACAACGCAAAATATCATTTTTTGTTCTACTATGGAATATTTTAGATTTTAAACCGTTTGGTTTTTAAGTTGCTATTTAAGGGTCAAAATCGTCATAAAATATAATTTTTTAAATCCGAGTTTTGGTATATTAATGAACGAAATCTACCTCTATTACTTATTCGCCTTAAATCGTATCTTTTTGTGGCGCGGACTGAGTCACACCGGACAGTAATTAGCACACAAACCTAGTTTACAAAGGATCACTCTACACCGTAATAGCGCATTAAAACTACGTAAAAGCTGACGTGTTCGCGCTAAAAGTGTGTTAAAACTATATTTTCTATGGATTACTCATCGTAATAGATCACGGTTATTATCCCATTTTTTTAAACCGGTTTTAAACGAGTTTTAAAACCGGTCACAATTAATTTTTTAGCATGGTCTACCGACGACGCTTATCGTTGTTTTAGAGATCTTTCGATATGCTACTTGTTTAACGACGGTTTGATCATTTTTTTGTATTTTAAGTTCAAAATTAGCACGTTGCGCAACATGCACCAGTCGACCAACGCTCCACATATACAATCTTAATTAAGTTTAAAAAGTATTTTCCACATGAAAACGCTTGTTTTCTAATTAATTTAAACGTAACACTCCTCGCATATAAATCACCGAGGTTAAAAATTTAAAATATACAAAGTATATAATACATCATGCTTATACATGTTTTTTATTTTTGTGAAACAATACACTGTTTTTTTCAAAACTATCAAAACAAAACTGTTTTTCTTCCGAAACCGTCAGCCGTTTATAATTTCAATGTTCACCACTTGTAATGTCCACAGAACATGATGTAGAAGGGCAGGTGGACAGGAAGCGAATGAGAGACGGTGAACATAGCGGCACCGAGAATGAGGAGCGACGAACCGGTGGTTTGGATCTCACTGTGAAGCGAAGACGAACTGGTGAGAGATACTGTTTATGACGTTCTCGATACAATGGAAAAGCGGCTGTTGCTGCGCATGGCATCTGTACTGGGATAAGACGCAAAATCACGAAGCGCTGTAAAACAGCTGACGCTGTAATAGCGTGTGTACATAATAATCATCGTGGGTAGTTTGCAATCAACTACACCGTGATTAGATATTTAAGTCCATATATTTATAAGATAACAGGTTTTTTTTATTAATGAGATAATGTTTAGTCTCCCTATCTTATCCATCAAAATGATGAATGTTTTCTAAAGGAAAACCGTTTTCACCAAATTGCAAGTCAAATAATTCTTAATCAAATATTCCGTTTTAGACTCAAACGATGACGACCAACAAGATAATGAGGACGCTGCAGATTCTGCTCTTGCAGGAAATAAAATGCAACGGTATTGTTACTATCTGCTTCCTATACTTTATTAAATTAACGCAAGCGTGAAGTTTGTGCTGTGTGCATTGAAATGCATTAATTGCAACGGGGCTTTATCAAACTTATGTAGTTCCCTTGGGATTATATGCAGCTTACCTCTTTCTTTCATATGCTGAAACATAATTAATAATTGCTGCCAGGGTTAATGCCCCAAAATAAAATCCCTTTATTAACAACCTCATTTCCATTAACATTCTTGTGGACTACTTAAAACTCCCCCCTGATAAGCTTATGAATTATTTTTACCTTCTCTTTTCCCCGTTAGATTTGAAATGTTGCTGCAACTGCTTGCACTGAGACGACCATTGGCCGAAGCAATGTCTGAGGTTGGGATATCCCGTGATGAGGTGGCTGCTTTGCACCGCGCCAAGCTACAAATGATAGAAAGCAAGCGCCAGGACATGGTGAGAATTCGTGTCATCTTTGTATTAAATTTTAATTGATGAAGTTGAATTAACAATTTTTTGTAATTATAAGAGTTGGATCATGCTTACATACATGACAGTGTTAAGCTATTTTTTTATTTACACAATGTTAAACCAAAGGGTTTTTATTCAAATATTTTCATTTAAACTTGTTTAACCATAAAGTGATATCAAAAATTAATTGATTTTTTATTTCAGTTGAGCAACACGGAGACAACAAATGAATTTGAACAAATCTCCTCAGAACCCCAGTAAGTTTGGCATTTCACCATTACAACAAAGTAAAACCAAGTTTGAAAATGCGTGGTCAGTGCAAATAATACTTTCCCTCCTGGTTTTAAGTATACAAACCAATCCTGACTGCTTTAACAGATGCAAAGCAGTGTTGTATGTTGTTTAACTGATTTTAATTAATCTTCCAGGCAACAGAGAAACATCGAAGACAAAGAAATGGAGAACTGGCACAACGATCGGTCCAATGAAGGAAACACATTTGAGGTATTCTATCCATTACATTAATGTCGCCTTGAATTGCACTGTATTAAGTGTTCACTGTCAATTCTAACAACTTTACACGAAACTTTTGATTTGTGGCACAATATTTATAAATCATGGGCAGCAAGATATTTAACATACCCCCATATGCAGTGTACAATGATGTCACTCAAACCATCATTTTTTATTGCTTTAAAACGCAGAAACGTTTTTAGTTAAGAGATTATATGACCTTTCATGTGCTAATCGACTTTGCTAAGTTATTTCCAAAAAAAAATATTTATTTTTTATGTACCCTTCAAGCAAGCCAAAAATACTTACGTTGGAATGAATATATATTTTAGTAATCCACTGTAATCAAACTCAACTTGTGTAATTGTGAATGTAACACTCCACGTTATCAAGTTATAAGTTAAAACACGAACACCTTTTTAGGCCACAGTTCCAGCAAACCAAGGAATTCTGAAACAATTCCCGAGCAACATTCCTCCTGCTGCAGTTGCTGCCATGATGGCTACTCTTGTTTCAAATTCAGGTGAATTAATATAGAACCGGCCGAATGTTAGATTTAAGCATACTTTTGTCATTATGCACCCACTATGTCTTGACCAATCACCAATGTAAATTGACCAAAATCTAATTTTCTACAAGGAAGTGTTAATAAAATGTTTTGACCATATTAGCAGTATAGACAGGATGCTTTTACCAAAAATTTTCTCCATTTTTTAGCGGTTGGATACTTTTACATTAAAAAGTTATTTGTTTACCATATCATGTAATGCTAATAATTTGTATTTCACCTTCATAAAGTTTTAAAGGTAATAGTAAACCAACAAAGTAATTCCGAACCATATGAGTTATTTATTTTAGTTGTGGCCTTTATTTCCAGCAACGTTTTGACAACAAACAGAAGGAAGTAACATAAAGTGAAATCATTTATGAGAATCATCCTGTGTTAAAGATTAGCCTGATTAATTCAGCAGTAAATCTTTCTTTCTGTAAACAAACACAGTGTCAGTGTTTCCACCAATTATGCAAATCAGTTTGCTCACTCAATCAGGTTGTTATGGTTGTAAAAAGTTCAAAGTTCAAGGTCTTTTGCAACACAGGAATAGGATATTCATGTTTATCTCCCTGAATGGGAAAACACAAGAAGGTTTCACACAGTTAATTGTCAGATTACCCCAAAAAGCAAGAGTTCTTACATTGATCATTTTTGAAGGAAGAACGAATTTCCTAATTTGTGCATTCCTAGAATAGCGTGGGTTGAATACCTGACACATCAAATAATACGTACTATGCTTCCATGATCAACCAATGTGTTTTAACACCAATGTGGTCCTATAAAAGACGGCTTAACATTGGTTTGTTGTAAAATTAAGCAATGCACTTCACAATATGGACGGTGTAAAAATTGATATTGATATTTATATTAGTGTACAAATCAAACAAGATTGCCCTTTCTGTTTAGAGCAAGCACGAGAACGAACAGATGCTCTGCAGAAAATATTCAATCGATCTCAAAACTATTTTACCCAGGTAATTTGTCGCATACTTCTAACAACATACGAAAAGTTTTGTTTTTAACATTATTGAAACATTTGGTATAAAGTCAATCGTTGCTGTCGTAAATCCAACAAATATGAGTTTCTAGGTTGGGTATTGAGGTTGGGATACATTTAATATCGAGTTTAGTGCATGAGTGGGTCTCAATATGACATAGTGTTTGTTTTAGCGACACTACTGTTTTTATAAGAATAAAATGCAGTTCTCTTTTAAATGTTATTTCCTGGTTTTGTTGTCTAACATTGTTGTGTGATACAAAAAAGTAAACTTTCATTGTTTACACAATTGATGATTAAATTATAATAGAACTTCAGTAAGCTAATCCCATCTTTGTAGCTAGAATGGACACACTTATAAACAAAGTAGGATTAATGGAAACAAATTCTTCCCAGTCACCCAGCATGACGCAGTCAAACACGCCACCTACTGGGAGTTATGTAACAAATGCCGACTCGATGGACAGCATCACAGCTGGCACTGTGTCTAGTGGGGTCGGGTAAGTTGAGTGTTTCTCCAAATAACACTATTTTAATCTACATTTGTATGATAGCTTATTAATGGACCTTTCTCCATTACTTGGATACTGACATCAATGATAAATCAGTTATGGTTGTTTAACAGATATCCAATATCGATTAAAGCAGTGGAAGCTAACATGTTCTCCCCCACCTGTATGTTGTAATCTTAATATCTAAAAAAAAATTCATTTTGTAAATCAAATGCCACTTTCTTGATTGTTCTTATGATTCTCAAAGCCAAGGTCAATGCCTGACCTTTGAAAACACCTGTATCATACGACCACCCAATTCACATATTACTAATCGTCTGGAACCCTTCTTCCCACAGTTCCATCAAGAAAGGGACGATTGATCCAACCAACTTTGATGAAGACGTGTTTGACAAATACATTTCAAAGTTAGTTTTTCAAGAATTTCTAGTTGAATAACTCTATTCCCTTAAGCAATTAAAATTTTATCTTACTCAGTGTTATTGACCTCTAAAGTGACTTTCATATAGTTTGTTAGCACATCAAAGCTTAATAAAAGTTATTCTAACTTTAAAATTTGATATATTTAATGTTTTTAGTAAAATAAGCTTCCCCAAAAATTGTACAAATTAAACCCCCCCAAATAATATTTCTACCCTTGCAAATTATGTGGAGAGAACTAATATTCTTTGGGAGATGTTTTTGAGTTTGTGGTAACATAACATACAGCTATACATTGTGCTTGTCTTGCTCTAAATAAGCCATTTTTACTTCATCAGATACTCGTCGAAAAACTCCTGCATGCAGGCCTCATGCCCTCATATCAACAGGGACCATTTCCATTGCACCGACAGTGACTGTAATTTTCAGGTGACTTTTATAAAGATTCTCTTATTTTATTAAGTTTTTAGTTATTTCCCAAATTTTAGATTAGCTAGCCAACCTTTAATTTTTTAGATTTTAAAACTCCTTTAATCACATGTCCCTGTTTTTGTATGTACACTTGTAATCAGTATAACCTTTTTGTGTTTATCTATATAGCTACCTTATCGCTCTAAACAGTCTTACCAGTAGCAATTTTTCCTTTTGTTTTCCATGAACTTTTTGGTCAAGTTGTTTAGTTTGCTTCTCATTAATTTATCTTATTTCATTCGCACTCAAAACATCCCTCCCAATTCACAGAGGTTTACAAACAAATCTGATGTGATCCGGCATTATAATATGCATAAGAAGCGAGACAACTCGCTGGCTCACGGCTTCATGAGATTCGCTCCAACTGATGATTGCATTCAACAATTCGGAGCTTGTCATTTAAACGGGAAAAGCACACATTACCACTGTCTATATGTGAGCAGCATTTAAGTGAAAATATTTTTAATTCGTTTTAAGACTAGAGCTGATGGAAACTTATATGGTGCAAGTTGGGCTGATTATAGTACCCACCAATCTGTACCATATAGGTTTTAAACATGGACGCATCTGGTTCAAGTAAACATTGACTATGTTCTTCTCATTTCCACAGTTTGTTTATGTACATAAATCTACTTAATCAGCACATTTTGTACTACTCATTAATTCTAATTGCTGGTGGCAGCTTGTCTGTTTAATGTTATAAATCTGTTTTACCATGTCATTAAACTGTTTTTCATTTAGAAGTATCTTCTATTTACTTCCTACACTTTGCACTTTACTAAACATTTAACTTACACCCGCAGTCAAATTGTACGAAAGTCTACACGAGCACATCTGATGTAATGACGCATGAAAACTTCCACAAGAAGAACCAGCAGTTTGTGAGCAATGGGTTCCAGCGTTTCCGAGCCACCGAGTCATGCTGCATGCGGGAATGCCCCTTCCTCACCCAGCGGACAACTCATTTTCATTGCACGTAAGTATAGGCAGTGGTTGTAAAAGTTTGGCACCATCCATTTGGTACCCCAGGGCCACAGTGATAGGATGATGCAATGAAATTTCTCCCACCAACCTCACAAGAAACAAGTTTTGTTTTGTAATTCCAAATTTTTAAGGAGTTAATACAATATTAGGTTGGAATGTTAGCTGATGTGTTAATTGACGTGTGCACAGATTTATTTCTGGCGTTTGTAGGCTGTCGAAATGGAATATCCCCCAAAAACGAAACAATGATGGTTATTAAGGTTATTAAGCTTAAAAATTCATCTCAATTGTTCTGGATAAAGTTGTATTGACATAGTTAAATATCCATGTGTAATAGCAGGGTGAATATTTGCAAAAAAAACCTATTTGATTTCATATTAAAATCAGAAATTACTCATCTTTTAGAGATCTGTGACTAATGTCAATTTTGTAGCTTGTATTCCATTGTAAATCCAATGATACGGTAATCCACAGACGACCGGATTGCAATTTTACGTTCAAGAACAAGTGCGATATAGAGAAGCACAAAGCATATCACATGCGAGACGACGCTTACGCCAGACAAGGATTCAAGAAATTCTACAAGAACGAGACGTGCAAGTGAGTCATTTGGGCCAAATATAATGTCATGCTCTCTTTTACTGCATCGAGAAAATAGGATTCCTGTCAGTTTAGACTTGTGCACTGGTATTATGTGGAAGGCTTTTGTTGTAGAACGGCACATGTCCAAAGTCTGGTTGCTGAAACAATGTTGTTATCTATTCTATGTTTTATTGCCGTAATGCAGTAAAATCCAAGATACAATTTTTAGTTTTTGAAATAAATGTCAAATGTATGGGTTCAATACTTCCATGTAGTCAACTAAAACTTTAATTTGCTCCCATAATAGATTTCAAGCTTGCACATGGAACAGGACCGCCAATCACTTTCATTGTTTGAGAAGAAACTGCGACTTTGCATTCACCTCAACCAGTCAGATGGTGTCGCACAAACGTAAACATGACAGGCAGGACATGATTGGAGGGGAACCCATCTCTGGCAGTAAGTTGCTTATTGAAAAGATTCTGGGTGCACTACTCACCACAACCTCTTGTTTGTTTGAATTCAGTCGGTATTTTCTAGACTTTGTAGCCATAAAGTAGGTCTGTGTAACCGCTTCTAAAGCAAGATTTTAACCCTTTTCCTGCAGTCTTGCCTATTTCAGGGAAATAACATCTTGTGTGTTCTTGCAGTAGGCCTTCTGTCTGTCACCAAAATAAATATTATATGAATTAATCTAACTGTGTAAAAATTTAGACTTTCTAAAACAATAACTTTCTATTCTGATGAACTCTGTAAACTGGACTTTAAACGCAGTGACTCCAACAACAGCCACCGCAACTCCTACTTCCATCTCTGTATTTCCACGTGCAACTGTATCTCTTGCGCCAAACGTCACTCCTGTCAATTCTTTTGTTCGCTCACCCTCTCTCATTCCTACGGTTGCCCCTAACAACCGCCCTCCAAATTTCATTCTCCCGTTTTTCTCTCCTTTTGTTGCGGCAAGCTTTTTAAACCGTATGTTCTTGCTTTCTTCATATTATTATTTACTTGCCTTATAGCTCTATCACTGCATAAAAACTAATGTGGGATAAAATTTGAGTTTTCTAATCTATCAGTTAATCACTTTATTGTAGAGATGAAATTATTATGGGTTGGATTCGTTCACCAATGCAGATTTTATACCGACATTTCTTCTTACATCAATATAATATCAAATTGTCATCACAGGCCCAATGGCTCCTTCTCTATTTGAGCATCGTAATGGTGGAATCACTTCAGCATTCCAGGAAGCAGCAAAGAAGGTGTTGGCATCCATACCCAGCTCAGTTGCAGCAGGTAACCTAATTCATTGTTTGCATTCTATTCTTCTATTATAAATAATTTTTATTACAAAATAAACATTCCTATCATAAAGCAGTTTTATTATTTTATTATTTCAAGTGCGATAGAGCCTTAAATATGTGAAATGTTTGCAAAAAATTCTCAGTTTTATTATTTTGGTTTTAAAATGTCATCTTAAGCTAATGTCCTTAATTATTTATTTATTTTAATAAGTTAAAATAAGTTCCCTCAAAATTTGATTTTAAAACAGCAGCTTTGCCGCGCACCCTAGCCACCTCATACTCGCCGAAGACAACAGGTCAATACCAAGCATACTTGCCCAACTCTGCTTCAATATCTCCCACTCTACCTGGTCAGGAAAGCAGCTATCCTAGAAGGTGGGTTCAAATGATTGAGTCGATTTATTACACAAGTGATGTTTTAAAAGCATTAAATCTTAATAAATCTTGCTTTGCTGTTTCATTTCTTCTAACTCATTCGTTCTAAATTAATGAAAAAACAAAACATCTTTATGCAAATTACCTCCACGCAGAGAAGAGCAGTTGAACGAAACTTCCACATCACCCGGGGTAATGAGCACCCACAGCAATAACTCCTATGACCGCCCCCCACCTACATATGTGGAAGCTGTGGAACATAAAGTAAGTTGTTGTGTGTTTTAGAGTACAGAAAAAATAATTGTATGTAAAACTAATGTATAGAACTAATGTTGTTATTGGCCACTGTAAAAGACCAGAATACTACGCATAAAATTCATGTCTCATGGTTTGATTTGTTGTTTATCACACAGCCAACGAGCAGTTCACCACATTATGAACGTTGTAACACCGACCAAGCTAACTATCAGGACAACTGGCGCGACTCTCCTGTTGAGGAATCGAGTGATCAACATATCAAAGGTAGAGATGCTATGCTCCAAATATACACATTATATTATGCCCTATAAAAAGTACCTTTCCACTATCCTCAAGTTACAATGCCTGTCACATTACGCAATACAAACACTGTTGTGACAATGTGTTATCATTCAATTAAAATTTTTATTGTTTCAGCTGAAGCAATGGATTATTATGAACAGGATTCAACACAACAGCAAGGTAAATTTTATGTTGAAATTTTACAAATCGTTATGTCAGAAATGTTTGTTGTGATACCCCATGTTCACAGTCTGGTTTCTGGTGCTGAATTGTGGCCCTTTATTAATGTATTGGAAATAAGTCACATCAAGAAAACTTGTTTCACAGGGACAGAATAACTGCATCAACCATGACAAATTCTGATAAAAAACAGTCAATCAAAGCAACTGGATTTTATTGAAAGACAGTTACATTTTTGTGTATAGTGAAGCGGTTTTATATTACAGCATTAAAATAATCTCTTTAGATATCAGATTACTTAGAATGCTAATCCAAATCTAATTTCTGTAGCCGATGTGGACCAGGCCCTTAACTTGTCATCAAGAAGTGGTTCATCAAATGACAACTACAGAGATAGTAACCAGAATGATGAATCTAATCAATGTGTAAGTTTAAATCAATGTCTTCTAAAAAAAATATTCCGATTGCAAAAATATTTATTCACAATGTTAATTTTTGTTTTGCATCCTATTGTTGGGAATAAGTATGTTTGTGCATGTATATAATATCTGCTAATGTGTTGTTACATGGAATGCAGATCCCAGACACCCCATCGCAAGCAGTGCTGAAATTCTTTCGCGGGTAAGTCACCTATATGCAGAGTTAGCTGATTAGATGGAATGTTGGCCTGCAGTAGTTAAAAGCCAGTAAAGGCAATAAACGCATTTGATTCAGTAACTGCACCGTTGGCCTTTCTGGATCTATGGTGCATGTCGACTAGATAAACCCCCCATGATATATAGTGTCAAATCCATTAACTGTATAATTTTCTGTATATATCTCCGAAGTGTATTGGACTAATCACTCTTTCACTACTCACTATGACATCCCAGCATAAAATTTAAAACAATTTCCATTCCAGACTCGGCCCAGATGAATGCAGAATCAACAGCTGTGTTTTCCACAACCAACACCATTTCCACTGTGCAGTGCAGGATTGTTGCGCTGTATTTACTGAGAAAATATCGGTGCTAAACCATACGAGGTAAGACGTTTTCTGTGTCGTAATAATCTATGAAAAACTTTAAGAGGTTTATGATAATTCTAAGTCTGACCAAGATATATTAATAATTATGTTTTGTCATCTTCCTTTGTTTGGTATCATTGACTGGTTATATGCAATATCTATGACAAAAGAGAATAAATTTTACAAAGAAACTAATTATGTTTAAACCCAAAAAAATGCATAACTTCCCAATATGATCATAAAAAGCCAGTAACATAAGATAACTAATGCACCCACATAATTCATCAAATTTACAGGTTTCACGAGACAATGGAACAAGCAGGTATTCAACAACACATTTCTTCGGATTTCCCAGTCTACCCAACCCCGAAAACCACCAAAGGCTGCAACCCCGACACCAGCTCTCCCCCGCCGGGCTACATTGCTCTACCTGTTACAAAACGGCAAGAAAGTCGGTCGGAACCTGCAGACCCATCCACCCCCACTTCGCAAGTCCCACCACATAGTATAGTTCTAAGTCGCGGCCCTGTCAACGTGTCAGCAACCACTCCGATTGACACCGTCGCCGATGAACGCAAGAAATCAATGTACGAGTACATCTCGAAAATAGTGACCGAGAAAAATCCACCAAACTTCTTCCAAAACTACCCACGAAGTGGAGAGGCCAGTGGAACAATGGCGATGTTGCATAACTCTATCCTCGCAAGCATAGTGAACAGCCAAGGTGCAATGGCGGCCAATACAACTACCCCCATTACTAGTGAACGACCAGTCAGCGGTACACCCACTGAAATGCAAGCTGATACAGCTAAACATCTCAATCCCTACTCTGATGAAGGCTTCCTACATATCAGACAAGGGTAAGAAGCTTTCACATACAACATTTACATACCCCATCTTAGTGGCTTGTGTTACTCCTAACTTTAACGATCCTTCCGACTTTTAAACCTTCTATTTCGCCAAACATTTTGTTTTGTGCATCTTGGAAGTCAACCATGACGTATTTTGCACCATAAGTTTACGTCATCTGCATACTAAAACGTTTAATCCTTACATTGATTTGTCATCAACAGAATGTCTTGCACCCGACCGGATTGCAAGTATATGAACCAGAACCACTGGCACTGCACTTTAAACCGATGTAGATACGTCTGCAAATCATTAGCAAAAGCTCAGTCGCACAGGTAAACGCTTTAAAACTTTATAAAACTAATTATGTGAATGTATATTACAAAAGAGGCATTTGCTTAGTGTTTAGTGCAAGGTTGGATTGAAAGTGTCGCCTGTACCATCTGTTGCACTATACAAACAACTAGAACCTCCAAGTTTAATTAAAGTGACAGTTTACACCATAGTAACTTGTATTGCTGTAATTGACACGTTATCCTCATATGAAAGATTTTTACTTTAATACTATTGTCTATTTATAATAATTCAGAAACTTTCAATGTAAAACTCGGTCCTTGGCAGTCCCCAAACCGTAATAACCATGATTCTATTTCTACCAATTGATTTCAAATTGTATTACCTGTTTAGACAAGCACATGATAGTTTGGAAGGCTATGCGCGTTCAGCAAAGGAATGGTTCTGCAGCTACACCACGAAAAAGAATTGTCCCAACCCAGTGAGTGTTGTCATATATATTGGTCAAGTGATTTGAGCCCATGTATGTTTCCACACAGTCCTTCTTGCAGTTGTTTGTATCATTATAGTGAGCATATGTTTGTGCCAGCTTATTAGAAACATC
>CH002384.1:217984-241798 GCA_000149265.1 Ciona savignyi
CTTGGCTGTTTTGTACTAGTCACATATTGTGTAAATTGTGATGTTTGTTCGTTTAACTTTTATATAATTGAGGTTGAATGTGGGCACAGAAAACATGTTTAAATAATAAATTTTTTTCTGGTTGTTGTTTTGGACAAGACAAATGTTTAAAAGTTCCTTTTTTCGTCCATTAAAACTGTGAGTTGCGACTGCGCGGCCACTACCACTGTTTGAAGCCAGGCTGCCAATTCGTTACCATCGGCACCTCCAAACTACCTTGGCACATGAAGAAACATGAAAAGATAGCTCGTCGGGAGGCCAGTGGGTTCAAGTATTACACCAAGAAGGAACAATGCGGCAAATTCGGTGAGTGACGGAGGCTGGTTGGGTTTCAGTGTGTAAGATGCGATCCCTGTACTAAACGCAATCTTCAACAGGCTGCAAGTACAACAGCATGTTCAGCCACTACCACTGCATTCGTGCCGACTGCGAGTTCGCATTCCAATACAAGCACCAGATGTCCACGCACGTACGCAAGCACTTACGACGCATGTTGGGACGTTCCTACCATGGACGGGACATGCACACCAACTCTGCAGTGGCCGACATCGACCACAGCAATGTGGATTCGGGGGATGACTCTCTACCGCTGATAGTGGACGAAGCTGATGAAATTGAGCAGCGACCCGGTGACGCCCTTGTCACCGAAAAGGTAGTTACCACTCGAGCTGGAAAACTTGTCTAAATTAAATTATTGTACACTACGGCTGTACACTTGCTGCAACGATTCGGTATCAAATTTCTTCGTTAATGACGTATATTTTTGTCTATTACCTTCTAAGTTGCACGTCTCTTACATTTGTAAAGTAATAATAACAAGGAAAATGTACAAATACGCCACCTCACTCAGGATTCCATGCACAAGCACGTAAACCACCCGGAACTCACCCAGCAGCAACTAGCGATGTTGGAGCAAATATCCCGAGGTGGTATGAACCGACCACATGATGGTGCTAACGAGTCGATTCCTCTAGAATCGAACAACGAAGAGAGTTTCACCTATGATGGTAATTTACTTTGGGAATTTATATTTTTGCAGTTTTTATTTTTTGGTAAAAACGTACAAAACCAGCACTGTCTGTCGCAACTCCATTTTTATTGGTTAAACCCAGTCATTAATTAAAACTCAATGTTAAAGTGTTTAAAATATTTTGTCGATCATTGGTTCAAATGTTTCCTGACACCTTTAAGGTCTTCAATTTTCAAAAATAAAATTATTTTCTTAATTTTTAAACACAACGCATTTTTAATAAAAGCTTCATCAATTAATATTCTGTGCACACAGATGATGACAGTTCGAGCGACGAAATATTGGATTTGACAGCAGGTACTACTCCTCATGACGTGGATTCCAACAGTATGGGATCAAGTTCTAATAATGGTAAGAAGAAGCGTTTGGTGGTTTTGTGTCAATTTATAGCTTGATATAAAATTGTCAAAGACTGAGTGACCCAGCTGAGTAACAACTTATTATGAAGCTGTAATTTAGCTCGTAATGTTTCCTTTTATGTTTTGAATCCATTTTGGAAGTCATTTTGTTATCGTTTTTTGGAAAAAGAAACGAATCTGGTGTCTTATAGTTATATATAAAGCTAACTTTTATGGGATATCATGTAAAATGTGAAATCCAACTCACACGTATATATTCCACAGAATACACAATCGACATGGGAAATACAGCAGATGATGAAAGTCACGTCCAACACGCTGAACAGAGTGTTTCCAATGCTCCTGGCAGTGCAGAGTAAGTTAATATGTACATATGATGTTGTTATACATGTTAGTTTCCCAGTACAACTTTAATTATCTGGTAGCCTAGTAGTACGTAAATGGTCAAAATATCTCATGAACACTGTCTTTACATTGCGTACCGACAACTGTTCATTTTCTATATTTCCATTAACAAATTCATCACACCAATAATACATCATTTCATCAGGTCGCAGGTAATGAAACAAACGGATCAGCAAAGCAGCGGTTCCGGACCTGTTTTCACAAAGTTCCGACTTAACAACGACGTCATGGACGGATTTAAACGATTCGAATCGATCGAAAATTGCGGAGATCAACTTTGCACCTTCATGTTCAAGGTAGGGTGGTGTGGGGAACTACTATGTTTGTATATTGCTTTAGTTTGTTGATACTTGGTGGAATGAACCTTGGACCATACCTAGCTATTTTGGCGAATATGAGCAAAACGGAAACGAATTGTTGTCCCTGATTTGATCTTTCTCGCTCTCGCCTTCATCTGCCTGCTTGAAACGTTTGCGAAACACAATTTAAAAGTCATATATATTTTGTATGTATTTAAAAATGTACAAACGATAATTAAAATTGGTATAAAATACTTTAATGTTTAATTAAGCAAATATTATTTTCGATCTTAGCTTACAAATTTATCGTGTTGTAATTGGTTGTTTCCTGCAATAGGTTGCACATTTCCACTGCATAAGAGAGGATTGTAACTACCGCTTTACCGGACGAACACACATGTTCAAACATCACCAGCATCACGAACGAGTGGCCGGGTTGGTCCGGGATGACTTTAAGAGATTCAAAACAAGCCAAGATTGTTTGTTTGAAGGTTGCCTCTACAAAGGCAACAGCACCCATTTCCACTGCTTGAGGTGCCAATTCAAGTAAGCACAGTGACTTAATGGATTTCAAGTACTAGTATTTTGTGGTGTTAACTAGCAAAGGTGTTAAAAGCTATCAGCACCAAGTTGTTTGTCGCACTGCGTATAGTTTGTGCGCCATCTGGTTTTTTATATTTCATATAGTTTTGTAAATCTTTCATTTCTTATGCAATAAATTAGTTTTGTAGGTAATTTTTATTGTAGAAACGGTAATTGACAAAAAAAACATTATTTGTTAACCTTGTATAGGGAAAAATATAAATAAAAAAACACAGAATGGACGGTTCCGTATCATTCACGACAACTAACTACCATCATTATAACTTATAAACCCGTTTTACCTAGATGCACGGATAGTGCGAAGGTTGGTACGCACAGGAGGCAACACATGAAGGCCGACACACTGGAACAATCCGGTTTCGAGCGGTTTCGTGGCAAAGAGGATTGCATGAGGGAGAACTGCAAATACAGGTGAGCGGATCTTGTAACATGCTGATCTTCATAATTATCGAGGATATCGGGCCCAGTATTTGTATCTGCACAATCGGCTTAAAGTCTTCCACGTCATTTTCAATCAACGTTCAAGCATTTTTAAAATTGTTAAAAGCAATCAATTTGCAAATATGATTTTCGTATCATTTTGACTCAAAACTCATGGACTTAACGTTTTTTCGTCGTAAAGCTATAGAATTAGTATTATTATAGCGATTAGCTTCTTTTTCCTTTTTATAATGTTATTCCGGAAAAACTACAGGTTTAAAAATTTCACGCTTGGGCACTTGCCCATTTAGGGAAATTAAAACAAACTAAACTCATCATATCAACCAGGGAGAAAACCACGTCACACTTCCATTGCTTGCAAGAAGGTTGCAGTTATACAGTGGTCGGCTTGTCCGGTATCGAACAACACGCGAACAAACATAAACGTAGCAACATTCTGGCTCAAGTTTGCTCCACCATGAGGTACATATTATAAATTATCATTGCGGTCTAAGTGTGGCCAGTCTAAAAAAAAGATATTGTAGAATATCAATATATTATTTCATGTGTGTTTTAAGTGAAGTTAACTTCAATTGTATATTTTTCTCGTCCTGCCACATTCAGTAACCCGACATCGTTTCTTCACAGCCAAGAACAAAAGTACAAGACACTCTCTCACCCCCAAGTCCACCCTTACGCACCGAGTCAAGGTCGCACTGAAACGTATGCTCCCACATTCGTACCCCCCTTGCCATTTTCCACCGCCAGCTCGAGTCCTGTCACTGATGATCGGTCAAGCATGTCGCCTGCGACGATGCATTTTGACCCAAGGTACCTACAAGTTCAGTCCACTGGTGGCGCTATGGAGCTCCCCGTGTCACTGAACCTCGCAGTGAATCAACAAGAACGGGCAGGGGTTGCAACAACATCGCTCTCTAGCGTCCCTGCTGGAGTAGGAACTATTTAAAACCGCCCGCAAGATGTCCCTACTTTTTACGACACTGGAAAATCCACAGCACACACTTATTTCTTTGTGCCGTGCATTTTACCACAACTTCTGCACCGCATATTCGACAGACACGGAAAGCTTCGACTCTACTCAATAACAATACGTTGCTTCAGCCTCCGCTATATCAATCCATATCTGTAAATCGGCATATTGAACACGCGTGAACTGTAAAGCGTCTGTACCAGCAACGATTCTTATTTCCGTCTTTTTTACCCCGAACCCATTTTCCGCCACATCGTATTCTCCAGCCATCCAGCATAATACGTACTAGCGCGCTACCACCACCAAGCGAGCAGCATACAGCCACTCAGGCGGCAGCATGTCTCTACTGTGACAGGTTTTTAACTCGGCGCGTTTCTGTCCAAAGTTTTTTCCATATACCCCGTTCTTCTTTTGCGTATCTTATTTATTCAACACAATATTCTCGTGGTTGTTTATTTAATTATCGATTGTTCGTCTCCCTAATATCCCTTTCATTATGAATTATCTCATCAACCTCATCTTGTCGATACCCCCACACGATCAGGTACTTATTTTGTGACGTCATTTTCGTGATGTGATTTCTGTTCCATCTTCAAAAATCTCCGAGTGCTTCAGTCGCTGTGCTTCTACTGATGCGTACTAATCTTTCAAACGAAACTGTTGTCCTTTTCCTTAATGGTGGGATTGTACTAGAAACTGTGTTTTGCTTAATTTTCGCCGTTTTTGTTGTAGTTTTTTTCTTTCCGCCTCGTCGATGGTGTGCGGCGGTTTAGTTTTATGGTGATCAGCGTACTATTTTTTGTCGATTCCGCAATATTTCTAGTGAAGTAATATTCTATTTTACGTGATCGATACAGTTTTAAAATCCCCCCAAAAATAATGAGTTTTACGATAATAGTAATAACCAGCTGTGCTCGATGTTTTTTTACCTTTGCATTTTAAACAGCAACGCGCTAAAGCATAGTAATTTAATTACCGACCTATGCATTGTGCACTGTACATAGTGTCTTCAAATAAACCCTGCATGGTACATTCCGCCCCTGTCAATTGGTAAGGGCCGTTGCGTCATTGCCTGACCACGACTTGGAAAAGAATACTGAACAGAAACAGAAATAGAAACGAATTAAATCGAATCGCTTCCGTGCGACTGCGTGCGACTTGCAGTGGAAAGGAAGTTATGATCCTGTGGCCCTAACCATTTGCTCTGGGAATTGTTCCGATCAAAATCCTAGAATTTTGCAAAAAAAGTTGAATTTTGGAAAACTACAAATTATGTGCGGGAATCCAGCCTTTTTATTTCAGATTTCAGTCCTAGTTCTAGTGGTTTTATTTTCTCATATTCAAGCTCAAAATGACGGTGAGTGATCTGTCTTTACGATTTAACTGCTATAACGTTTATACTAGAAACAAAAACCACCTGCGATCACTCGACACACAGTCGTGTGTCAAGATGATGATGTCTGGTATCAGTTTATAATCAACCATAAAAGTTAAGGAAATATCGAATTAATGTTCGTTACATTGGAAAAATGTAACTTTTTTTCTGAGTAAAGTTATTGTTTTACTGAAGTAACATTTTGATACAAAATCGACTTTTATGAAGTAATGTGTGTTTTATTTTATATACTTAACTTTAATCAAAATAAAATGTTAATAGTTTTGTGGAATGCTTGTTAAAAGAAACACGTCTAAACGTGCTGATTATGCGATTTTATTATTTTTTACATTAAAAGAAGGAAACATGACACTACAGAAATGCAATATGGTGCCAATGCCAAATTATCTGTGACGCCCGTTAGAATAGGTTGTCGGTGGGTAAAAACTCACGTATTTCAATAATTAAATATTTTATTATTTTCTTTCTTGATTACCATGAACATCTCAGGAATCAGTTGCAATTTCGACGACGGCAGTTGCGAGTGGAGCAACGCGATGAGAGCGGAGAATTTAGATGATTTCAATTGGAAGAACGGGTTCGGAGCTCAGGGTAAACAGAGAGGCAGTGGCACTACAGATGACCACGGAGGAGGTATAGACTCTCTGTATAGGCCTATTATATTGCGATTGTGCGTATTCTTTGCCAAAGTTAGGCAAGAAAGAGCAATAAACGTGGGTGTGTATACCAGTACAAGCGCAGAATGTTCACTGGTTAAGTTCTGGTGGATTAAGTGAATGTTTTTTGGTAACACCGTTGACGGTAGAAAAGTTGGTTGAACTGGTTTTGTTATTTCTATGAAACTTAAAAATGTCTCCAGAGGAACGGAGAACACATCATTGAATACAATTTGTACCGCCTTTGTTTAGTTTCCCATTTAAAATTAATTACGCTTAAAGTGTTTTTCTCATTTTTTCCTCAAAATATGATTTGTGCAGGCGGAGGCTACATGTATATCAAGTCAAAGAACCGAGTAAATAGAACAGCTAAACTGCTAAGTTCACATTTTACGTCGAACCAATCAACCTGCTTTCAATTCTGGTACTTTATGAGAGGTGGGTGAGAAGTTGGTTTGATCATTATTAAAATATAGCCAAATTTAGGTTCAATTTAAATTACAACCAATCGTAACTGTGTGATTTCTTCCGTAAACAACATGTTTCATAACCGACCTTTATACTTACCCTGTAAAGGATTGTACAACATTGTAGAAAGTTTCGCAACATGCAAATTTTATAGTCTGGGTATCACCCGAAAGTTGAAACGATATACTCGCGATTGTTGATTTTGAACTTTGTGCGTTAGAATGGACAATGCGACCGACTTATAAACAGAATACATTCCAATCTGAGCAAACAAGAATCTAATAAATCTCGGCTCAAAGTTTGACATGTTAGATAACTGTCAATCGTTCAAAACAATCAATTCTGGGGTAAAAAATGTCCCATAAATTCTAAAGGGTCCGATCTTGCATGATGACTGAGTTTTTATTATTTTCCATCGTATACTGATCCAAACCGAAACAAACATCACAACATCAGGATGTTGTTATAGATTTAAAAATGGTTTTAATTGATTAAGTAGGTAATTGGTGGTAAAGCGAGTTTCCCAAATCACACTCACTGTCAACATATTTAGGTTAATTTTGTGTCAAATTAAAACGAATTGCCAAAAAACAACCAATTCGTGAAAATGTTCTCCATCGAACTCGCTTCTATATCCGGTTTCAGTAAAACTGCAGAGTTCAAGTGTCCAAGGATCATTACATTGATCGGTGGCGTTTATTGAATGGTATCGATCATAGGACGTTATGAATGACATTGTTTACCACAGTTTGGTTATTATTTCTTTGTTACAATATAAAAATAAAATCTCCGTAATTATAGTCAAGGAACAGAAAGAATACGTCAAAACAAAAGTTTTTATAGCGTAGATTATCAAATTGAACTAGTACATAGATATATCGGTCTTCAACGTCGAATCTTTCGATTATAAAAGGCAAATTGAAAAAAATAGGTTATTTTGATCTGCAAAACTGACAATGAAGCTTTCCGTGTGAAATCCTAATTGACTTTGCATGCATATGTAGAAAATATTTTTTTTTAAATTAGGAAGCAGGTAAACAAACGTAATATATATTGAACAGTAAATGAAACTGACATAGAAGAAAGGTCGTCTTAAATCACATTAACACTGCAATAGCTCCGGTAACAAGACGGCGGGCGCAAGGAAATCGGATGATTGTTGTGTGTTAACGTCCATTGCGTTTTCTTAGATGCGTGGATTAATCATAAATATCTTATTACTATATCAAAAATAAGAATTAAAAAATCAAATAGAAAAACGAGAAAAAAAATGACATGATTTCGCGCAGATATGATTTGATTATATTTCAGGTAGAAACATGGGACACTTGAGTGTGTACTTAGCAAAGGACAGAGCGCATCTGGAAAATCCGGAAAACGTGGTTTGGAATTTAAGAGGGCATCAAGGAAACGCTTGGAAGCTTGCCAAGGTAATCGATGTATTTCATTCATGGTATCGTACACTAATTGTAATAACTTTTTTGTCTGTGAGATGGTTAAAGTGCCGACACTTATATGTTTTAAACCATTTAGTAAGAATTTAAAGCAACTTATTTTCCGTTGAAGTGAATTTAATAAGTGATATAACAGCGTCTACCGCTAGATGATGCCACAGATCTAATACACTATATTTAGTTTCAAGCAACGATTTAGGCAGTGGAAATGGATACTTGTAATTAATCATAAAGATGGGAAAACAAAGCAGGTTTTATAAACCTGGCCATCGTCAGTTTATCTCGTACCTACCAACGGATACTCAGATAATTTGCAGCTTGCTAATAGGGAGGGTTGTTTTTGACCCACCACATTAAGGTTGACTGTCCGATGCGTTGCGAACTAACCAGCAAGGCAATGGTAAACTTAAAAGAATATATATAATGCCTTTGTTTTCTATATTAGCTATATATCAATTGTTAACTGAAACACATGTTTTCTGGATATTGTCAACTGTAGTTTTTTCTCAAGTTAATCGAAATTGCAAGTAAACAAAACTTTTCGCCGATCACCACAGATTCCACTCCAACCGCAGAAGGACACCATAATAGTCATCGAAGCATTTGATTGGAGGAAAGGAAAAAGCGGGAATATTCTGCTGGATGACGTCAGTATAAGTTTGATCACGGATTCAAACAAGTGCCAGAGTAAGTTAAGACCCCAAAATCTTTAGTCAACTTTTAGTTACACGAGTACCTTAAACGCTGACTTCAAGCTTTCGTGATTTATCGATAACGATTTTTTAATACTATTATTGTATAAGTGCACTTCGACCGTGGCCACCCTTAACTGATCATACTAATCCTCATGCAGAGTCAATATTTTTGACATCGGTGTTGAGAACTGAGAACTACAATTTGCTTTTGCTCGATATTATAAATACTCCGCACATATATCTTTGTTTCAAATACATTTATATTTTTATGTCATTGAACAACTCTTGTATCCTCCAGCAAAACCTTACTACGCTGCACCTAAATTCAACCAAACGACAACGGCAAGTTATCAAAGCATTAAAACTAGCACCACCACCACCACTGTCATTGCTACAAAGAGCACGACAGCTATGTCCAAACCAACCAGCAGCGTCATACCTGGAAATATACCCTTTAAAACAAACGCGCCTGAAACCAACTCCACCAAAGAAGTTGAGAAGGCACCTCAAATTGCAGACACCGGCGATCTCACCTATGTCTATGTGGTTGTTGGTGTCTTGAGCGCTCTTACTATCCTGGTGGTGGCGCTAGTGATTTACGCGAGGCGGAGAAAGAAACTCCCACGATCTATGTATGACGATAAAGTGTCGGTCACAGTAAGTCGGATGTATCCAGATCACGTGACATTCTCCAACGGCATGGACTATAGCAAGCTGAAATAGTTAGTGTCCCTTATGAAATATAAATCTGTAAATGAATAAAAGGTAAAAAGATCGATAAAATAATGTTATATTTTTCCTAAGCTAATTGCCAACTTTGTAAAAAGCGAATTTATTGCCAACTTTGTAAAAAGCGAATTTTTCACATTTATGTTATTATTATACAATATTGATTTAAATACATCGCGATTTTTTAAAGTTTTATTTAAAGATTAGTGTGTGTTTAATGTACGTTGGTTTGATATTTGCAATGCAAATAAAACTAAGCAAAACAAAAAAAATGTTATTATCAATTTGTCTTAACTGTGCCCTATACAGCAAGTGAACAAGTTTATAAACGAGAGAGTGTCATCACAAGAGAGTGTCATACACGTAAAACTCTGATGAAAATCGATTAGGTTTAAAAAAATATCATATTACAGATTAATCTGCTTCGACTGGGGCAATGGTTAACTATTATCACAGGTGTCATTGCAAATTACAGACTCTATCTCTGTTGCAAAGTGAATTATATTTGCACTACTTTGACAAAGAACTCGTCTTCTTTGCTGTCCGACCGAATAGCTTCATTGGTTAGTGGGTCGTCTTTTACCTGAATGGTTGTGGAGTCGAAACCATCGCTATAGTTACTAGGTTGTGTTATCGCCTTGTATCGGAGGATTAATGGGTTGTGTTAAAGGTTAAGGACAAAAATTGTAACAAAATGGAACGTCTTCGACACCCCTACGACTAGCACGAGGTTCATCTGAAAATATTCAGGAGTATGTCTTGTTAGATCAAAGTATCGGTGTTCATACTTTATCCCGTTGATGCGCTATGAATTCTAATTTAACTAAAGAATGACAACCAAGTGTTATAAAACCCCTATTTACGCTATTTCCTCTTGTTGATAATGGGCCAGTGCGTATCAATTTTAAACTTGTTAAAACAAATGGAAAGGAATTTCCCAATACTGGTTAAAAACAAACTGTAGGGAATTTTCCAAAAAGTCACTGTAAGACTTTTTTCCTTGGATGTTTCCCGCGGTCAAATTTTAGGATTTCCCGATATTTAAATTGGCATTACATTTACTTTTTGCATGCTCACTTCCATCTTGTAGTATCAACTTTTATTTCAAAGCTTAATTTTTCATTTTCGAAGTTAATGCACACCTTTGAGATGTTGCATAAATAGTTAAATGTTACATACGGGTTTGATTCAATAAGACATTCGTAGGTTTATCTTTTTGTTTTCTTGACTTTTTTTGTCTTTAAAGATTGAATGCTGTCATTGTATGCTCTTCTTAATGGAAGAACGATGTTGCGTTTTTGTCCTGCTACAAACAATCAGATATGATTCATTACATCAAATCAATAAAAATATTTACGAAGCCCATGACGTCACTGTTACGTCACTCAAGTTTAAGCCGTGTCGACACAAAAGCTTCAACTGTTGGAAAATTTCACAAAAACATCCACAGCGGAAGTAAAATGTGACGAATTGTAGCCAAGGTGACGTGTAAACGTGTTACGTAACTTTCTCACGCCTGAGAGGTTTCACACCGTCTAAAATGACGCATGTCGTATGCAGAGGGAAGATAGCGGAAACGTGCGCACGCAAACCGCACACCGTTGCTTACGTAGAAGATATTCACTGATTGTGAGAAAGGATCATATTTAGAACTCCACGAATAGGTAGATGCGTGTTTAAACGCACGATACCAATTAAACTGAATAGCTGTATAGCAAAAGCATTATTAAATGACTCAAAATGTTTAAACCACGAGCTATAGTGGCCGTTTTAGGGTTGTTTATGTCATTCGGCGTTGTTTATTCATTTTTGCCCCTGTATCTTGAGTAATACATGGAAATTTTAACGTTAAACATAATTTAATATTATGCTGCACCTCATAGCCAACCAATATATACAAATTATCATTCTCGTTGGTAGACTCACCATTCACCTATTCCCCTAACATCCTATTGACCCAAAAGATTAGAAAGTAAAATCCTATTAAGGTGTATTACGCCATACCAGACTAAATTAGCGTGCTTGGTAATAAAGTAAAATGCTAAAAGTCCACTTATAAAACCATTGATGTATACCGGTTGTTTTCCGGATTAAACGCCACAAGTAATCGAGCATGGCCAAGCGTCAACATGGGATTAAAAATGACGTCAAATACATAGAAATCATGTAATAAAACCGATGCAATGTTTACAGGGTGGACAGTAAGTAGAAGTGACAATCACCTCATTAAATCAAACCGTGTATTTTTTTTGATTTAAGCTGACAGATTTCTGGCCGTTTCTTTCAGACATGGTCTTGGGTCGAGGCTTTTAACTGATCCGGATACAAACAGTATGGGCTTGTACATAAAATATAAACACTTCGTGGCATATATGGTGTGTTTAGACTCGAAACAACCGTGTATGGGGAAATTCTATGCTGTCTTGGCGGAAAACCTAAACCATCTACTTGTATTGTGGCAAAACGGTTATTTGGGTTAAAAAACTCGCTCTTGTCGAACAAAGCTTGGTATTGTTAAAGAAGGTTAGAATTTTGGCAAGTAAAAACACACTCCTCTTTGTTTGCAAGGACAGGTACAAAACGGTGGACTACGTCCGGCTGTCCTTTAGGCGATCGTTTAAGCTGACCACTTTACTTGTAAAAAGGTTCACCCGTCAACACCAAAGATGTTAGTAAGAAAAGCGAGACCTTTGAATTCGGTCGATTACGGCAAAAGTAAAGGGAGATTTTAAACAATCACGTCATTTATTGTGGGGTAAACACCATTGTCGGATGATTTTTTCCTGGCAGATCATACCGTTTACACTAAGGATGTTATCGCTTAGCGAAGGTGACTGTTAAGTCGTGAAGACTGCACGTTCGACCTCCCACCGCCACATCACGACTTCGTGGGAATCGATGTCACAATAGCCCTTAATAACACAGAAACCGCAGTTGAAACGAAGAAGAAACACCGAACAGCGTCTGCTCTGTTCAGACTTACCGTCTGAAAAAGATCCAACCTTACAGCGGCAGAGTAGGACATTTAAGTCCAACAACTCAAGTTTTTTAAAGCAACGACCTAAACTTATTACCCTTATAACATTTAAAATCTTATTTTGCAAAAAACATAAAAGGATCGTTTTATACTTTATGCTACAAAATATCAAGTGACGTGAAAACATTAAAAATATATTATATTTAATAGTTTTTTAATGTTAACTAATACGTGTGAAAAGTTGTAAAGTCGACTAAAATAACCTGAAGTAAAAATGATTTTTTAATTAAAGTCGCTAAGCATCGTGTGAAACGTACGCTCATAATTTGTGTCCTTTTTCAACACGCCCCTTTCAGAAATAACTTGTTTACGTCAAACAATGGGAATCCCGATTGCACCGGTACCTGTTGTTTTAAAAACTAATAAATTTCCAGTAGAGATCAGTGAGCGATGGAATTCAGGCGTCGAGTCGATGATAAATTCTGGCAACGGACGTATCGGTGGTAAACACGTTTTACCCCGAACCGCAGACCCCGTTAACCTGGGGCCAGCAGCAAAACAACTCCCACTAAATCATTACGTCATACACCGGGGGGCTTGTGCAGCCGAGTGTGAAAACGGGGACCAAGCTTCAGCGAAGTTCGATCTATCTGCATTGTCGCTTGAACGACCTGGTTTACCTGCACAAAGGCTAATAAAAAAAATTACATTTCAGATGGAAGTGATCACTTTGTGGCCAACCGCCTATTTCGTGTCACTAATATTACATTTGAACGGAAATGTGAATGCTTTGTTGGTAAATACGACATTCGGCGATTGCTCGGTCGACATTCTTGGCAAGGAACTGTCTTTCTTCTATTTAGTAATGGGAGGCTACAAAAGCAACGTTTTTGTATTTTCTAGCAACAAATTATCACCATTTATCATTTTTATGGCGCCAGGTTGTATAAGCTTGGGTAGCAAACTGGTCCCATTGTTCTGGATTCTGATAAACATGACAGGAACTTTTAAATGTCCTAGCTGCTTAAAAGTGTTTTGGGGCGTGTGCCTAATCTATAAATCACAAAGTCCTTTCTTTGTATTGACACTACTTTCACTGGAGTCCGTGAAATTGCAAAGTGTCTTGTATTTCAACCTGACGTGACCTGTCTGTGTTATTTCACCTAATGCACCGTGGAAGGAAACGGCGTGTGGGAGCTTTCACTTTGAGACATAATCCCCCACTTGCAAAGCGTATATGCCAGAAAACAAAGTCACCTAAAACGCAACCGCGGGTCAAGTAGTTGACTTCCGAAAAGCTCCACCAACAATGACACGATTTCAATGACAAGTGGTTTAAAAATAGACATTTGTTGTTCTCTAGAGTGCGGTGTTAAAATTAACAACAAAAAGATGTCTTGGTGATGTAATTGCTTAATACACGCTGAAAGACTAAAGCTACTATTCAAGTTACTTCAGAACTTCATTGTGAAAACCATAATGAATAGATTGTATATGGCGCGATTTGCCAATATGCCATTCATTACAATTATGTAGATGTACATTATGATTTGATTGTAATCTTTCAAATTCAAATTCCCAGATCCTGATAAAGGTTGATAACGGAGAAATGTAAGAAAACGGGTTCCAGCCAACAAGTCCTCAGTTGACCGAGAGACGAACAGCGAATCCCGTTGTTTCAATCCTCGTTTGTCGTGGCAACAACGCTATAACGAGCGAGTTCCGGTGTCCGTTTCAAAGCCGGATATGGATAGGAATGTTGATTTAAAACGGATGCGACCTAAAGTGGACAGCGCCATTGTCCATCGGTATCAAGTGCGATTCTTTCAAATGTAATTCACAGCATGGTAAGTGACGCTCGTGTGTACATTTCGCTTTTGTACGAAATGCCAATTGGTAGATGACGTCAAAGCGACGCGTTGCTCTAATCCAACAGTTGGGCTTTGATATTTATAACCGACACGCCGCTGTGTCGCGGAGGACAAAACATTTGCATGTCAACAATCAGACTGAAATAAAACGTTCACAAAATCCGGGACAACGGACCCCATGGCTTATTCAAACAGGAGAATGCAAATAGCCGGGTGAATCACGACTCTGGATCGATTTGTAGAGGTTTTGTGGTGCGAAAAAACGGTTCCTAATCTCCCCGCTCTTCCTGAGATACCTCTGAACACGTCATCCCATCTATAAGACTGAATCATCACCCAAATGTCAATACTTCCTTGCGGGAAGCTCTGATTTGATTTAAATGGATCTAAAGTTCAAGCTCGGTTGCAAAACAGCCGGAATGACAGATGGCTAACTATCCAGCAATTAACATTGCACACAGTTCGAACTTGCACAGTCAAAACAATTCTTCGAACTTTGGTAGATTATGCGTATCCCATTGCCTTAACATTCTGTTGCGCAAAAAAAAAACGAAAAAATCAACCGTCTGAACAAAGCGATTCTCCCGGCTCAAACTTCAATGCACCGAAATTGATTACCTTCCCTCTAATGAGCGTAAACAATACCGAGTTTCTATTTTTACACAGAAGCGGATATTTTAAAACGAGGTTTTTATCCTTATCAAGACAAATGACTTTGTGGATAAAGGCATTCAAAACAAAGAATTTATTGTCTAGCTGATGCAAAATAAATTGTAGCAAATTGTTCCAAGCGATCCTTAAAGTGGCGAAATAAAAATTGCTTAATCACTGCAAACCAAACCAGCGTTAATGTTGAAGGTTCGAAATGTGTTTTCTAATTAATAGCGCATACCAATATATATTTAATTTTATTTTTGCAAAACGGTAGAGTTAAAAGCGATTACCAAGTCAATGAGGTTCAACGTT
The DNA here is from genome assembly GCA_000149265.1 of Ciona savignyi. Taxonomy (NCBI): domain Eukaryota; kingdom Metazoa; phylum Chordata; class Ascidiacea; order Phlebobranchia; family Cionidae; genus Ciona; species Ciona savignyi. The sequence continues at coordinate 233,343 of CH002384.1, forward strand.
TGCCTCCACAAGCCATAGTTTTGTTTTCCTTGGGCGCAAGATAAAGCGTGTGCAATCTTCCACTTTGCGGATTAGCAATATGTCTCGCTATCCCGTCTGCTTGAAGGCCAAGCTGCAGCAACTTAAACGCGAGCTCATTTGGTGAGATCACCAAAAACAAAGAAACCCGCAAATATTTTCCTGCAGTGTAAGGGAAAAATGACGTCAACGGTTGCCCAATCCAGGAGTTATTGCGAAATGTCGCTTGCTGCAAAGAAAGCAGCAAAACTAGTGTTTTTGCATACTTCATCTTGAACAGTCGTGAACAATCAGGCCAACACATAATTAAAATTCATTACAATAAGTCGTTATTTAAAAGAAAATTTAATTAAGAAACCCCACAAACAAACCACAATTCAAATGTTATCCAAATAGTTTGCAGATTTATGCCGGTATATTTACAACAAAAGTTCGCATAGTATAACAACACTGGTAGAACAAAACAAGACTGATTGGACTAGAATGATACCGGGCCATTTAGTATATTTTCCGATCTTCATCAACAGAACGAAGGTAATTTCTGTTTAATCCGGGTTAATCCTGATGGCCAGACTATAGATTACCGTAATTGTACGGTTGGTGTGAAGTTTTATATTGAACGGTGCTACCTGGCGCCAAATATGTAAAAACAAAACGAAAGTAATAAAGCGATTCTGATTTTTTTGAACAATCGAATATTTTCTGTATAAATTTATTTTTATAATTTTTTATTCAGCTGCAAAAGCTTATATTAACCGCAAAACTCCAGCATTTTTTGGCAATGTAGTTTATCACACTTTAATAATGATTTGTTCGGTTCCCTCGTTATAATAGTATTTGCTCTTTAATGTTTATAACTGGCTAACAGGCCGCCAGACGAAAGATAGCGTATTCGATAATTACCATCAATGTTTCGGCTGTGGCAAAACAACAACTGCCCATTGAGAGCAATGTTCAATAACTATAACAAAGCTAATACATTAGTTCTGCCCATGAGGATGAGTTTGAATGACTAAATTGATGTTGTTCTTGATATCAACATAATGTACAAAGAAAGAGTTATCGTAACGTTTTAAATTTTATTTGTTTCAAACAAAAAACTCGTAAAATAGAGAAAACAAACCTTTCTGCTGTTCAATGTGAAAGATTTCCTAAATTCGATGGGAAAATCACGTTGTAAGTTATAATCGGTTCGAAAATTTCCTGTTGTTAATTTTATCATATGAATCACTTTACTTATTGAAAATTGGCTGGATTATAAGGATAATGTTGACAGAATTGCCTTGTTACTTACATTGTACGTGATCAATGTAATGAGAAATGTATATATATATTGCGTAATAAACGTACAAAGAAGTCGGTCGATTTTCCGGTTTCGATTCCCCCAGCTGTGTTCAATTTTTCTCTACGTCGCAAAATCGAAAACTTGACGCGTTTTGACAGTAAGGTTGTGTTTGGAAATTCCTGTTTATTTATATTTATTATTTGCGTGTGGGCACATTTAATTTACTGAAACAATGGGTGACAGTAACCTTTTGTGCTAAAAAAGCTTCCAAAACAAACTATTATTTTGTATTTGAAACGTTTTGCAAAAGCAATTAAAATTTACTAGTAATGAGTAAAATTCACTATTAATGAGACTATTAAATATTATTATTTACAAATAATATTATACTTGTCCTAGACTGTCACTAACAAGACCATGTATAATTGAGTTCAAAAGCAGAACTTAAACTGCCAAGTTTACGACAGTCTGGGCGTGTTAATTAAACAGGGCAAAGTTTACATGTAATCTTGTGTAAACAACCTGTCTGGTGCACTTAGCAGACGAAATAAACAAATGAAACATGCGCATCGATAAACAAAACCAAAATTGTATTTTAACGATCTTAAGGGCATGGTACTGTCTTCGAACGCCCCAAACCAACAATAATTATTTTAGATAAAAAATATCAGAAATTAAAATCTTATATATGGCAATAAAGCCAAAATGATTATATTTTTTATATTTCCAAGAATTTTAAGAAGTTTTTTTTAACCTGAAGAATAATAAAGCTCGATGCGTCAAAGTGTACAATACTAGGTAGTCCAAATTTCCAAGAAGTATACTATGACAGTAAAAGAGTTTTGTCAGTAGTGCTTTTGGTTGTGTCCACATTTTTTAATAGAAATCAACAGCTTTGGATTTCGTCTTTGTAGTCAGGTATTGAAGAGTAGCAGAACTCTGCATACGATTCACCAGCTTCGGCCGAGCATTTATATCAATTGTGGTGACCAGCTGTTTATACTGCCCTCGGATGCGAGCTTTACTTCTGGTAACCCACCGATGGAGTCAACAAAGAAATGATGGTTCTCTCACACTGGTGTGTTATCGCATTACGTCTGCAAAATAATCGTATTTTTCCCCAATTAAATTTCATCGTTCCCATAAATTATACTAGAAGCAACTTAATTTTGATCAACCACTCTTGGCAAATATTGACAGAAGGAGAAAGCTAATTATTAAGCTTCGTGCGGGGAAATTAGTTTTGCTGGGATGCAAACGATGATTATTTTTCAAGTGGGGAACGCTTATCGAGCAAGCACACGACAAATGTTGACGAACTTGGTAAGACTTTAATTGCGGGTTTTCTGCTGTTACCCAGTCAACATTTGAGATTGATACGTGCGACATGAACTGTTCTATCATCGCCGGCCGCAATGCTACACCACAGCGAGACGCGCGCCGTGAAGCGAAAGTACCTCGCAACACAACAATGCAAAAGGTTCCACAAGGTTGAAACTAATTTATCGTTCCGTTTGATACCTTTATTGGCGAGCCAGTGGGGTAATACAAACAACCTGCGGGAATTTATGAGTATTGACTCAACAACGGAGCTGGAAAGGTTCTCACCGATTAAAAACGCGATAAAAATAGAGGCGAAAACATATCGACTTTCCAAATATGCAGTTTCCTTGGCCGAAGATAGACGATAGGAGAATAATCCGTCAATTTATCGCCAGGTGGTGAAGTAGCCAGCTGCAAAATAGGTCTGAAAAAACGCGAGTCCCGAATATTTCACGTCGCCAGGATTAAGAAAAGGGAGAGTGTTCTCGCTCGATTTCAAGTGTACTGTTCAAGTGCATATGTAACGTACTTATTTGAATACTGCTGTCGTTTGATGGATGTACGATGTGCTTGATGTTGCAGATCATGGGTTGATATGACACCCACCCTAAACCGTCGGCGTATTGGAGAAATGATTTTCTTTACAATAAGGCGGTTTAAGAAATTCTTTCCAGCCACGCGTCACGTGTTCTAATGAAAACATTATCTAGTTTCATCGGGGAAATATTTCCAACGTCACTCCTCGTTGCGCAATGTATAATAGTTTCGGCAGCTGTTTATGTGACGGCTTCGTTAACTATATGGCACTTTAGTTTATAAATCTACGTTTGAAGTGGCGCTGAATAGACCGATGACTTAAAATTCTTTGCATGCTTCATCCATTGCGGTATTCTGCCCTTTGTTAGCCCTGGCTTTAAGAAAATAACGGCCGATAACCATTATATGATACATCGAAAGCTTACGTAATGGTAACTTGTTCGGCGGGACAGTTTATGTTATTTTCCGTAGACACAAATGACGACTATGTTAATTATAGACGGGGTAGTTTATAAAAGGAAGCCACAATTTGCCGCTGGACATGCCGCACGATGACAAAATAAGAGATTACGGTGAAAAGCTTTGTCCTCGATATCAGATTAAAATGCGGTGAGAATTGAACAAAGAAATAAAAATAATCACCACAAATGAGTAATGGGACAATATCTACAAGCGCCTGATTCAGATCCTTAAAACTAAGTGACGCAGATGATGCATATCACACTATACTTATTGTTTGAAAACTTGAACAAAGTCTGGCGATCGCGACGCTGATTTCTGTCGAGAATCGCCGCAATTAACCTAAAGAAGTTTCTCCATGGTATTTTTGACATCGCGTGCGCTATATACGCTTGACGGTATTCATTATTATACGATATAAAAAGTTCAGTACTTGAACCTGACTGGTCATTAGGTTAATCAGAGATCTATATTCGATCTTGGTAATAACATGGACTTTAAACCAAACCCTTAAATAAGATAGATAGGGTATCATAACCTGTGTAATCGGCGACAATTACCACCTTCTTCATGTTGTTTTGCCCGAAATTTTTCTACCCGAGTTTATGCGAACTGCGTATACGAAACTGGTTTTAGGCGGGTGCCAGTCTCTGCTTGTCATGTGAGATGACATAGCGATAGTGCGACGTCGCCATCCTCGGGGAAAGATTGGCGCATTATAGCGCAATTCCTCCTCCCAGCTATCATTTTTAGCAAATATACGTATGTCGTCGCTGGGTTAGAACAAATTAATCATTCTGCCGACTTAATGTTAGATTCATACCGGTTAAACCCGTGGATATGTTAATACTCATGGTACAAGACTTCGAATAATGTCGCAGGAAATTCCACTCCGCCGTTTAAGGCTAGTCAAACATTTCCACCATGATTGTTATTTGTCTTGACTATATTATGTCGCAAAAAAATTATCACAGGTAACCTCAAATGCGTCAGTTTATTAAAAACCACTGGTAGCTAAACAGCATGTGTAACAAAGTAATTCCAGAAGGCTTCCCGGAAAATGTGAGAACGGCGCCCGGGCATAACTCGCCTCACCACCGAGCATAACTTTATCACGAGAACAAATAATTTGCTGTTGATCAACCTACATGAAAACAAGCCACTTAAACCAGGAGCTGTAGCCATGTGTGTTTAATAGTGTTATCAGCACCCTCACTGTGATAATTATTAATAGCTAGCGGACTTATGCACTCAATGTGGAATTTATGGCATGCGACGGTCGTCTAGTCAGGTATATACCTTGATAGCAAGATGTGCTAATTAAACCATACAAGGTGACATTACTACGGATTAATGTTTTCTTCCAAAGGACGTCTGGGCATCACTGGGTTTGTTCAGATCCTAACTATTTTTAGCTCGTCTGCTTTATTGCCGAGCAAATTCACACGCAGATTCCACAGGTTGACAGAATCAATTCTGGTTAAGAATCACGATTATATGTTCATCAATTAAAATGTTAATGTATAACTCGCTTCTTAAAAATCTCGTAAAGAGAACCAAAGTTTTTTCGGAAATTTCAAGTAACCGATAAGAACGGATGAGCTCTGGTGCATGGATGTCAAATCGTAAATCTCCTGTGGTATGAATATCAAGTACGTCTTAGAAACTTACAGAAACGTATATGACAGAAATGTACAGATAATACTGCAGAAAACGAAGCTGCAATTGCGGGATCATATAATTATATGACAAGGAATTCGTTTTAATTTAATAAAATGAGCTCATAACAGTTTCAAGCCATTTGAACTTGATTGCCAGTGTTCAAAGCTATAGATCATGACAGAAGGACAATGGCACCACTATATTAGAAACCCATGTTTAAGTTAAATACCGATCTTGTGAAAACACAGAAACCGGTCAAATTAAGAGGAAAATAACATCAAACGAAACATGAGTTAAGATACCTCTCTTTCAATAATGAATATAGCCTATTCAGGTTTCCTGTGTATATTGTTTTATTGGATTACATATGTGAATTCGTTCAATTTCCGACATGCAATTATAGGAGGTTAAACAGACACGTGTATTTCATTGTTCTGCCTTCCTGAATACTTGTTTGCGACCAAATACCGTTCGCATTATTTTTATCCACTGACCGAATTGTATTGGTGGTTTTAATTAATCTTTATTCTAAATTGGAGAAAACAATTTCGAAAACATAAACCGGAGATACATGGGTTTGCTGGACCGTGAAACGTACAAATAACGAAACAATTCTTCAGGGCTCTAATTACGTAGGGCATGGATATATTTGAACGCGGGTAGAAAACTAGGACACGACTTCGTATTAAAAAGTTATGTTGAATAGCGAAATTGAAAACAAATGACGTCAATGTAATGTTTAAAAAGTTAAGGTGGACAGGTCATTGGTTATGAAAGTATATGGCGCGTGTCGGGGCGCTTAACCGAGCGGAAAAATATTGCCATGAATTTATAATTATTGACTGTGCCCCCAAGTTAAAAATACACAGGATATAAGCCTAACCCCTGGCGTTTCCAACGACTCGGCGTAATCCTCATATAAATCATCTGAGTTTATAATTTTGGTTCATTTCCAGAGATAATAGTTCGTGCGTAATGCGTAAAATTTAAAAAAAATAAACGCAAAAGCGACTTGATCCGGATTGATTGGCGTTATCGCGCAACCAGAAATAGAAGCACAGCCGGTTCTGACATCATAAACGCTTTTGGTCGTAGCGACTTCGGGTAAAAAAGCATAGAGGCTGGGCCGCATTTCGCGACGTCACCACGACCTTTTTCCCAACTCGCCTGCGTGAGATGAACTATAAAAGCGTCGTCATTTCTGGGACAAACCAGACTTTCGCAAAAGCAGCTGAAGTATGGGACTGTTCACTTTTGGCAAACAGGCTCAAACTGCTTTAAGCGCGAAACAGAAAATTTCGTTGCTGCAGTTTAACATTGGAAGTTTATGTAGCAGGTTTAATTTACTAGATATGAATTGTACTACTCGGATATGCCGAACAACGTTGTCAAATAATATTTTTTGACTTTTTCAGAAACTTGCAACTAACGATATAAGTGATCTTAACTGATATCTGTAAACAATAATATACTGAGGAGATAAACTTGAAATTATAAAGCTTCAAAAAGAACACACCTCTAAAAACGTAAGTTAATATAAACCCAATATTGTTCGTTCGATTTATTACATAATTTATTATAGTTGCCAGCAAGTGAAATAAAATAAAACTAATTGTTTACTATTAGCTGTCACTGACTTGTGGTGACATTAACTCGAGCCTTTTTTCCTGCTCGGTGGTTTTTCAATATCTCGGAAAATCCACCGATTTTTAGATAAACTGTGTTTTAATGGCTGCTCGGTGTGTTTGTTTTTACACGAGATTATAGCTCCGCCTCCTTGTGAAGCACCTAAATATAGCACCCGATAGCAAGTAAATATAATCTATAATTAGGCCGAACTTAGTTTTTTATGGTTTTTTGATATATATTCTACAAAAAAACTTTGATTTTAACCACATTTGATAAAACTCCTTTGGTAAAAATATCAGCTTATATTTATATTTTCCAACAGAAAAATGAGCAAAATCAGTATCATTGCGCTTCTGGCCGTGGTTATTTTCCTGAGCGCCGAATCGTCGGCTCGACCCACAAGACACGCAGGTGGCCATCATTCGCGACTAATTGCCCGTCAACAACACATGAGGTAAGCATCGATTTTTATGCAAGTTTCGATTTTTCCGTTACAATTTTCACTTTTGTTTGAAACCGGTAAAATGTAGGCCGCGCTCGGTCAAGCGCAATAGAAATAAGTGGCGTTTACAATCGCTAAACTAGCGAAACCAAAGGCAGGAGACAGAAATTTAATTCGTCCATCTTTTCAGAACTTCAGCGAGAAAACGACATACCGATATTCGTATTCAATCCGAAATCGCCCGAAGACGATATGAAACCGAAAGATTGGCCGTTCTCAACGGGCTCATTGACCAACTCGACCCAAGCAAAGTCTACAACGTAAAGGTAGGCATTGTCCTGTTTAAATTTGGGTGTTATTTTAATCTGTGGTCATTAAAATTCGATTGCGACTCGCATCGACACAAAACACTTACTCACTATACGCATGTATAACACCTGTCACACCGGATCACCCAATAAACCGGTTGTATGTCGAGGTATTAGACAGAGATAGTAAGCGAAACTAACAGAATGAAGAGGTGATTAGGCCTATGTGAATGCTAGAAACTTGACGAAAAACGTTCACTTAAGCAATTGGGCCGCGCGCTTTAGTTATAAGAGTTTAAACCTCCAAATGCCCCGGTTAAACACACATAGAAACATTATATCCACCACAATAAACGCACAGCTGACACTATAGACACACAACAATAACACTAAGTACACAACGTGGATAAATCTTGGAAACAAAAGATTCTTTGTTAAATTCGCCATTTAAATTTCACTTTAAACACGCTGTAAAAGTAAACGTCTCAAAATCAACGCGAATTTGCAATCGAATTTTGACCAATTTATTTTATGTATAATTAAGTGTAGAAGTATGATATTTAAACAAATACATGGTTTTGTACATTCTGTCCCCCAAGCCCTTCGCCGCCGCGGCCCACTAAGCTTGAACGTTTTTCTCAACAGGACTTCATTCGAACACGCAGACTCTTGCGAAGATACTTACGGGCGAGAAGGGCGTGAAGCGAAGGCACGGAAAGAGTTACCGTGGCCGTAATTCGTACTAAGAGCTGTACTGACTCAGGAAGAGAGCGAGGATCAGTTGGCCAGGAGC
>CH002384.1:241942-254175 GCA_000149265.1 Ciona savignyi
CCATAAAAACGGCTTAGCCCGCCCGACTGGCCCCTCACATGTCGCCTTCAAAGAACTATTCATGCCCTTTTACGCTGCTACTAACTGTGACGTCTGGATAATATGTTTTCTCTATTTATATTTTTGATCATGTCAATTGTGCTACTGTGTCCCATTTTCCTCTTAGTATTTATATGCAAAGATTTATTTACATTTGTTCGTAATGTGTTTCCACCAAGACCATTCTGTATTTTCGTCGTCTTACATTTTGTACTATTTATACTGGGGTATTTTTAATAAAACTATTGAAAAGAAAGCACATGAAATATCAGTCAAATTATGAACAATGGCAGGTCATAAATTTTATTGTGCAGATATAGAAACGGAAAAGGGCTACAGTGTCAGTTTATTCGAATTTTTATTCCAGGTTTCTAGAAAAACATATAGTATATTTCATAATTAAGAACACCGAAAGTTTGAACATGAAAGTGGTAGAGCACGTTAACATAAGATATACCTGATTTATTGCATGGTAAAGCACAGCATTTTTAACGTCATCCACTCCTTATATAAACCGACCCAATCCATTAACAATCGCGATTTTACATACATTCGTTCCAGCGTTTAAATAACACCACTTACTTTTATTGCCGCACGAATCTAACCAACTTTAAACAAACGAACCTGCCCCAAGTCTTTCGCACTTGGAGGTCGCCGAAGGTCGTTTACCTCTTCGTCTGTTCAATTTCAACTAACCCCTGCCTTGTATAAATACAATAGTTTAATGTATTTATTAAGTAAATATACTCATTTGATTGCAATTTGCTGACGAATTGCAGGCACAAGACGAACAACACACCCCACGCGTAAGTTTATGATTGCATAACCGATATTTATGTGACTTTAACCTGATCGATGTGGTGTGTGATCATTCTAATACCAGCCGAAGATCTGATTCCAGCTTATAGTATTATTTTCTACTCGCATTTTATAATGTCAGATAACAAAGCGATAATAAATCGTACAGATGCGAAAATTTAGGCTTGCGAAACTGCGCGAGTGAATGTATGTTGCACTAACAGGGGGTGTGGGATGGCATAGGGAGAAAATTGGGTTTTCACCAAAGTCTTGTAAGATAATTACAAAGTAAGGGTGTGATAAATTGCGACTTGATGATTATGTGCGAAACAGTATGTTGAAGCTAATGATCGTATACACGCAAGTCATTGTAATCCTTAATCAACTTGATCCCGTGCATTCGATTGACGTCAAACCTTCGTGCACCTGCTTTTGATCGAATCGGATAATGTTAAACAAGTTACAAAAAATCTGCAACATGGGTCGGACAGATTCGATGGCCGGCCGAGATAAGAGCCATGAAAGTTGGTCGATTCATTCGACCCGACCCGAGGGTTATTCTATGTGCATTTAAGTCCCGACAGGCAACATTAAATTCGAATGCGGTCGCGTTTGATTTCAAGGACGTACCGGTTATTAGACTTGTTCGCGGAACAATATGCGTTGCAGGGGGGCATGAAATGACGGTGATTCAGCCGTTTGATCGATTACACTCTGGAATTCATACGAGTCGCGCACTCACTGATGGCTTTTGCTTTGAAGGGTTGTTATTTGCATAGCAACATAGTGCAGTTAGGCTCTTTGAATGTATATCGCCATCATCGGATAGATTTCAGATTCAATTCGAGTCGGGAAAACAAAATCACCGACCAAGTGGTTTGATAGAGCATAAACAATCCATTGTGCCGAGCATACAATTTCGCCATACCGCAACCGTTACAGCATTGCACGAAGCACATAGCTCGTGGTCAAATTGCAAGAACACATAAGAAGCTTGTTCTTTGGTGGCTGTTGGCACTACATGCCGTCCATCAATAGTGATTTCACGCGACTGTGATAGTGTTAATCTACAATTAGTGGATGAGTTCGTGATTCTGATTAGCTCTGATAAAAGTTGTTTTCGGTGCACACAAACCTCGGGCGATACAAGATCGTGCGCCCGCATTGGTATGACGTAAGAGCCGCAATAAGAAGCGTGCTTATCCGTTGTGAGCTGCCTGATCGCGAGCTGTTCAAGCAAATTTGGACTTTTACATCGCTGTCGATCAATTTGTTTTGGGGATTAGCGGTGCCTGGACTTGGTTCGTGGCCATTCCAGCATACAGATTTCGGCGATTATCATCATGGCATCACAAGGCTGCTGTATCGTGTAATTTACTTGCGGTCACATGCGAATTGCGGCAATAAAACATGTCGTTTGTCTCCTGTTGCACATTAGACAGGTGACAGACTGGCGGACTGCACACGATATCTCTATAACCTCGACCGCATACAAAATCGACGTGCTCTAAGCTTAAAGCATAGAAAGAGCATCGGATTAAGCCACGTCGAGATTTCTATCTCTGCCTTACACGGAAAAGCATTTGACGAACCTAATTTTTGCAAAGATCCTTAATAACAAATGGTATATCTGATCGCAAGATAAAAAATAAACCTTGGCGACCGTTCGATAGGATTTCGATAAAGTTAGTGCATGCAGAGCAAATGTGTTTTCTTAGAGACATTTAACAAACTAATGTTTCTCTATTTTTAGCCACTAATATAGCTGATATGCATGACCCGATTTAATAAAAATTGTAATTTCAGTTTGAAGTGTCCTTCATAAAATACGGCATCTTAATACTTTTATTCAAAACTCGATCCAGGTCACTGGACCTATTAGTTCTAGCGGAATAAAATGCTGCGTATGGTAAAGTAAACACGATCCACTTACTTTCAGATATACCCAACGATGCCTGCGCACAGCGAAATTAACCCAGCGTTATTAGACCAACTGAACGGCCAGAGACTCCCGGGGGGTGTGAAAATTAAAGTGGTCCAAAAAAATCACGACCCTTCAGACGCACATTTTCACCAGTAAGTAAAACTCACGCTTTGCGTATTTATATTACCACGAACCAAGGTGTAGATTTACCAGAAGCTTATCTTGTTTACACATGTCTACGTGTAGGTATATTTAATTACATGGTCACTTTGTGTCCACAATATGGTAAGTATATATATATAATTATACTGCTCGACAAATAAGAAAAGTAACGTCGACTAAAAACGCATATAAGGGTATATCTATATACAGAGTTGTGCGTTAAAAAGTTATTCTGACCGTAATTGCAACGCTGTTGTATTTTAATTAATAATGAAAGAGTCTATACAATTTTGTTGACTGATATCCTTTTGACATACGTCTATTAGTACTACCTATAGATAGTTGATTTGCGTGCTTACCAACAAATAAGATCGACTTCAAGGTATATATACAGAACTGGATTTTCTTGCCCACATAATCCACAATCACGATGAACTTACATAACAGTTGCAACAGACTAATTCAGTGGTTTTGATTACGCAAGAGAGGATGTAAATCCGCAAATTTAAGTTAGGTCTTTTAAAAATATTTATGTCATGACTCAGGCCCACCCATGATCCCTATCGTGCCAGTTGCAGACTGGAATTTCAAGTCTTAAAAAAAACTGACATTTCTGTTTTACATGGCGCTTGTTGATACGGTCTTTTGATGTGTGGTAAAGTAGCTTTATAACCTTCAAATTACCGGGAACCGTTTTGAAACTGTACCTTTTTCAGGCAAATGCGAGAAGCCCAACAAGCCGTTACCTTGGCGAGAACATGCAAAGAAATGCAGGAAATGATTGCAAGAAACGGACTTCGTTTGAGAGTAAAATGCCACATGAATGGCAAACACAATGACAATTCTATACCGCTTGTAAGACCAGGACGATAAAAACAGTAACTTTTTTAGTTTCCCTATGTCTTCAATGGTGTTGGACACATTTTATACAATTTTCCTAAGGCGTAAAATCCCCAGAGATGATTTTTATACTATTTTAGGCCTGGTGTTGTCAATTCCAAGGTGTTTATACAGGTTTTCCCATTGTCTCTACCGCCGAGTGTTTTCTTACTGCCAGATTTGCCATTATTACATACTTTTGCATACAACGCGGGTTGCTGTTTTAAATAGATTTATCTGCTTTGTTGAAAGAGGTAAAACAAGGGAGTTTCGAACGTGATTTAGTCGTGGTGATTTTCACCCTAAATAAGATGGTTGACGTCACGATACCCCGAATTCGCAGCAAAAATGTGCAAGGAGACATCGCGTTAAAATACAGATAACCAAGATCATAAATCGTAGACATTTATAGCTCATAATTGACCGTTTTACGTCAAAAAACACGAAAATGTATCCCAGCTGCAAAGCACATCGTATTATGTGTTAAATTCATCGGCAAGCTGTATTATCTTTCACAGCTACTAAAAAGTATCAAAACCCAACCACAAATTTTAGGAGATATCATCCATTTATAAGATGCATTTTTCTCCGTTGGAATTTCCATTAATATGAAAGATAAATAGTCGAGATGTCTAATCAAAAATGTTAATTCATCAGGCATTTCGGCTATGTTAGCTTTTAAGTAGGCTACAAAAGGCAAAGTAGTTGCAGCCTCCAGGTGCCAATAAAGCTTCAATTATGCTCGGTCAACAGGGTCATTCACTGGAAAGTAAACTTCTTTTGTTCCCATTACAATAAACAAAGCGGTCCTGGGTTGCTTAAACCCGAATGCCTTACTTCAAGCTGACCTCGTGGTATATTGCAAGTAAGGTACATTAACTATAACGTGTTTAAACACCGTAATTAAATAAGTTTTCCAAAATTTTAATCCAAGTAGATATGACAGATCAAAAAAGAAAGTTTCTAACCCAAATTACGTCACGAATTAAACTAGGCTACGGACACAGACTCTATTATTTGATTCACATGATAAGATGACGTTATGTTTATATGTTTTGATTTCGATTTACACGGGAATTGATTTTTGTTAAACTATACCTAAACATTGACTAACATGTCGCTACGGCGGTTAGCTTTGCGGATTTTATTGTGACAAAGAAGCTGCTTGTGCGCTTGCACCGTTGACCTCTCTCTTGCCGGATCTGTGACTACATAAACCCTTTGTGTTACGACATAATCGATCATAATTACAACGACGAACAAAGGAAATCTTTTGGCAACAAACACGAGTTAGCTGACAGTCTTGTATACAAGAACTTAAGGATTTAACAGAGGAGAAAATAAGACGCGCGAGAATGAATTAAGCACTTCAATAAGCGGAACCGGAAAAGTTAATTAGAATTGAAGTTCATTAAGTCACGGTAAGATGTTGGGTCAAATTATTTTTTGATAAGGTTTTTTAAGTTTTAAAATATAAAAATACAAGTGACTTTTATTTAAGACACGTGTACTCGCGGAGTTTTTTTTTAAGTTTCGTAACTTGAATAGTAGGGGAAAAGTGGGTAAAATGGGCCACGTGGGTAAAATGGGCCCCCTCCAATTTTCAATATATTTTGAAGAATAAAAATTTGCTGCAAAAACCAGTGTCAGTATATCAAATTATGGAATCTCCAAACCGAAGTTTGAGCGTGAAATCGACAAACTTAATGTTTTCTGTAGCTATTTCGGCTTGAGAAGGTCTGAATCTAAAATTGCAATTTTTGTTTTCCGCTAATATATAATAGAAAAGATCAAATACTAAAATAAATTTTACTGTAGTTAAATAGAACTATATAGCCTAGACCTACTTTTACTGGTAGAAATAAAAACTTCTTTTTTAAAAATTTTTTTATAGAGATTTTAAGTCGTATGTTGGCACCTGTCTAATATGGGCCCCCTGTGTTCATTTGGTAACTAACGGGGCTAGACTTAGCATTAACAGTACTAAAGGGCTAGACTTAGCACTAACAGTCATATTATGTGTTTCACAATAAACTAAACGGGTTTTCTAAATGCTATTAATAACATGAATTGATAGTTATGCTTCCACTAAAGTAGCAAGGTGTTATTGCATTAGTATACTAGTAACTGGGTATTAAATAAAAAGTAATTGCTGTAATCCAAAGTGTTAAATTAAAAAAAAAAACTACATCATAAAAAGAAAAGTAATAACATTGTTTATATGGGAAGCGAATATGGATACTGTTATCTGGCGAAATGTTAATGTCGAAAACGGGCCGGGGCCCATTTTAGACTACACCCTTGTCTAAAATGGGCCACTAACGAAATATTTTTCTTTCTTGATAAAATATATTTAACAAAAATTATTAGAAAGTTAACATGTTATGTGTAAAGACTTTGGTATTAGGTGACACCACATGAAAAACTTAAGTCCAGCGGGCTTGATATCAGTAAAAAATCCGATTTGCAACTAAAGGGCCCATTTTACCCACTCTTCCCCTACGTATGCTATAAAAGTGAAACAATGATGTTATTAACCTCAACAGTATCGACCAGTTATTGTGGTTTACTGCTAATATTGTAAAACAACCTATAAGCTTACGATCTTATAAAGAAATGGGATATTTTACATAGTTTTTTTTAGTCGGATGAAAACTATTGTGACTTTTTATTAAATTGTAAATTTTTTTTGTTAAAAGTATATCTGGAATATCCTCAAATTACCTGCCTATTGCGTACTGTATCCGCGGGTACCGGTACTTAAGTGTATGGGTTTTAGTTTATACTGAGGACAAATGCAAGCTTATAGTTGAATACACATTTTTTACGACGATTGACTAATGTTAATTAATTACAAGCTTTATTACATTTTCCCAAACTGTTTGACAATATCTCGATTGCACTTGCAATGCAATGATAAAAATTAAGCACTTCTTGAAAAAACAAAAGTCAGTCAATAAGATCTCTATGTGGTTGCTTTTGTCAGTGACGCACAGACACAGTTGAACGACCGGATTTTGTTTGGAAATTTCAAAAAAAAACGTCAAATTTAATCTTACCCCACGCTGCGAAAAACAATCAATCCAATGTTTTGAAAGATTTTGCTTCGGGTAGGGGAGAAACATGTTTACCCCGAACAAAGGCCGAATATACAAAGCGGAAGAAAATATTATGCCGCAGTGTCCCTAATCCGCGCACGGCAAGAAAAACTTGTATTGTAATCAGATCGTGGCAAACGATGGATTTGGCCAACGCCGAGGTAAACCCGGTACTGACGACATCTTCCACTCCCGGCTCGGATTAATGCTGATCGATTTAAGTTTAAATTGGAAATTGCATCAAACTTCCGCGCATGTGGACCACCCGTGCGTCAATTGCGTCAAGGTTTTTGGCTCGATTCGAAAGCTGTAATAAAAGTTTATCGCCATCTGTACATACACCGAGTTATGACTCCTATTACTCAAGTCGTGATCAAGGGAACGGCTTCTGTGAAAAGGTTTGGTAAAACTCTATTTGTTTGTGGTTGAGGTTCACCTACACGTTTTCTAAACGTAAATAATGTAGCAGGTAACACCTCGCGAACATGGTATATGAGAACATGTCGTATTTTCGGACCAATGACCAGCAGCTGCAATGCGATTCGTGATTCATGGTCTTCAAAAACGAAAACATTTCGAGGAATATCCAGGGGCAAAATGACAACTAACATAAAAAAAGCTTGTCGAATTGCATTATAAGCATGATGTTCTCCATACGCAGAAAGTGCCATTCCATTAAACCCAGAATTACTGTTGGGGATACGCATTACTATACTTTTGCCTCGTCAGTTTGGCTAACTAAAGCAGTTGTGTTACCAAACGATTAACGGTGACAACTGATAAACAGTTTACAAACAATAGACCTTGTGAAGGATCCAGTGACCATGACGGCCTTGGTAAAAGTGGTTGATTGGGGCAGACAGTACTGGATTAAATTATTGACTAACTAGACTAGACCAGAATGCGTTAACCACTTGTTGTAAAATGTTTTGCACAAGGACACAACCAAAAGTTAGCCACCAGTTTCGAACTTAACCATCCGACTAAAAGGCGACACACTAAACTACTTATAGCTATTTGGCCGAACGTAATACAACCCGTGTGGTTTAGTCGCTTCCCTGCTCTGTGTGCGACAGTTCAACTACTACATTTATTCATGTATTGTGACTTTCTTACTATGACTATCTATATACTTACGTCCGGCTTACAATCCCTTCTCACAATTAACCCTTTCAAGTGTAACTTATTTATTTTTTTCGGCCCGTTGGTCTAACGGTTAAGTGCGTCGCTTTTCAATCGAAAGGTTGCAGGTGCGAAACTGGTCGCTAGCTAGTCGGTTGTGTCCTTGGGCAAGGCACTTTACGGACATTGCCTGAACCCAGCGGATTAATGGGTTTTACCAAACTGAAGGAACGTGTCTATCATATACACACTGCAATAGCTCCGGTAACCCGACGATGGGCGCGAGGTGATCTGACGATTGCCCCTGTGTTAACGCCCTTGGTTTTCCCATTCACGGGGATAAAGATGAATATCCTATCCTCCTATCCTATTAGCGGACATTACCCATACTCGGTGGAGTAATAGGTTCTAGTGAATTAAATGAAAGCCCCAATCATACATAACACACTGCAACAGGTCCGGCAACTTGACGTAATCTAAAGATTTATCCTGTGGCATCGCTCCTTTTCGTATTCCCGAGGTAATCGGACTATTGCCCATGTGATTGCGTATAAACATGAATACCCTCTCCTATCATCCCATATGGTATAACGACAAGACACAAAGCACTATAAACCAGAGATGGGAAATTTTACTAATTATCCCAAATAAATATTTTATATAAGAAAATTTCAGTTTGAACAGCGTTTATGAAAACTGATCTTCTACCACTACTTCCCAGCGAGCTTTCGCATTCATTGTAAGAAGACAATCTTAGCTAACTCTTCTACATGCACAGGGATAGATTCCACTAATTGCAGCTTAAATGAAAGAAACATCAAGTAGTGCTAGCAGCGATAACTACAGTTGCCCACTTGTATTTAAAGTTATTTTTTGCTGAATGAAAGTTTTCAATAGGCACCAGGATTTTGTTATTTATTGTAATAATTTATACTACAGTAATGTCAATTTATTATTTATGCAATGGGGTATTATATTAGACCTATACATGTTTAAAAAGAAGCAAAATTAAGAACAAGAAGAATAAATTCCTACAAAGATAACATCAATATTAAAAGTTATGTCATACTATTTTGATTGAATCATTGGTTTATAAATCAGGTTAGACAAAATTCAATGAAGCTTATTTACCATTTTCGCAGTCTGGCAATATTGGACACAAGTTAAGAAAATAACTGCACAGTTTAAACATAGTGAAAAAACTTTTTTAAATCTTACCAGTCACCATGTTCTTATACCATTTATTGCAGAAAATAGAGATTTAAGAAAAGTGTATGTTTAATCACTCCATTACACCTTTCAATGCACAAAACTGGAAAATACCATGAAATCAACTAATTGCAGAAATTGCAGTGTGAATTTTGTAAAGGGATCTACTGGTGTATATCTAATTTTGGTAAAAATGATTGTAGTAAGTAGCTGCAATCAGATATGAAGATTATATAGAAAAGGAATCGCATCAAAAATCAGCTTAGAAATAAGACATTGAATCACTGTAAAACTATATACAAGGACTAAAAGAAATTATCAGGCAAAACTAATTCAACCACTGTTAAAGAAAAAAACACTTTTAGAAAATACAGATTTATGTAATGGTTGAATCCTTGTCATCTGAAGTTGATTGGTTGGTTCCTGAAAAAGGTATAACAAATATGCATTCTATGGGCATTGTATTTATAAATGTTGGGTTTAATGATGGGCAAAGTATAGAGGACTTGACAAAAACATTTTTTTAATGATTCCAACATATTTTTAATACAGTATTTTTCAGGTCTATTGTGGTGAGATGAGAATGATATAGGATTCAATGGCATGGTAAGTTTGGAGAAGGGGTATGCAAACTATGGTACTTGAATATAAAAGTCCAGTTCGATACTTGTTGCTTTAGCTAAAAAGGTAGCAAGACAGCAAGTTGAATCTTTGTGAATAAAAATCTATTTGACCCACTACAGATATATTCTAATTAATATAATCAATACACACCATGTTGTAGAATAGATATTTGATGGGCATCATTGAATGAACCAACGATGCTGTCTTCTCCACTCACGCAACTGCATTAAAAACAAGACAGAACTAATACTACAAAATAAAACTGAAAAATTAATATGAAAAGGCAAGAGAAACATTCCTGTTGAACCTATCCTAGTGGAATAATTGCCTATTGTGTTTTTAAATACAAGGAAATCTGGTTTAGACCGCATTTGATAGCATAACATCAATGAATGAGTGCCAAAAGTGTCTAGAACAGTGTTTCCCAAGTTGTTACTGCCACCAGCACTTAGAATAGAATAAGATCTCGCAATACACCTAAGTAATATAAATGGCACCCCAAACGAACCACTGGTCTAGAATGTGTTCCTATAGGACATTATTAACAAAATACATTTATCACTTTTACACTTATTTAAATGAAGTTTAAACAAGGTTCTTAATTATCAGCAAAAGATATTGGTAAAGTATGTAGTTATTTTTTAACTGATTTTGATCTTTAATTTTAAAACTAAAGCAACATCTTTAACTATCCAAACAATAGTACAGATGTTTAACAATTACAGTTACACCTAATTATCACTTTTTAATGATTCGGAACAGAGATAGAAACAAACAAACCTGTAAACTTCCAGTGAACTTCGAATGTCAGGAGAGGAAGAATGGTCTGCAATGTGGTAAATTTGATGTGACATTATATTTATATGAATCTTATAATATGATAAATTGTTGTATATGCACTCTGGTGGCAGACAACATGTCCAATTGTTTATCAGAAATATGACTTTAAAAATAATTCACCTTCCAATGAGTAAATATTGAAAATAAATAATAGGTCAAATTATGGTGGGTAACATTAAGAGCACCAGCATGCAGAAGTAAAGTTAAGTAAAGCCCCTGTGTACCACAAATAAGGTCATCCGAAGGAGGACACAGAATCCAGTCGCAAGTAATGTCAAACCAGGCAAATGTAAGAGCCCACCTGTTTGTACATGCATGGGTGATGTTGCAGAGGCTGAGACTTGAGCAGAATGAACTCCATGTAGATTGGACAATGAAGATTGAGGTGAATAGGTACGATCATCATCAGAGTCAGAACTGTGGATCAATAGTGGTTTAGGTTATTGTTGCTACCGGATCTTGTATATTTACTTAAGGGTATGACATGAGAGTAAAACACATCTAAATGGGATTATTATTTAATAACTTAATTTAACATTTTAAGACAAATATTTACATAGGAGTCTCTTTCAATGAAATAGAGTTAATTTATATCGAAATTTCAACCAATATAGGTCTAACTAAATCCCAGTAATTATCTTTAAGGTAACAATTTATAAGTGGTTCAACCGTTAATAAGTGGTTGCAGGTAGACTCAAAAATTATCAGTAAATATTTTCTACCAAAAGAGCTTCCTATAAGTAGGAACGCATTCACTATTGACCTTGTTTCAGTGATGTAGCTTGATGCGCTGGAGTGGTTAAAAGCGAGAGGATTTTCCTGGAAGCCGGTTGCTCTTCTGGATGAGTTTGGAGAGGACTCCACTGAGCTGTGCGTCAGCAGGGGAGCTCTTTCATTGTCACTGTCTGTATGAGATGTGTGAGCTTTCATTTGTAGTCACACAATATCGGGTAATGAAATTAATATATATGATATGATGTATTTTAAATAATATTTGTTATTACTATCTAAATTAACAGTTGAAGAATGTTGACTAAACACATTCTGACAGCATCGTGTGTAAAACATTAACTACTGGTAACATCGTAGAATTAGAAGCAAATAGCAGGGAATTTTAATACAGTGTAAATGTAAATGTTGGACTCTTTAAGACTATTATACATTTTGCAATGTTGATTCGTTAAAAACTGTGAAATTCTTTATTATGTATCGGTAACCATAATGTTGCATGCAAGGAGAATTAAAACATGAAGGTTGACATACCATAATCCGATTCAGACCCAGAAGACTCATCATCACTTAAAACACGGCGTTTGCATAAAGGACAAACCCTCTTGCTGCTTGTGAGCCACGGGTCAACACATTTGCAATGGTATGCTGTGGGAAGAGGAGAAAAGACATAGGAAATAAAACATTCTCTTAATACAAAACAGGCATACATAAAAAACAGTGAAGCTTACCATGCTGACAAGGTAATATCCTGAGTGTGTCTCCTTCCTCGTATTCATCAAGACAAATGGCGCAAACATCATACTCAT
>CH002384.1:266836-311318 GCA_000149265.1 Ciona savignyi
ATTCATGATAATCTTTCAATCTTCATTTAATCATCTTTCCCGTATCTTTAAGGTATTATAAAGGAAATAGCAAGGTTTAAAAAATAAGACACAAGAAAATTAAAAGTACAATCTATTAATCCTAAACCTAAAATTAAAACAAAGAAAGCTTGCAATTGCTTATTTTAATGGTTAAAGCCTTGAAAACCAGTTCTAAAACTGAAAGTCAGGAAGATGAAAAAGGGATAATAATTTTGTTTATATTGTAAGCGGCAATTGTTAAATACGTTACGTACCACACTCTTTTCTGCTTTCCTCTAATTTTAATAAGATCTCAGCCAGATTATTTTGCATTGTTTCTATGTTTTCATCTGCTTGCAAATTTTTGTTCAATTTGGGCCTAAAAACAAAATCATTAAATTTTAAATTGGTATCAACATGGGTGCAAAATGCAAATAAATTGCATTTTTTATTAATTTCTGCCAATAAAAGAATTTAAGCAAACAATAATAGTACCAGCAACTTTAAAAATTAACTTACCTTGACAGATAGCTTTGGGTGTGTGATTGCTTCTGGTTAGGATTGTTATGGTGGTGGTGATGACTGTGTGAATGGTGGTGGCCATGATTGTGGTGCATGTGATGTGTGCGGGGGTATACATGGTTCTCAGAGGGGGAGGAGGGAGCCAGCTCCATGTTGTCCGACACTTGCTGTGCGTCTGTGGGAGGTAAGCAAACGTTACTATAGACCACAGTTACATGATAATTACAAAATAACAGAGCAAATTATTTCCAAGCATTGCACAACTACTGTTGTTAATATGCGGTTCAAGTCTACTTATAGAACCGCCAAAGATTATAATTCTAGTAATTTAACCAGCAGTTGATACAAAGTAGTGTCATACATCGTGAATGGATGTCGTTGTCCAAGACAGCAACAGGAGATCCAGTTTCATCATCCGTACTCCACGCATCTCGCCAACTACATTATATCAAGCATTATTATTGGGCAATTTGTCATTTTTACAGGTAAATGGCAAGGTACCCGATTTGAGGTTTATGTTATGTTTGTGATTTAATATAGATGCCATGTAAGCACTTTTACTAAAAAAATCATTAAATATAGGATATTATAAACATAAAAACATCCTAAATTAAGAACCCAGTGTTATACTTCGTTAGGCCACAATTTGTTAAATTTCTTATAAAAGTTTTAAATAAAATCTTTGGAGCTATAGTTGTGACACTTTAGTTCAACCACCATTCACAATCATGGAATGTTATCGTAAAAAGCATGTGGTAATGGCAGTACCAGTATGTTGCATATTGATTTGTCATATTATGAAATGTATGAAAAATCAATTTATTCACAAACCTTGTAAGACAACGTAAACTGTTATTTTTACATTGTTAAAATAATTTCTTTTTAAACAAAAAAGGGAAATTATCGTTGAACAGAATGAAATTAAGATTATCGCCACAATTAAGTTAGTGTTTAAGTTATGTACAGTAGAAAATGGTTAATATGATAACTGCCTAAATTAATGAGTTCATTATCTTAAAAATAAAAAAATAGATCATATTATTTGCATGCATTTCATCACAAGACCACTGCTCCACTGTCAATTATTAACTTAAATGTTGTAAAGCATCATTGGTGTTGGACAATATTATATCTGTGGTTGCTGCGATACTAAATACAATACAATGAACACAAAGCATTATCATTCACCTGAAGTAATTTGTTCCAAATCAATATTTGTAAATAGGAAAAATATTTAGGTAAAAAAAAAATTAAAAAATGGTGATACTGTTCTTTTACAAGAAAATATAGAAAGCTTTTTCTGTGAAGCATTTACCTAAAATTGATTATTTAATAGTTTCAAACAAATAATGTAGAAAAGGACCTTTATTTTACTTTTTCTCAGCAGACTTTTAATCAAAATTGTTATGATACTTTTAGTGTATGGGAAATCTAAAATCACTCCCTTGATAATGGCTGTGGCGGACTAGCATAAACCCACTGTCGCCAGTTTGGCATTTAATCAACGATGCGAGTGAGTACGAGTAATTATTTTCACACAGATTGCTTTGTCTGGCCTGTTGAACTAAACATGAATCTAATAAATCAATATTTGTCAACCGTGGGCATTCTTTTCGTTTTTACTAACAAAGCGGACAGGATATTGGGCCTGGGGCTACTTATAAAAATGGAGTACAAACATAAAAATAAGAAAAAGTAATAACACATTATACTCGCATGCACCAATTATAAAACTTACCGTGATGATGAAGTATCTTTTGGAGAAAAATCACTTGAAAGTTCATCATCTAAAATATGTTTATTTGGCTCTGGTATTTTTATGGGCTCTGAACTCATTTTGTAGTGGTTTGTATTCTGTGGGTGAGAGAAGATTTATTAATTTAATGGTACAAGAATTATACATTTAACCTGAAATTATAAATTTACCATTTTAAATTTTAACAGATATTTAATTTATATATAAAATATACCCATACTAGTGCAACAAAACAAAATATTATTCTTGCGTAATTAATAACATTATATCTATTGTACTAAAACCTTTTTAATGTTCCTAACAATACCACTTATACTACAATGCCATAACTTACTTAAAACAATGGAAAAAATAAATAAAACGCTGATCAATTGACTATACCCAATGAGGCACTGTCATGTACTTTGTGGCCAAAACACGATTACAAATGTTCGAAAACAACTGAACACGGAAACTAAGACCTCAAGCTATTGTTATGCTGTAACTAAACACATGGGAAAAGCCGCCTTGTGCGAGATAAGGAGTCACATTACATGAGAGGTTACCCGGTTAAACGTTGCTGCGAAGAAGTGTTTGTGATGTAAACAGTCAATCATGTTTGGCAAGCTAATAATGATTGCAGTTTTACGTTAATAAACCCACAGATATAAAAATTCCACGAAAGAAAAGAACCACTGCTAACATTTATACGACTACAAATACCGTGCACAAGGTAACACCTGCCCTTTTAACGAAATGTTTGTATTACAGTATGGAATCCAAAAATTTATTTCGTATGAATATATTATAGTCTATGTATAAATATAATTATGAAAGTTCTAAGTAAAAATAAGTTATTTAGTATGGTACTGCAGCGTTTCAGCCCAATTTATTGTTGCTCGGTCTATATCCTCGACCGATACAATGCAAAGAATTACTCTTCTCTTGGCTTTAATCACAATTCATGGAATTTAAACCCACCACATAAAAATAAAATAAAACTTTACAGTACCATAGACAGAGTTGCAATAAATATGACCTCCACAGATTCCATTCTGAATATAATTACTTCCAAAAATAAGGAATAATTAAAGGCACAAACTTACTGCATTGGGGCTAGATTTGTTTCCCTTTTTCTTTTTCTTCTTGGCATTAGATTTGTGTTGTCTTGGAATGGGTTTTGGTTTAGTGAGCTCATCAAGCTGTGTAACCTCCGATAGATCAAGACGGGGTACATCGGTTGTCTCACTGTTTGCCTCCTCCAAAGCTTCTTGGAGGTTCAGTTTGGGAATAAAGACTTCTGTATTAATATGCGTCCTTCTGGGATAGTCTTCCTCGGCGGTGAGGCATCCTGAGTCAGGAGTCGTTACCACGGCAGTTGATGATGTTGGAACAATAGGATCATTTGAGATGATGACTGTTTCGTTTGTCACCTCGATCTTTTTCCTCTGCATCGGGATTGGGTAAACATGTTCAATGTCTTCATGAAGGTTTGATTCTTCTGAGTTGAGGTGACCATTTTCAGCATGGTGTTTTCTGAAAAATTGAATTGCCAAATTATAAGTCTTAATCATATTCCATATACACATAATATAAACACAAATTACAAACACATAGTTAATGAAAATTACATTGACAGTTTTACTGCTTCACCTAGGTTGAAATATCATTTTACTAAACTAGACTTTTATGACTTTGTGATATGTATCTATAAATAAACGATGTGAATATGGAACGGTAGAAATAAGGTTCATAATTGACATATCCCACACATTAGCAGATAATCTACAGTGAACTACAGGAAGTCATAACCGATTGCAGATGGTTTGTCCAAGGTATTGCATGACTATTTCCCTATTCTGAATAGTTTGAATTATATAAAGGTCAGGCTGTTTTTCAATTTAGTATATTAAAACCTACTTTATTAAGCAAAATAACAACCATAATGCATGGTGGTCAAACCGGACTATTTCATATCAAACCAGTTTACCTGGTTGGTTTTCTACGATTAGCTGGCCCCCCTATTCGGCCTGCAGTAAGCGATGGTAAGAGTTCCGGGTCACCATTATCATTGTTAGGAAATGCTGAGTAAGCATCATCAGCGCAGGAACTTGATGATGACTCGTGGTTAAATAAATGTTTCCTAACAACATGACGGACAGTTCTATCTACGAGTTTTGCTGTGTCTTCTTCGACTGGCTGGTCATGGAGGTCATCTGTAAATAAGCCTTGCTAATCACGATATGTCAGAACTGTCTACAGTGCATATCACTGAGTTTGCACAGACATGTAGTATGCCTAATTGTAGTAAAAAAGAATTACAACCGGTACATAAAAGGTTTTATAAAATATACAATGTTTTATAATAGTTTTAAACAAAATATCGAAAACAAAAAATAAGGAAATTTAATAATAATTTGATAACAAACTAATGTAATAAGAGACTTAACCCCACCTATTGTATAATCTTCTGAAGTTGACATGAAATCTGAATCCCCATCACAACTTCCGTACGATCGATTTAACGAGTGAACCCTCGGTAACACAAGCGGGGGTGAATCGTTACCTTGGAGATTTGACCCGTTATTTAAATCCTCTTGGTGAAGTATTTCATTGTTATTATTTAAACCATTGTCAAGGTGATCCAACCCAGCATTGGGAATAGGATGGGGTCCATGTGGTGGTACTGGAGGTGGAGGTAAGGGTCTGCCCTGAGGGGGTACAGGAGGTGCAGGGCGAACAGGCTTAATTGAGGTCGGTGATGCCATTTTTAGGTAACCTTGGTCGTCAATATTTTTGCCACAGATAATATCACAAGTCATCAACAACCTATGTAATGATCATTTAAATCATTCATTCATTTATATTTTAACAATATATAGGTAGTATATATATTAAACACAAATACTTTAATACTGGTTAAATAACCTTAAATTTTAAATACAAATTTTCACTACACACCTTTCAAAGGTTTTATTTGCAGTTTCCTGTTCAGATATTCCAGATGAAATTTTAAAAACGTTTGGTCCAAAGACTACACCTAAGCCAGTAACTGTCATACGATTGTCACTATTTTGCATAACCTGCTGCAAGAACATGAGCAGATACTGTAGTGTACATCGATTCACAGGTTCCCATGTAGTCATTGAAGATCTGAAAAAGATGATAAAGAGATACTTTTCGTGTTAACTGTTAATAATATATAAAGATACTTAAACAGGGACAAAAATTCTTGCTTACTTTACAGATTCCGCAAAAGTTTCGTCTGAGACACATCTTGAATCTCTGGAAATTTTTAAAACTTGTTCGGGTACCAGCGGGTGTGGTAATTGTCGAAGAAACTGCTTTAACACGTTCGCTGCAGTATGACCATCGACGTTACTCAACAAACAAACTTCAGTAACTTGCAGATCACAATTTTGTTCGAACGCTTCTTTTAACTTGGTTGTTTGGGCAGAAGGAGCGGATATCCTGAAATATGAACTTGCTATGATGATTGCTTGTTTCAATACTATTGGTAGATGCTTTTATGCAATACAACATATACCTGCTACTGAATTTACAAAACAAAAAGTAATATTAATTGTTTGAAATTTCAGCAAAAATACATATTTGTTATATTCACAACAATACACAACAATGATGATGATACGATTTATGTTGTCAGTATTGGTATTAATCAGGTAAAGATATTAAACGATGACTTACGATACTTGAACTACACAGTGAATTAAAGCTTACCTATTTACCAGCATTTTAAAACAGTATATCAAAAGGTGCTTTTAAAAAAAAACTACTGAACCTATATCACCAAAGATATAATAATTGTAAAGTTATGATTAATAAGTGCAAAAGGTAAAACAGCCCTAACTGATGTAATTGTATAGCTGCAAAGGTTCAAGATATATGATTTTACTGGCGTACACAACTTACATCACTCTTCACTAACAGAATATCATTTATTAATGCTCGGGCACATATACTATGCATGAAATATCCATCAAACATATGCACTTAATGTACACCCACTTTCTAAGCCTGATTAAGTCTGACCATAATGCTTGTAATAATACTTATATAGTGATAATGTTATTGAGAAATGATGGGAATATGCGTCACATCTTGAACAAGCAACAGGGCTCAATGCTTAGACCTCAGACATTTCCCGTTGGGGAGGCAGGAATGACGTCAACAACATGAAGAAATTTTATAATTTGTAACATTAAGCCATTAACCATTAAAAACAATTATTGTAACTTATAATACATTCGAATTAAGATTTCCAATACAATAAGATAAAGAAGTAGAAAGCATCATTTACAAAAAAGCATTTAGCACTAAGTAGGCTATTCAAATTTAAAAAAGGTGAATTATCTGTTGTAATATTTAATAAAGACTATAGCCTACAGTTAAAACAACTTTTGTTGTATCTTCCAGAATACAGACTATAGAGATATAATACATAGCTTAAAATGTCACTATAAAACAAGCATGCACATCTGAGACACTGTTATCAGGAGAAAAATACTGTGTAAGTGAGTACGTGACCACAGAGTGTCGTAGGACTGAAGTTAATTGTGTGAGTGCTGAACAACAGTGAATAACAAAATTAACCATGTGTGCCTACAAGATTTAATTTGATGTGCGTCACACATTAAGTGCGGTTTTGCAAAGTACCAAGGGGTTACAGATAAAAAGCATAGATAAACTTACTTGACCTATGTAAAGTATCAGTGTGACCTAAGTTACAAAGAGTCATTCTATTTATATATAGAATAATATACATTTAATCTTACTAGTGGCTGTTGATAAATCCATCCATACGTATTAATCTTATTTATATCACGGCTGTACATGAGGAACAGTAAACTGATAAACCGCCAGTTAACCACTGATGATTGACTTATTTGTTTGCATATCTCAGAAAAAAGGAATCAGTTACCTGTGTAGAGCATACCGGTACCTAGAGTGTTTAACTGTGGCATTGACATTACTTTCACACTTAAATACAAAGCAACTGACAATAAAAGATTTTTAAGCTTTCAGTGTACTAAATTTTAACCAAGGAGACTAAATACAATTTGATGATCTCTTTTCAGGACAAAATCAAAGATTATTCATATAAAAAAAATCCTTAATAATAAATTTTGCTTAATTCACCGTTCCATTTTTATTAATGTGCATAATTAATTTAAATTGAAATTCAATAATGATTGGTTAATTAATTTACTTAGATTGAGAAAAACAACCGAACTGCCTAAGTGCCCTATTAATTATTCATAATGCCTCTTTAATGCTGTCAGCATTGTGGCACAGCTTTTAAGAATAAACGAACCCTGCAATTGCATTAAAACATGAATTTACGGAGCAGTACACATGAACAACAAGGGAAGACCGGGACCTTAATTAGTTAAAGTATGTTAATCTGCAACAACATGTTGGTTGTGCACCATCCTTTGCATTATAATTAAATTAAGTCACCAAAAATTTCTAATGTTGCATTTATGTGCAACATAAATCGGGAATTTATGTGCAACATAAAGCGGGAAGGCCAACATCAGCAACCCAATTACAGTTCTGTAATAAACCCAACATGCTGTCACTACACAGTACTTATACGGTAATGACTGTTTTTATTCCAGGATCACCGGGTGAATAAAAAACTGTCACTATAAACAATAATAAACTTGGAATAAATGACACATTATTGATATAATTACATAAAAAGGCATAGCACATTTGTCTGTCGTTTCAAGCTAAATAGATAGATTTACCTAAATATTCCTTCAATGTGTAGGTAATTGGTTTGAATGAAAGTACAAATATCTCGGATAATGTTTGGAACTTCACCGCCTTCTCTTCCGCACAAGTCACTCAAGCTGATTCCAAAGATCTTAAAAACAAATAATACTTTATATTTAAAATCTAGTGTGTATCTAGCAAGTTGGTTAGAAAGAGATAATCAAACACACATAAGATCACTCTCTTGCTTTTTCCTATTCACAGGGATAAAGATGAATATTGTATCCTACCGGTATGAGATTACAAAACATTTTGAACTACCAGTTTAACATTAAGGTATACAAGTCTACAGAGTAACCTTTACACACTCACTGATCACTGTTGTGTTAAAAATTGTAATTGCATATCTGACTTTTTAAAAATAAAACTCTAAAAACAGGGATTGTGGTAATATAAATTGCTGTTTGAACATGAATTGCATGCTGCAGGTGGAAAGTTTTATACTACTTCAACTCAAGGCAATACAAGTTTATTATAATACTGCTGTTATGCAAAATTTAACACAAGAGTAAAATTGTAGACTTATTTGAATATATGTATGCAGTATAATATTTGTAACATATTTTGCATTATATTGATCGCATAGGCCACCAAAAACAATACTAATGCATCAATTATTTGCCGCCTTACCTTTGATTCAGATTTATTCTTATAATTTTGCAGAGTAACAGTATTCTTTTTGTTGGATATTTGACCAGATAAAACTTTTCTCACGCCAACTTCAAAGGAGTTGCGTACATTTTCGATAACAGCGTCCATTGTGACCGTGGTAACTAGGCAGAATGGTTCATTACAATCGCGAGTCTCATTTGGAAACAGACTCCCACAATCGAAGAGGTAACATTAGACAGTCGAAAGTCAAACAACGATACAATGAAGTTGCAATAACACACCAAAACCCGACGCCGTTACCTTTTGTTTATCAATTCTGTTGTAATGACGTCATTTGAGTATTTTGTCGCCTGCCTCATGCGGTAGCCGGGTAAATAGAAATAGAGATATTAATCGCAACATTACTTTTTGAAGATGTTTTTGATTACTATAACGGAAAAATAATGTTTATTTTTATTGTCGTCGTTGTTAAATCTAATCCATATCACACATAAAACGGATTAGGTAGAGTTGGCTTCATTGTATTCCAAGTAGGGAAAACTGTATAAATGGCGGGGTCACTATATTAAATATGATAAACTTGATTTTAATCAACTTTCGATGAGACTACGTTATATTACGGCAAGTTACGCCGTACGTACCGAAATTACCCAAAAAAGTAAGCTACATGACTTGTAGCCAACATTAGTTGGGTGTCATAATTTGGGTTTGGGTATTTCGAAGGACTACTTATTTTGGAAAGAAAAATTAAGATACTTAATTCTAAAATACGGCTTTACTATCCTACCACTATGTACGAACAGCCCACTCAACACTAAATGTTACGCAATTTTTACTTGTGCGTGTATTTATTATCTTTAAATGGGCATTTTGTCTACGTTTTACTTTAAAACCATAGTGGATGGATCCAAATAGATCATTTATTAAAGGAGTTTTAGAGATGATTGTAACAAGAAATGGGCAACAAACGTTTATGCAATTTTTATGAGGACAGATATTTAATTATGATAGTTTGTAACTGCAAGCATAAACGCAAGGGTCCCTGAAGTAACAATTTGATTATGTTATTCATAGTTTTGTTTCTGCAAACAAAAACGCATGGGTCATATAGAATAGGATAGGATAGGATATTCATCTTTATCCCCGTGAATGGGAAAACCAAGGGGGTTAACACACGGGCAATCGTCAGATCACCTCGCGCCCATCGTCGGGTTACCGGAGCTATTGCAGTGTGTTGTATATGGTAGACATGTTCCTTTAATTTGGTAGAACCCATTAATTCGCTGGGCTCAGGCAATGTCCGTAAAGTGCCTTGCCCAAGGACACAATCGACTAGCTAGCGACCAGTTTCGCACCTTCAACCTTTCGATTGAAAGGCGACGAACTTAACCGTTAGACCAACGGCCGGACGATATAGTTATTAAACCAAACTTCTATTTCATGTGTAGTTAAAAAAAGAATAATCGTGTTAGATTAGCGAACATGTTACAACAAATGTTTTAAGTTAAAGCCTATTGTCAAAAGCTGTAGTGAAATAAAGCTAAAACCAGCTATGCTCAAAAGAAGCTAAATTTTTGGAAAAATAATGGTTGACTTTTAGAGTCTGGGGGGAATCTCCTAGAATTTATTACCCAAACTATTTTTTCTTTATATCTAAACCATGTTGTCTAACAAATGACAAAGTTTCATTGCGTTTCCATTACCCCCTCGGGTTGATGTCGTGGCAACCTGCCAGTCACAATCAAGATTCCGGAACATATCTTCGTTTTTAAGGAAATTACTCCAAGTAAATGTATTCTTTCTTTTAATTGACACAGCAGTGGCTAGCATTTCAACATTTCACCAAATCCAAATAAAATTGGAGCAGCCGTTCAAGCGCTATGCTCAAAAAGCTATTTTTTTTAAATGACCGTTTTGGTTTTAATGTTTCAGGGGAATTCCCCTGGATTTTTTACCGAAAATTTGGGTTTCTGCATATCTAGACCATGTTGTCTAACAAATGACATTTTTTTTAAATGGGACACATAATTAAACAATCAACTTGAGAATGGTGTTTTGTGTAATTGAAGTTAACTAGAAAAAAACGTTACAAAAGCAATGTACTATACGTGGTTTTAAAGATGGCGTATAACCAATTAATGGACCTCTATGCGCGGGCGGAAATAACATGTAGTTCTCTTTTAGTCATTAAATATAAACACGTGTTTTTGCTGATTAACAATGGTGGTGATTCCCCAATGTTTGTACGGTTGGGGCAGCATGTGCTCGGTGTTCTAGTTTAGCTGTGAAGTTTTGTAATCGTGGAGCAGTGCTTTGTAAAATAAGGGTGTTGATTGTGCAGCTGATAGCTGTTTTGTTTGGAAAAAGGTTCTGATATACGAAGGGGTATCAGCTCAAGGGTTTTAAGTTTAGGTTGCAGATCCAAGCTTCAATTTTTAATTGTGAAAAAAATCTAAGACTTCCTATGTAAGTTTTGTGTGGCATTCCTTTTTATTGAGGTCAGTTTGCAATGACAGATAGGGAGAATAATAGGTTGAACGCCTCCTAAAGTGCGGTTTTGCACATTGGTTTGTATGTTTATGTTTGATGAAATAATTAGAAATACGGTTGATTTCATTTACAAGCCTTATTGAAAGACAAACTGTAGTTTTATTGTCATCCAAAAAGCCGCATTTCAATCCGTTTAAGACGTTTAGTTTAGTTCTTGGGAATTCTCCATGTTTACTTACAATAATCGCGGTTATCGCGATACGTGACCCACGTTCATCGATACTTTTTTACACGAATCGTTGTACTCCTAATTTTAATAAATCTATTTTTAATTTTTTAATTTATCCTTTTTTAATTTAGAGTGGATTTTCCTTTTCCGTTCTAAGATATCCAAAACTAAGAATATCGACCAAAAATGAATGATATGCAGAAAAACGGTCGTCGTGCTTATTTTCCTCCGGTCTGTAGTGAGTTTTTCGGACGTTTTTACCCAAAGTTTGTCATTGCATATTTAATACATGTTAGTTAACACCTCTAAAAAATTTAACTCAGTAGTTTAATTTATTCTCGTTATTACTTTCATATTTAGATTCTCTATCTATTTATTTTAAACTTGAGTTTCCAGATGTTTCGAAACGCTTAATGATAGTGTAATTATTAGTGCTTAAAAACGTTTTATTTTTGGGGATTTTTCCGGGCGGTAAATAACAAACAGTCATGTTGAACTAGGTCAGTGAAGGTATTTGTTATCACGAACGGAATTACGCTGTGATTGCGTTGCGTGACGACGACATCTTATTCAAGTAAAACTAAATAAAGAGAAGAAGGGAAATTGCCTATAGGCTTCGTGGTGGTGAAAGGCTGTGGCGGGCTGTTGTACAACGATTGCATCATATAATACAAAAAAGGGTTAACACAATATGTGAATTATTTTAAACGAGGTGTCAATATTACTAAATTTAGTTGTTAAAAAGCATTGAGAACAACATAAGTTGCGCTGCAGTAACAGGAGGTGTATGTTACTTGAAGAATTGGTCAAAGATAGACGTAATAGACAGACACATAAACACCATTCCGGTGTTAGAAATATGTTAACAATTGTATTAACAGTTTGTTTTGTGAAGACAATTAATAAAATCGTTAGCTTGGTTCTTAACGCCAGAGTGATTGATTAACTTGTTAGAAAACAACAACAAACTCGTGGCTTCGGCTTAGGAAATTTGACACTCGCTCAGTCATGGCGACCAAGAAACCTGACAAGCGTCAACAATGTACTGGTTTCATTAAGAACTCAGAAGAAATCAACTCCACTGAATGTCTTATTAAAGGTTGCTATCACAATTTTATAAATTGATGTCTTAAAAGTAAATGCCGAATGCGACACTGTGCTTAAATTTCCCGTTTTTAAATCTAACTGTTGTGGGTTTAGTTTGATTACATCTTTTCAACATATCCTAACATTAAAACATATACTCTGCACGATACGAGTCTAGGTTGTATGCCGACTTGGTTGAACGGTGATGTGGTCCGTAACGGACCTGGTGAATTTGACATTGGGCCGGATACATTTGATCACTGGTTCGACGGGCATGCAATTTTGCACAGGTGGGCAATTATATATGGTTTTGGGTTCTGTTTATATATCGAGGTATAATTCATTGGTTTGACCGGCAACCAAAACATAACTGCTGGACAAGATATGCTTTTCTACCTCTGCATAAGTTTCCTATCCAATCCTATATATTTATCATCAGATTCAGTATCGCCAATGGTAAAGTGGTGTACAACAGCAAATTTCAAAAAAGCAAAACTTATCAAAAGAACCATGAACATTCCAGAATAGTAATTGGTGAATTTGCGACGGCATCAAGGCCGGACCCATGTAAAAACATTTTCCAAAGGTTTGGTATATGATATCATATAGTTATAGGTATAACAAGTATTTGTTTTGATCGTTTTCGTCACACGATTGACACTGGTGTTTGCCATTTAAACATCGCACAGAAGAAGTTATTAAATCGGAATGATTTTTTTACGTATGTTGGCATACAAAATCTAGATGTGCATATAACATTTTTGTACACAACAAAATGGGATTTCATTTTGTTCCGATTTTCTTTAACTGACGTATCTTTAGACCAGAAAAAAGTAATAAAGAAAAGGTTCCAACCAAAACAAACAAAAACCCCAATTTTAAAGTTTAATATGTTTTTTTTTGCAAATAGATAAGTTCGGGCACTCTGGTTGCCTATTTCATACGTGATGTATCTGTCGCGTTTCAGACCTTAATCCAAAGACGCGGTTATTGTCCATTGTCTAAATGTTTGCAGTTTTTGTCTTGGGCGCAATCAGAAAAAAACCCAACTCTGTATATGTGACCAAGTTTTACTGACCGCCTTTTGTAGACCTGCTGCTCAAAAAACACTGAATGCCCCATAACAAGCTTAAAAGTGGAAAATATTAAACTCGTGCATTGGTATGACATATAGCTATACTCCGTTAAGTCGAAAACAACATTAGAAAGTAGGTCAGGTTGCGTAATACAAAAATATACATTGCAAAATATAAAAACATATCCTAAACCTGGTGAAAACTTCCAGGAATCCTAACTGGCATGCCCATAATTTGCCTCGACTTTTATTTTTTAAAACAAGGGGAATGCCCGCTATCGGGAAAATGTAAAAAAGGTTAATTTTCCACCATTTTGGGCCTAATCGCCGATATCTCCGGATTAAAAAAATGTTTACTCCAAATTTCTTTTAAATTTAGAGAATTACAACTCGAATTAGAAAAACATTACTAGAAAATAAATTACCCACTATAGGCCCATACCGGGAAAACCCACATAAAAGATTATATTTCTAACCAATAATAAAAGAGATGAAAACACAAAACTAATTTAAAGAAATAATAAATTTAAACATGAACAATATGCGAATGCCCCAAAGCTATCATTAACCCTTTTACGGGAAATCCCCATTTATTAAATTCCACTGAAACTCTTAATCAGTCACATTATCGCTAATATCTCTGGATTAGAAAGGAATATTTACTTCATTTTTTACTAAAACTAGAGAAAAATAACACGAATCAGAAAAACATCACTAGAATTTAAATGACCCAATGTACCCCAAAACACAAGCAAAATAAAATAGACCTAACTAATCATAAATAAAATCTTATTAAGCGTATAAATGAGGTGAAAACACAAAATTAGGATAAATATATATAAAATATAAAAAAAAAACATGAGTTTGTCCCACACCTATCTTTAACTCATTTTTAAAAAAATCCCCATTTATTAAATTCCACGGAAACTAGTGATCAGTCGTCAGTCACAGTTAAACTTTATATTAAAAGGAAAAAATGTCCAATCGAGTTAAAACGTTTGGTGGTGTTAGCTGATATGGTTTGTATCTACAAATACCTGGTAAATTGCGTAAGGGAAATTCTCGAGAGACTCAAGAATATATTTCACGACTGCCACGAGAAATCCGTTAAAATATAAAATTCATTACTTAATATATAATACACTATTACCGAGTATATAAATCAGCTGAAGTTCTTAAACGCAGAAAATAAAATCGCGAGTTTCATAAGGCATAATATGTGTTTGCAGTCATGCTTACTTTTTATTTCCCTCATCATTAAACATATATCACAGGGTTGCTACTAAATTCACTCAATCGAAGCCAGAATCTGACAACGCTAATGTTAACATTGCTAAACTTGGAGAAAGTGTGTACGCAATTACTGATGCTGCAATTGCACACCGTTTCGACCCTGAATCACTGGAAACAAAGAATTCAATCAAGGGCTGCGGTTCAATTGAAATGACTGTTACGACTGCCCATCCACAGTATGGTAAGTGTGTGGTCATTATTGTTTTTCATATCGCATTTAAAATAAAAACCCCCACGATAGCATGTATCTAGATGTCTTGTTTTGTACAAAGCTATTTGATACCAAAGAAGCATAGGTATACTCAGATCTGCATATAAACTAGAGAGTTTAAATCGTGTGTAAACCACAGTTATTTTTAAAACCCCTGTTGAGTGTACGCTATATTTTTGTGCATTCAGAAACAAACGGGTTCCCTGGCTATATCACCTCCGTTATATTTTATACAAAGTGCGAGTTACCAATCCAAATTTGATATCAATATTTTTCAAATTAACCTTACGCGTGACATGGCTTTCTAACCCGCCATGGTATATCATGTACAGAGGGTAAAACGTTTGCAAGCAGAAACTAATGGGTTCCTGACTTACCAATCCAAAATTAATATCCATGTTTTCCAATTAAAGTTTTCCCTTGTTGCGGTTTGTAGGGACCTTTCTTGGTTTATTTTATTAAACTAAAACTTTCCTTACAATAAGAAGTGAATAATCCTAAACAGTTTCAAAATGTCGGCTATAATAGAACAACTGGTCCCGAACATTCGCACAACGGCAGTCGTGCTTTTATAGTTGGATCTCTCGGGAATTTCCCCTTATAGCAATTTCCCTTACTGGAACTTGCAATGTGTTATTTTTATATAAGCGTAAATGTGACTGATCTCTAGTTGAAGTGGAATTTAGTAAATTGGGATTTTCCGTAAAAGGGTTAAAGATAGGTTTGGGGCATACGCATCTTTTTTCGTATTAAAATTTTATATTTATTTATCTTGGTTTTGTGTTTTCACCTCATTTATACGGGTAATAAGATTGTTTGTATGATTGGTTATAACTATTTTATTTGTGCGGATTTTTCGAGGTACACTGGGTATTCTAGTTATGCTTTTCGAATTTTTGTTGTAATTGTCTAAATTTATTAAAATTTGAAATGAATACTCCTTTTTTAGTCAGTAGATGTCGGCGATAACGCTGTAATAAAAAATGCCGAAAATCGTTATTTTTACATTTCCCGGATAGAGGGAAAGTTTTTCGAAAAATTAAAAGTCGAGGCAAACTATGTGCATGCTAGTTACGAATCAGAGGAAACCTATAATAAACGATATATATTCCCAAAATAAAATAACTTACCTTTGGCATACCTTTTGCCCGTACAGATCAAAATGGAGACTACCTTAATGTTGGTTCGACGTTTGGTCGACAGTCTTTCTATCATATTCTTAAAGTACCTGTCTCCAAAATGAATTCCCCGGACCCAATGAACGAGATGGAAGTATTCATGAAATTCCCAGTTAATGGTACAAATCCAAGTTACCACCACAGGTAATATATACAAAACAATACATAGGCTATTGCCAGAATAATTTTTATAGAGTAGTCAACCGAGGTGGTCACAGGACAGAACGGACAGTAGGCCTATCTTGACTATCCTCACTCATGTAATGTTTTGGATAGAAGGTACACGACTTGCTTAGCCGATATTACTGTCTAGCAAGTGTTATAAGAAGGAACCAGCACAACGCTATCGTTAAACTCCTGTATGTTTGTGCTAGTTTTGGAATCACGGAAAATTGGATAATATTTCACGAACAACCACTTAGCTACTCTGTTCCACGCGTGTTGGTTGGGCAGTTTCTATGGAAAGGAATCCTTTCCAGCTTTTACGAAGACAACTCGAAGAAATCAGTGGTAAACTATGATGATAAGCTATATTTATAAACCCCCCTTTCCCTTTTTTTATTTGCTTATTAGTTAGGCCAGTGTGCATGACATTCAATTTTACTATAATAAATCAAGATAACGAGGCTTAACTATTAGCTGTTTAGCATAAAAATAATATATATCTAACATATTATGTCGTGTGAAATCAAATAAACTAATATGGCTCCTTTGGTATAGTATAGTATAGTTTTTTTAGTCGAGTTACAGCTTTACAGTGTAAATAATACTTTTCCATTTTCTGCTACCATGACAACAAATATAAATAGGTAAGTCAAACCAATGTTCCAGTTTCATGTTATCAACAAAACAACGGGTCTGAAACTAAACACGAAGTACTCTGCGAAAGGTATGTTCTGCTTTCACCACATCAACGCGTATGAAACTCGGGGGGAAGATGGGAACACTTTTCTAGTGGTCGATATGTGCTGTTCAGATCAGTCACCATTGTGGCTCTTGTAAGAATATTTTAATTATATAACAGGTTTTTAGTTTGATGCCAATACACTTAAAAATGGTTGTGTATATGGTATATCATGCATTTGTTTATATAATATACTCGCCGTAGTTAAAAACGTCACCAGGCAAACAATTAAAGAATATGCCACCCACCATGCTATATTATGTTTTATATTTATTTTTATATAGCTAACCTACAGATACAAAATATTAGGCCTTCTCCGGTACTTCGAAATAACAATACTGTCGTTCCATAAGCTATTTAGCTTATGTTTTAAATAAAGAACAATTTTATTCTATTGTAGTAACACTGACAATTTACAAGCCGAGGGTAAAGAAATAGAAAACTGGAATTTTAACCTCGATCGGAAGAAATTGGTTCGCCCAAGAAGATACGTAATTCCCCTTGACATTCCTTCAGATGCGTCTCAAGGTTAATTAGTTTTGTTGTCACTGAATCCAGTTACTATTAGCAAAGCAAAATTAAAACAGTTCTGAAGTAGTTTATCTTATATTCTCGTTTTATATCGTTTTTTTCAATTAATCCAAACATACTCTACGTTGGTTAAACCACACTATTCGCA
This sequence comes from Ciona savignyi, assembly GCA_000149265.1. Taxonomy (NCBI): domain Eukaryota; kingdom Metazoa; phylum Chordata; class Ascidiacea; order Phlebobranchia; family Cionidae; genus Ciona; species Ciona savignyi. The sequence continues at coordinate 284,653 of CH002384.1, forward strand.
ACAGGATCAAACCTGGTTACTATTCGTGGGTGCAAAGCAACTGCTATACTATGTGTGGATGGCTCAGTTTCGCTTGAACACGAACTACTAATTCCTGACGACATCGCTGGTACTAATGCAGCAATAGAGTTGCCACGTATCAACTACGATTATTACAATGGACGAAAGTACAAGTGAGTCAAGTCAGTGTGTCAATGTTGTTGGCGTTTTCCAAATGTTACACAAGTTTTATGTCCGTAAGCTTGGTGATAAATATTGTACGTGATGTTACATAAAGGTCTCACTACTTTTAGTTATATCCAAGTTGTATATATTTATCCGACCGGTACACGGTGTATACGCTGACCACAAAGGCTTTGGTGATGCGCATAAAAACGTTGGTTTTCGCAAAGGTTAGTTGCCTCACATGAACCAGTGTGGTAGCACAAAAGCAAAATTCTTGTGGTGAAAACTTTTTAATATTTAACAACCGTTTGGTTTACTACCAATATAAGTTTCCTATATCTTTCACCAACAATATAATAACGCTGTATTATATACGTCTTCGTTTTGCCTTTACCCATCAAGGATATTATGTAATACCTACTTTCAGCTATATGTACGGGGTTCAAGGCGCAAACTTTTTACCTGACCAACTTGTAAAGATAAACGTAGAAAAAAAAGAATTACTCGAGTGGGGTGAAACGGTAAATATTTCTTTTATTGTGTTGTTTTATACCAGCATGGCCGTCCTCAGATGATCGGTTATATCAGGCGCATATCAGGCGTAACAGTGGAATCGAATCGATTTTGTCTTAGATCTACCTGTTAATCACATGTTAGAACATTTTTTACTCTCTTAATATAATATGGGCGTAATGCATGACTAACTTGTTTTTTTTAATTGTTAAAAATACGTGTCTCGTTGTAACGGGTTCATATTATTTCCAAGGATAAATTTCCATCGGAGCCTGTCTTTGTTCCACGCCCTGATGCAACGGAAGAAGATGATGGAATTATCCTTTCCACCGTGATCAGTAAGTGCCCAGAAGACAAAACATTTCTTCTTATATTAGATGCATCAACATTCAAGGAGATAGCCAGGGCCGAGGTAAATATGTGTTAGTCGTTAATGTTTAATTGTACAAATGTAATTTTAGCCAAGAAGTGCGTTACTTTAATAGTCCTAAGTAAAAAAACATCCTTATTACATCTATAATATTGTCTAAAAACCATAATTGTTAAGTACGTAGCAAAATAATGGATCGTTTGTTGTATTTCACTCGACAATCCTACTAAACATATTTTGATACCTAAATAGCAACATACATACTAAACATATTATGATACCTAAATAGCAACATACACATTTAGCTTTATTATTTCCAGTAGTACAGGTATTTCAAACAGAAAAAGCTCACATTTGTTTATATATATAGGCTAACCGAATTTTTAGCCATTAATGTTTATAGGAACCTAAACCTAAAAGTTTTTTAATCAACGATACAATTGTTGCAGGTTGATGCAAAACTGTCGTATCCTTTACACGGCAACTTTTATGAACATGCTTAAAAAAATATATTCGTTAAAAATGCTAATGATATTACCTCATTATCTTAAAAACGAGTGAAAATGTGTTTTTTACAAAGTGGAGTATCTCCAATCTAAAATCATTTTGTTTTGCCTTTCCTTGTTCTTTAATATTAAAAATGAACTGTGTACAAATAAAAAAATCATTTTAGAGTTTTTTTTTACTTAACTTTTATAAATCAGTCTCCCCCACATTACTCGGTCGTGTTTGCACAATTTTAGTCAAGATTTTAATTTTATTAATTTGGACTTAAAGTTTTCAATCGTAATTTCTTTTCAATATAATTTAACATCCTGTCATATTTTTAGATACACTTTCGGTATTCACAGACATGTTTTAACTATAGTAATTTTGCCGTTTTATACTGCCTCCTTAACTTGAAATAATTATGCCATTCTTGTGTAATGTAAATAAGGTGCAAAAAATAAACTGGAGAGTGTCAACCACGTGTTTAACCACCACTATTTGTAAAACACATTTTTTTATGCTATATATTCATGCGAGCAGGGTACGTAACCACAATTTGTATTTTATAAACCGAGTATGTAGATTGTTTCTGCAAGCATAAACGCATGGGTTCCTGAGGTAACAATTCGATCCTGCTATACATGTTCATTATAAAATAGTTGTAATTGTCAGATATGTGCACGCCAGTTCCATGTTATCCGACATTCCATTAAGTTTCAACCGCACTGCCAGTTTTGTTTCTGCAAGCATAAACGCCCGGGTCCCAACAAACCAAAACTTCTCTTCCATGTGTAGTAAGAAGAATAATGGTGTCGGATTTACGAACATTTCACCCAAAAGGGATAATTACATAGGCCTACATTTCTTTTTGTTTACATATCATGTTATCTAACAATTATTAAAGATTTGACGACTTCCGGTTGAGGATGTCGGGGCAATATGGCATGCTAAATACCCATGAAAATGTTGTTCTTTTTGAAACCGTCCTGTACGTATGAGCAAATATTGGAAATTTTGGTGCACACCAGAGTGCGAGAACAATAAAAAATTGATCTTTACATGGCACACAGATCATTGGATAAAGCACTGATACAGCACAATTTTTGTATCAACCAGAAAAAAGAATTAAAAAAATCGTGCTTATTATACATATATTCAAATACAGACGTACATTTGGAAATAAAAGGCTTGTGATTTTGTTGTATGGACACCACAGTAGTTACATATTCTGTTGTGGGCGTGTAAATAAAGACTGATGGAACATAGTCGGTCGGATTTCAACAATGATGGCTGACCTGAATAAATTAAAATTTGTATAAATGCCATACCCCTTTAATCTACACTCGGTAATATTACTGTGTTACTAAAGTCTTTTTTTTTTAAAATACCACTACTTTACTTATAAAGTCTGTATCTCATTTCATTTAATTACCGGTACACCTAAGTTCCTGGAGATATTGATAGCCGAATTACCTGAATATAATAAAATAAGCAAAACACAGATAGGTGTTCTTACTTTTTGTGGACAATTAAGAACCATCGGTGTGTTTTATCATATAAGCTACAATCCACCTTTCTCTCCTCTCTGGGTCGTTGTTGTTGGGAAAACGTAAAAAAACGTACTTTGGCACTAGTCAGTCTGTTGTGGGTTGTACAACCAAAATCAGAACAGCCGAGCAGCATGTAAGAATATTGGCTTCCAGGAAGAGTTTATACTAATTAGATGATTTCCTGTAGTAAATGTAACACTTTATCAAACCACCGGTTGCCTACGCTGAGTCTAAAATGTTATTTTGCTGCTACGTCGATTTTAATGACTGATTTAGACATTAGCGGTGATAAAATGAAAAGGGCCTATAGCAATTTCGCGTCTCAGTACTGATTTTTTGTTGTTTATAAGTTTTGTCTACCACGATTTTGAACGATCTGTAAACAGCCTGAAGAGAAAATTATTACGAGCCTTCCTGTCATGCGATGTATGATTCGTGATGTTTAATATAGAGCGTCAAACTTCTAGGAGCAGTGGTTCCCAACCTGGGGGGGTCGCGACCCCCCAAAGGGGTCGCAAAGCATGTTAAAGGGGGTCGCGAAGCTGTTACTAATGTAAGAACAAGGGTAAATGTCAATAGGCTGGGTGCACCGATACGCTCGTAGTATGTGCTATCCCGTGCATAATTTTTCATTGAGACATTTCATTCGGATTGTCATGTGACACAATATTATTGCATCAGTATGCAACCACTGTGATGTCATATCGTCCACTGTGATGTCATATCGTCCACTGTGATGTCATAAACTATATGACCACTTGACTGTAAACGTGCAATAGCTGCAAATTGGAACTCTATTAGGGAAGTAGCTTAGTATATTATACAACAGAAATCAGTCAAGACTTGGAATTGGTAAAGATAGTTAAGGGGAGGTTTAGCTGCAGACCTACAAGGTCAACGATCGCACTGATTTGTTAATAAATGCAAGTAAAACATTTTTGTGTTAACTTTCTAATTTAGCATTTAGGATAGAATATAAGTGTGGGTCACGGAATCTTCGAAAATTTTTAAGAGGGTCACCAAGACAAAAAGGTTGGGAACCACTGCTCTAGAGCTTGCAAAATAGAACCGAGTTGAGAACAAGAGTTATTAATCTAAACGCGCGGCTCGGCTCTGCACTATCCTGGCAGGATTGTCAGAATTAGTTTAACTATGTGTTTTATTGTATCTGCATTTAATCAATAAAAGAACCTTCCGTGATGGAGTTTGGATCTGTTGGAGTCAATTCTCTGTGTCTCAATGGCTAGAGAACTTTAGGATTCATTTAATGCCAGGCATAGGTACTTAAACCAAAAATTACTTGAATCCCTAGAGGCCTGTGTTTCTGTTTAGGTATAACAACTGTCTTTAATTTTATTTTTAAAAATGCCAAATGCCGATTTTTATCTTACTGTCTATCGTTTTGCCGTTTTTTTTCTGTTTTTTTTTTATTAAAATAGTTTTGCTAAATCTACCTAACTACGTTGTTGATCTACTAAATCAAGGAAAATGTGTTACACACCTTGCAACTGCGTTTTAAATAAGTTATTGTTGTAACACCTGCATTTTGGTAAAGCTGTTGAATTCCGATTTGTTTTCACTGCATCTGAGCTGAATTCGCTATAGCGAAATGGCTATGACGCTAACCCGGATTTATGATTACTCGTCCCCTTTCTGATTATTAGTAACAGTAGTAAAACATTTTTTTAATTGGTTATAATTTTAATATATCTATTTTTCTCTTTTATTTTATATTTTTTTTAAATTTAAAGTGGATTTTTCTTTTTAGATCTAAGATATTAAATATTTACGAATATCGACCAAAAATGTATAAAATTCGGAAAAAAACGGTCGTCGTGCTTATTTTCCTCCGGCCTGTAGTGAGTTTTTCTGCCGTTTTTTATCCAAAGGTTTTCATTGCATATCTAATACCAATTAGTAAACACCTTTCGGATGTTAAAAAAATAATCGGTCCTAAAAAATTGCAAAACGAATGTCGTGCTTATATTCTTAGGTCTGTAAGGTAATAACATGTGGGAGGTGATTTCCTTCCGTTTTGTATTAAGGTAAATTAGACTGGACACTAGTTTTAGTAAAATTGTATTTCTAGGGAATTCCCGGAAAATAGTTTAAAATGGGTATGAGGCGTACGATTTTTTTCGTTCATATTTAGAAAATCTATATATTTATTTTAAAGTTGACTTTACAGCTGTTTTGTAAGCTTAATAATAGGGTGTTTATTAGTGCACAAGAATATTTTTTGTCCTATTTTGATTGGGTGTTATCACGAACGGAAATACGCCGTGATTGCGTGACGACGGCATTCTATTACAACAAAAATAAATAAAAAACAACGTAAATTAATTTAAACGTGGTGTACATATTACTAAATGTAGTTGTTAAAATGCGTTGAGAACAACATAAGCTTCGCTGCAGTAACAGGAGGTGTATGTTACTTAAAGAATTAATCATAAACGTAATATACAGACATATAAACAACATTCCGGTGTTATTCGTAATATGTTAACAAAGTTAAACGTAATATGTTAACAATTGTATAAAAGTTTGTTTTGTAGAGACAATTGATAAAATTGTTAGCTTGGCGTTGAAGCCAGAGTGATTAATTAACTTGTTAGGAAACAACGACAAACTCGTGGCTTCGGCTATAAGGGAATTTGACACTCGCTCAGTCATGGCGACCAAGAAACCTGACAAGCGTCAACAATGTACTGGTTTCATTAAGAACTCAGAAGAGATAGACCCCACTGAATGTCTCGTTAAAGGTTGCTATCACAATTTTATAAATTGATGTCTTAAAAGTAAATGCCGAATGCGACACTTTTTTTAAAATGTTGATCACTGCAGTTTTATATTATACCTAAAGTTGGGATAGGATACTTACTGTTTTTGAAAACAACGGTAGGTACCGTTACCACCTGCATAAAAAAGGGGTTTTCTCTTATGTTGTATTGAATTATTGCAGCATTTTCGTTATATCCGAATAATCTCAATTAAGCTATATTATGCAATTGGTATTATGATCGTTATTGCTTGGCCACAGCCGACAAAAAGAATTGTAGTGCAAGGGTGTGATTAAGGTATCAGTCGATCCTGTGATCTGCTACTCTGGTCTACTACTGCGTCATACACCCAGCACAGTACAATTAGGAGGCGACAAATCGTGACAATATTAACATGTAATGTCTGCCTGTGTTATAAATATTTCTTACATTTCTGTTGGCTTGTTAGTGGCGACATTAGTTTTAACTGGGCTCCTTAATCAAAGTTCCTGTTTTTAAATCTTACTGTTGTGGGTTTGATTACATCTTTGCAACATATACTAACATTAAAACATATACTTTGCACGATACGAGTCTAGGTTGTATGCCGACTTGGTTGAACGGTGATGTGGTCCGTATCGGACCTGGTGAATTTGACATTGGGCCGGATACATTTGATCACTGGTTCGACGGGCATGCAATTTTGCACAGGTGGGCAATTATATATGGTTTTGGGTTCTGTTTATATATCGAGGTATAATTCATTGTTTGGACCGGCGACCAAAACATAACTCCTGGACAAAATGTACTTTTATACCTCTGCATAAGTTTCCTATCCAATCCTATATATTTATCATCAGATTCAGTATCGCCAATGGTAAAGTGGTGTACAACAGCAAATTTCAAAAAAGCAAAACTTATCAAAAGAACCATGAAAATTCCAGAATAGTAATTGGTGAATTTGCGACGGCATCAAGGCCAGATCCATGTAAAAACATTTTCCAAAGGTTTGGTATATGTGATCATATAGTTATAGGTGTTGCAACGTTTGACGTTTGTCGAGGGTGTTTACTGCAACGTTTGACCTTTATCGAGGGTGGTTTAACCCTCTGTGGGTGCACCTTTGGCGTTATGGATGGACGCTCTGTGCTGCACCGCGTGGCTCGAATATCCTGCTGCAATAATCCTCCGATCCGACTCCAGATCGAGCACACGCTAGTTGGAAGTTAGTTGTTTATTGTCAAACGTTGTCAATACAAACACACGAATAAACCAACGCACTTTACTCGGGAATTAATTCGCAGCGACCGAATCGCGTCGGAATAACTGCGCGATGCGATTAATTAACTGTCCGTTTTCCTTTGTTCTTGTCAACTAGTTCTTTCTGTGTCGACTCTGCGACGAAGCAATATAGGCCGGGAACTCGAGGACGTTCCCGGCCGCGAATTCGAGCTGGTCAGCCGACCGAACGGATTCGTTGTTCCCCTCTCTGCTCGTCCTTGGTTCTGCTTTTTGGTGAACCCCGTTCGTTCTATCTCTCCTACTCAAGTACAGTCAGAACCAGAAGTCGACAACGCACGATTTCTTCGTTGCACATCAACAGGCCTGATGCAACTTGTGACCAATACGTCATAAACAGATGACCAACTGCACATTCTTTCATTACGTCATAACTTCAGCGTTCTCATCATGATTCTGCAGTTTTCAAGTGGATGACGTCACCTTATCGCAGATGTTTGAATTGTGAATACAAGGCGAATCCGCTGCATGCCTTCCACCGTTAAAAGGAAAAATCAAAATTTAGTTCTTTCTTTCACATAATTTATGTGTTTCATATTAAAAGTTTGTTAATAGAGTAATATACAAAAAATTTTAGTGTGACGAGTATTTCATATTTTTGCTTGATACATATAAGCCGTTTGGCTGTTTTCGCATATAACAGCGATTTGCTTAAGTAACCTGGGCGGTTATATTAAGCAATAAAGAGACATATTAGATTTGCGATTCCGCAGTAATCTCTTCAGGTTATTTTACCTGGACTAATAGACATTTGTAAATCAAGCAACATAAAATAACATCTCAAGACGATAGCAAAAATAACAGAATTATTGAGTTCTCATTAACCTCTAGCAAATATATGTGTATTCTCTGGATTTAAATCAAATGCAATATTATATAGCCCACACTTAAACCTTTTCCACCGTGATGTAGAAATGTGATGTGTAATGGTGTCGATTTGAACTGTTGTACATCAGTCTTCGCTCAGTTTCATAACTTCTGAAAAACCGAGAGCATCGCTGATTCAAAGTCTTTAAACTCGAACATTTGCTTGTTTTTATGCGGCAAACAGAGCCTTCTAGTTTGGAGTCGAGTGACCAACTGCTGGTTAAAACAACATGGCTGAACGACGATTTGCGGCCCTTTGCTTGATTGATATCTTCGTTGAGTTTTCCCTCATCATGCTCGAAAGAAATGTTGAATAAGCATAAGTGGTGAGCTTCGTTCAAAAGCTATTCTTCTAGCTCACTTGATTACTGCAGAAAGTTGAACAGACTTCTGCTTTGATCAGACTTCTGTTTCCTCGTGAACAGTAGGGTCTACTCGGTTGAAATCTTTGTAACCACTCTTCAGACTTTGGTAGGTTGCGTTTAAGCTCAAAATCACCGTCGGAAAGTCACCACTGCAACGTTTGTCGAGGGTGTTAACTGCAACGTTTGACCTTTATCAACCCTCTGTGGGTGCACCTTTGGCGTTATGGATGGACGCTCTGTGCTGCACCGCGTGGCTCGAATATCCTGCTGCAATAATCCTCCGATCCGACTCCAGATCGAGCACACGCTAGTTGGAAGTTAGTTGTTAATTGTCAAACGTTGTCAATACAAACACACGAACCAGAAGTCGACAACGCACGATTTCTTCGTTGCACATCAACAGGCCTGAGGCAACTTGTGACCAATACGTCATAAACAGATGACCAACCGCACATTTTTTCATTACGTCATAACTTCAGCGTTCTCATTATGATTCTGCAGTTTTCAAGTGGATGACGTCACCTTATCGCAGATGTTTGAATTGTGAATACAAGGCGAATCCGCTGCAGGTGTCACATATATTTGTTTTGATCGTTTTTTATCACACGATAGACACTGGTGTTTGCCATTCAAACATCGCACAGAAGAAGTTATTAATTCGGAATGATTTTTTTACGTATGTTGGCATACAAAATCTAGATATGCACATTACATTTTTGTACACAACCCAATGGGATTTTAGTTTGTGCAAATTTTCTTTGACTAACGTATCTATACACGAGACAAAAAGTAATCCATACACCAAAAAAGTAATAAAAAGTAAGAAAAGGTTCCAACCACAACAAAAAAACGAATCTAAATAAGTTTCTGCAAATAGATAATTTCGGGCACCATGGTTGTGTATTTTATACATGATGTATCCTAAACCTGGTCTTGGTGTATATCGTTTTTTTTCTATCAAGAAACTAATAGATCCCTGACTTACTGTCCATTACAACGTTTAAATATAAACCTTGGGCATTTGTTTGATCTGGAATAGCCTATTATGGGTTCCCTTCAATTCCGAAGGGAAAACATTTTGCTTTTCCTCCGTTTTTTATTTTTTTTATTTTTTTTTTTGCGTACCTATGGTGACAGACAGGTCCGGTCGCCAGATCATTGGGTAGAACACGTTATCTAATCAGGTTAAAACTATCAGGAATTCTAACTCGCATGCCCATAGTTTGTCTCGACATTTAATTAAAAATGAGAAAAGTGAGAAAGTGACAAACGCACACTTTAAACCGCAAGTCACCAGGGGTAATCCGTTAAAATATAAAATTAATAACAAACTATATAATACACTATTACCACGTATATAAATCATTAGACGATTTAAAGTTAATACAAATCGATAATGAATTGCAAGACGAACAAAAAAGATTGAATCACTACATGCCCACCATGAACCATTTAAAGGGAAACCTCCCATCACTTAACCGAACTCTACTCTCTCATTATGAGTAAAACTTGTTAGAAGTATTAGTTGTATTAGATATACAGTGATAAATTGTGACAAAACCACGCCAGCGAAACTCCCACTAGGAATATTAGCACACCCACCATTTTCTCGCTGTTTAGGCATTTTGTTGTGGTAGAATGTTTAAATAACAAAGAAAAAATATTTTAATCAAAATATCCCCGAACAGCCCCCTATGTTATATATAATAAAATTTCTTTGTTTCTATTGTCGTGTGTTTAGCATACCAACGTGAATACTTTATTCGGAGAACATAGATATTAAGTTGAGACAACTCGGAAAACAATTAGTTTTTTCTTGCAGAAACAAACGTTATACACTTTATTTAAGATATACCAATGGGGGTCAGGAATGCATTTAAAACTATAGATATGAAAGGTGAATTGGTAATTTGGGAACCCATTAGTTTTTTTGTTTGCAGAAACAAACGCTTTGTATAAGATATACATCCAAAGGTGATAAAATAGCCAGGAAACCCGATCGTTTCTGCATGCAGTGATTTTTTAAATACTGGTTGGTAACACGTTATTTACACTCTCTAGCTGTTTATGTAGGTTTTAAGTTATATGTTTGATTCGAGTTTACAGCAATAAAAATTCTCTAAACGCAGAAAACAAAATTTGCGAGGTTTACAATAAGGCCGGTGTGGTTACAGGCATGCTTTCTTTACAAATAGAACAAAAATATAATGTTCAGTAAGTAAATACCAGTTGTTAGCAAGTTTAATAATTTGGATGGCTATTCAATAAAGTAATTTACTTTTATTACTGGATCGATTTATATTTAATCGATTTTTTGGATTTCGCAGATGTTTATTCGGAAGTACAGACAAGTTCTAAAAAATTTAAACCAGTATACTTTCCATTTCTCACATTATTAAACATAAACCACAGGTTTGCTACCAAATTCACTCAATCGAAGCCAGAATCTGACAACGTCAATGTTAACATTGCTAAACTTGGAGAAAGTGTGTACGCAATTACTGATGGTGTAATTGCACACCGTTTCGACCCTGAATCATTCGAAACAAAGAATTCGGTCAAATGCTGCGGTTCAATTGAAATGACTGTTACAACCGCCCATCCACATTATGGTAAGTGTGTGGTCATTATTGTTTTTCTTATCGCATTTAATAAAAACCCCTACGATAGCATGTATCTAGATGTATTGTTTTGTACAAACCTGTTTGATGCCACTGTTATTGCGAGAGTTTTTTTTGGTTTAGAGAATTATTTCCTGTTTTCTATGACGTCATTATTTTCTCTCATTTACCTTTTTATCCTTTGTTCTCTTTGTTTTTTGTACACGTGTAAGGCGCGGCTTTAATTTATTTCTTTAGTATTTTCGGTGACCTTTTTAGTTGCACCTGAGAGTCTGTGGTAAAGAGACCAAACCGTTGAATAGACAAAACGATTGTAATAGATAGAGAGAAAGGTTAATCTGTAGTGAACGGATTGACCTACCTAATCCCCTAAACTCAGGTATTTAATTTATATTCTTCTGTGTTCATTATTTATTGTTTCGTATTATTTATATTGTGTTCGTTATTTCCAGTTACCGCATTTCAATAAACTTCGGTGGAGAAGGGCGCGTAACTGCAAAGGGGCAATAAGGCAAATTCAGAACAGTAACTGAGTGAGATTGACAATTAGTGCACATTATGGAGACGAAATTGCGAAAAGAGACCAGCACGTCGTTTGAGATTGGAACGAATCGTAAACGCGCGACTCGCGAGCAAGTGCCCGAAGTGATCAAACAGACGTCACCATGCAAAACTTGGCTGGTGATGAAAATGTTACAACAAGGAAACCTCGACATCTGGACAATGAACTTGCTGATACCTTTGAACGATGGGAACTAATGAAAGGTGAACTAAACGATAAATTAGACGTACTGGATATGGCCATAATTGGAAATGATTTTGTCGGAGTGAAAAATGCGAGTTATCTTCGATAAGGTCAAACATGGAAACGATTATAGAGAAACTCAATTCAACCGAACGCGAAAGGTTGTGTTCGAGGATCACCAAAAGCAAGGAACTTCTAGCTAAAGCTAAACAAAAGGCGAAAATAAGTGTGATTCAGCTTCGACAAGAAAGAATGTCCTCAAAATCCAACTCCTACAAAAGTTCAACCAGCAAACGTTCTAGCCGAAAGGGTGAGTCCGCGGAAGAAATGATAAAAAAGGAGCGTTGCAAACAAAATATCGCTGCTGCTGGTTTAAAAGCAAAACTCGCATTTACTAGGAAACAAAATGAACTTGAATTAGCAAAAATGCAAGCCGATAAAGATTTATCTTTAAATCGCATTTCCTGTGAAATCGCAGAAAACGACGCCCGAGCATCGGTTTGTCTGGAAGCGGAAAAATTAGAAAATCCTTTTGGAATAAGACCAGAGGATATTTAACTCTTTCACTCCCGGCCAAATGCATTAATTCAAACATGCTGTCCCGCAGTGTTTTTTACAATTTTTAGTCATTTTCAAATTAGCACAGTTTTTCTAAAGTTTATGCTATGATTTAATATTTAGTATGGTTGGAAAGATAATTTATCCCTCTTTTAAACAAGCTGCACATCTAAAATCTACCTCTAATAAAGAATATATTATGTAAACTTTAGTGAACACCACTTTTTATGCAAAGAAAATTCTGCTCGACTTTGAAAAATTTGAGGTGCACTGACAAACGAAATACTCACTTATTATTGGAATGCCCAAATGATATGAAAATTGGAATGTAGATTGTCTAATAGTTTTTGTACTCAGGAAAATTCGAACTGTATTTCTATCTTCAGTAGTTTTTTTACTATTTGTAATTGAAATTTCCCTTTTTTCTGACTATATTATGAAAACTTGAACCAAAACGCATTGAAGTTTTTAGTTTTGTAGAACTAAAATAGTAAAAAGTATAAAAAAGAACAGTGAAGGAAGTGTAAAAAGGGCATACAAAACCCCAAACAAACGCCAAATACTATATCCAATATTCTTCAAAGCAGGGCACACCGAACTCTAGCTAGTCTCGCCGCCTTTTTCTTTATCGTGCGCTCAGCAGGCCCAGCTGGATTCATGCTTTGGTGAACACGAAGCATAACCGCCTGCTGCGAAAACGTCACCAACGCTCTCCTTTTTATCTCAACGGCACGAAATTCACAGAGAATGTAAAGAAACACTTGCTTGACAAAAAGAGCTTCTCCCCAATTTAACACGACTCCTATTCGCTGAGTTAGTCACGTGTAAACTCGTGTAAAATTCAGCAAAAACACAGGCGAAGCCTTGAAAAAGAAAGGCTATCACTCCTCACATTTTGAATATTTCTCCAAGATAATTACAGAGAATAAATTTCAGGCTTTCCTTGATCGAATGAGCCATAGCTGAGCTCTCTAACATTACGCGTTGCGGAGAAATCGCATTTTAGATTTGCCCCTATATATAGGGACGCGGGACACCATGTTTGTTCACCAACTCGCGATATATGGGAGGCAAAGAGTTAAGAGTTGCCATCTGTGAAGAAATGTGCGTCGTTTCTTATACAAATGAACCATGCCGAACACACGACAACAGAACGACACGAACGAATCGCTCCGAAAAGCACCTTTAATTACAATACACCACTTCCAATAACCACTTTACCCTCTGTTTCATATAGACTACCGGATATAAAAGTAGATGTATTTGATGGCACCGCAATCAAGTTTCCATCGTGGGAAACGGCATTCGATGCACTGATAGAGGCGAGATCCAGTTGCGTTGCACAGAAACTTAATATCTTGTAACAACACTTGAGAGGTGAACCAAAAGAAGTAGTTAATGGCTTTTTTTGTTACAATCTGAGGAATCGTGTGAGGCCGCAAGATTCACTCTTAAAAAAAGGTATGAAAACGAATGCGTTATTAGCAAAGCGTTTACCGATAAGCTCTATTCCTGGCCACAAATTCACCATTCTGATTCATTGGGTCTCAGACGATTTTCGGAATTTTTAATTAAAGTTCTTACTGCGAAGAGCAAAATTGCAAGCTTAAATATTTTGGATTATCCGACCGAAAGTTCAAAAATAATTTCACGGCTTCCACTTTTTATAGCATCAAAATGGAAAGACGCAGTAATAGATTGGAAGGAAAGAAACGCTGGTTCATACCCACAGTTTAAACAGCTGCTGGTAAAGTTCATAGAACGACAATCCGAGAGGGAAAACATACCGGAGCTTCAGAAGACGATGGCAAGTGACAATCGGAGAACAGCATCATTTGCTACAAGGTCGAATAACTCTCAAGATGGCCCACGGAAAATATACGGTAAATGTTTTTATTTCGGTGAACGACATCACATAGATGAGTGTGAACTGTTCTTAAGAATACCTAGAAGGGGAAGAAAGGATTTCCTAAGAATTGAACGACTTTGCTACTCTTGCGGTTCAAGTCAGAACCACATTGCCCGACAGTGTCGAAGGAGAGTAAAATGCGACATTTGCAAGAAGACGCATGTAACTTGCGTACATATGGAGTGGGAAATAGAAAAAGCAGAATGTAAATGCACTTTGCTGTGTGGTAACGCCATTTAGGGAGACGACTCTTCGATGATTCTTCCAGTGTGGGTTAGAAGTACGAAGGCCCCTTCGACTGAAGTGCTGACGTACTGCATTTTGAATCCACAATCGAACAGTTCCTTTATTTCCGAAGAGCTTTAAGAATGTATGGGAGTTGCCGGCACAAATACAAATATCAACTTATGCACAATGATGGGTAGGAATAACGTTAGTCCAAGTGTACGAATTCGTAATCTAGAGATTTCCAGTTTTGACCGATCGGTGCGAATCCCCCTACCTGTCATTTACACACGACCAGAGATACCGGCAGCTCGAAGTCAGATACCTAGACCTAAATACGCCTTGAGGTTCAAACATCTAGCCAAAATATCGCAGCAGATCTCCCCGTACAAACCGCATGTACCGGTAGGTATACTCATTGGAACAAACGTTCCATGCGTCACTCGACCTCGGGAAATAGTCAGTGAAAAAGAAAATGAATCGTATGCTCAAAAATCGATCATTAGTTGGGGTATCGTGGGCATCGTCTGTAAAAATCACAAAGGCGTCGGCGACTTGATAACTCACTGCTGCATCGCAAGTGAAGAATGTCCTAAGGAAAATATATCACCACAGCAAGATCGCAAAGGGATGGAGCTAGACTTCCACGAGAAAGAGTGCAACGATGGAAGTAAACTGTCATTACAAGACAAAAAGTTCGAGAATATAATCGTCGAGAACATTGCACAATTACCAGATGGTGGATACCAAAGACCACTATGTTTAAAGCACAACAACATGCGACCTACGAAAAGTCGACCAATAGCGAAAAGGAGACTTGGCCATAATAACAAGCCCGTGTTGCAGATGAGATCCGACTGCGGGACAAACTTTGTTGGCGCATTTAACGAATTGAAGAGCGAAGCAAGTTCAATCAAGCAAGTGAGCATTAAACAATATTTACTTCGACAGGACGGTTATTGTGTTCCTTTCGAATTTAATCCCCCTCATGCAAGATACATAAAAGGGGTTGGGAAAAGGCAAATTTAAACTGTAAGAAGCTCACTGGAGCTAATGTTAAGACGTTTCGGAGGACAACTCGATGACGAGACTTGTAGAACTCTAATGACGGAAGTGAAAAATATCGTCAACTCGCGCCCCTTAACTCACAGCGGTTTAAACGAAGCAGGAGAACCTGAGCCTCTTACACCAAACCATTTGCTGACAACAAAGTTAAAACTCTTCCTTCCACCACCTGGCAACTTTCAACATACGGATATATACGTTAGAGTTAGAGCGGCAGATGGAGAAGAGTCCAATACTTGGCGAACGTTTTTTGGTCTCGCTGGAGAAAAGAATACCACCAGACCCTACAAGTTAGGACGAAATGGCGCACCATTAGGACAATATTCAAGTCGGCAATATCGTATTGTTGGTCGATGAAAACGCAACCCGAAATATTTGGAAGATGGGAAAAGTGTTGAAGATGTACCCAAGTGAAGATGGTCTTGTTCGCAAAGTTAACATTTTTGTCGGTGATGGCCGAAGAGATGAACGGGGCAACGCATATCACCCTTAACAGTCCTAGACCGCCCCATCCAAAAGTTGATCCTACTCTTTCGAACTGGTGAAGAGTCGTGAGAGAGAGGCAACCGTTAATGTTAAACGATTACCCGACGAGGAGCCAACCAAACCTATAAACTTGTCTTCGTTATCGCCATTTACTGTATTGTTTAACGCCCTTTAGTATGTTGTTTAACGTTTTTCGAAGGGAAAAATTTGTAAAATTTTTGGAAAGATATGTTATTGCGAGAGTTTTTGTTGTTTTAATGCATTATTTCCTGTTTTCTATGGCGTCATTATTTTCTCTCATTTACCTTTTTATCCTTTTGTTCTCTTTGTTTTTTGTACACTTGTAAGGCGTGGCTTTAGTTCATTTCTTTAGTATTTTCGGTGACCTTTTTAGTTGCACCTGTGGTAAAGAGACCAAACCGTTGAATAGACAAAACGATTGTAATAGATAGAGAGAAAGGTTAATCTGTAGTGAACGGATTGACCTACCTAATCCCCTAAATTCGGGTATTTAATTTATATTCTTCTGTGTTTAATATTTATTGTTTCATATTATTTATATTGTGTTCAGGTTTCCTGGCTACTTCATCACCTATAAAAGTCCTAAAGTATATATTATACAAAGTGCGAGTTCCAAACTTAGTATCTATATTTTTTAAATGAACCTAACGTGTGACATGTTTACCTAACCCTCCATGGGATATCATATACAAAGGGTACAACGTTTGCTTCTGCAAGCATAAACTAACGGGTTCTCCCGTGTTAGGAATACGCCATATACCTATAAATTGCCATTGTGAAACCATATTAGCGAACACCACCATACGATTTAACTCGATGGGAGAATTTCTTTTCTATTATATTAAGAGTAAATGACCACTAGTTTTCGTGGTATGTAGAAAATTGGGATTTTCTCTAAAAGGGTTAAAAGTAGGTTTGGGGCATGCGCATCTTTTTTTGTTTATATTTAATTTAATATTTATTTATCTTAGTTTTGTGTTTTGACCTCATTTATACGGGTAATAAGATTGTATTTATAATAAGTTAGGCCTTTTTAATTTTCGGAGATTTCAGGGAGTACACCGGGGTATTGAAATTGTAGTTATGCTTTTCTGATTTGTTCACATTTTACCGGATAGAGAAAATGTCCCTTGTTTTTTTTTTAAATTAAACGTTGAGGCAAACTATAGGCATGCTGGTTTGGGTTCTTGAAAGTTTATACCTGATTGGATAACGCGTTCTATCCAAAGACCTGGCGACCTCACATGCCCGTCACTGCAGCGTTACGCAAAAAACGGAGTAAATTTAAAATATGCCCCCTTCCGAATCGAAGAAGAACAATACTAAACGATATTTCCAAGATAAAATAACTTACCTTTGTCATTGGCCGTACAGATCTAAATGGAGACTATCTTAATGTTGGTTCGACGTTTGGTCGACAGTCTTTCTATCATATTCTTAAAGTGCCTGTCTCCAAAATGAATTCCCCGGACCCAATGAACGAGATGGAAGTATTCATGAAATTCCCAGTTAATGGTACAAATCTAAGTTACTACCACAGGTAATATATTATACAAAACAATGCATAGTCTATTTTTAGATTAATTGTTATAGAATAGTCAACCGAGGTGGTCACAGGACAGAACGGACAGTATTTTAACTATCCTCACTCATGTAATGTTTTGGATAGAAGGTACACGACTTGTTTAGCACATTTTGTTGTCTAACAAGTGTTAAGAAGAAACCAGCACAACGCTATCGTTAACTCCTGTATGTTTGTGCTAGTTTTGAATCTCGGAAAATTGGATAATATTTCACGAACAACCACTGAGTTACTCTATTCCACGCGTATTGGTTGGGCAGTTTCTATGGAGAGGAATCCTTTCCAGCTTTTACGAAGACAACTCGAAGAAATCAGTGGTAAACTATGATGATAAACTATATTTTTAAATCGATTGATAACTTTTTCTTATTTTTTTATTTGCCCAGTAGTTAGGCCAGTGTACACGACATTCCATTTTAGGTAACATATAATGTAGTGTGAAATCAAATAAACTAATATGAATGCTTCGGTATAGTATAGTTTTTTTGGTCGAGACAGCGACACAGTGTGAAAAAATTATTTTCCATTTTCTGCTACCATGACAATAAATATAAGTAGATAAATTAAACCAATGTTTCAGTTTCATGTTATCAACAAAACAACGGGTCTGAAACTAAACACGAAGTACTCTGCGAAAGGTATGTTCTGCTTTCACCACATCAACGCGTATGAAACTCGGGGGGAAGACGGGAACACTTTTCTAGTGGTCGATATGTGCTGTTCAGATCAGTCACCATTGTGGCTCTTGTAAGAATATTTCAATTATATAAAACGTTTTAGTTTGATGCCAATACACTTGATCTATGGTTGTGTATATGGTATATGCACTTGTTTATATAATATACTCCGTAGTTAAAGAGGTCACCAAACTTACAATTGAAGAATATGCCGCCTACCATGCTATATTATGCATTTAATTGTATATAGTTAACCGTTTTGTTAGCCATTTAACTTATGTTTTAAATGAAGAACAACATTATCCTATTGTAGTAACACTGAAAATTTACGAGCCGAGGGTAAAGAAATAGAAAACTGGAATTTTAACCTCGATCGGAAGAAATTGGTTCGCCCAAGAAGATATGTAATTCCCCTTGACATTCCTTCAAATGCGTCTCAAGGTTAATAAATTTCATTTTCACTGAATCCGCAAAGCAAAATTAAAACAGTTCTGAAGTAGTTCATCTTATATTTTCGTTTTATATCGTGATTTCCAATTAATCCAAACACACTCTATAACTTGGATGAACCACACTATTTGCAACAGAATCAAACCTGGTTACTATTCGTGGGTGCAAAGCAACTGCTAAACTATCTGTGGATGGCTCGGTTTCGCTTGAACACGAACTACTAATTCCTGACGACATCGCTGGTACTAATGCAACAATAGAGTTGCCACGTATCAACTACGTTTATTACAATGGGCGAAAGTACAAGTGAGTCAATGTTGTTGGCTTGTTCCAAATGTTACAAAAGTTTTATGTCCGTAAGCTTGGTGATATATATTGTACGGGATGTTACATAAAGGTCTCACCACTTTTAGTTTTATCCAAGTTGTATATATTTATTCAACCGTACACATATTTACGCTGGCCACAGAGGCTTTGGTAAAGAGCATAAAAACGTTGGTTTCGTAAAGGTTAGTTGCCTCACACGAACAGTGTGGTAGCACAAAAGAAAAATGTTGTGGTGAAAACTTTTTAATTTTTAACAACTGTTTGGTTTACTACCAATATAAGTTTCCTATATCTTTCACCAACAATATAATAACGCTGTATTATACGTCTTCGTTTTGCCTTTACCCATCAAGGATATTATGCAATAACTACTTTCAGCTATATGTACGGGGTTCAAGGCGCAAACTTCTTACCTGACCAACTTGTAAAAATAAACGTAGAAAGGAAAGAATTACTCGAGTGGGGTGAAATGGTAAATATTTTTTTAATGTGTGTTTTATACCAGCATGGCCGTCCTAAGATGATCAGTTATATCAGGCGTATCGGTGGAGTCGAATCAGAATCAATTTTGCTTAAGAAGTTCCTGTTAATCACATGTTAGAACATTTACACATTCCCAATATAGGGCGTAATACATGACTAACTTGTTTCTTTTAAATTGTAAAAAATACGTGTCTCGTTGTAACTACGGGTTCATGTAACTTCTAAGGATAAATTTGCATCGGAGCCTGTCTTTGTTCCACGCCCTGATGCAACGGAAGAAGATGATGGAATTATCCTTTCCACCGTGATCAGTAAGTGCCCAGAAGACAAAACGTTTCTTCTTATATTAGATGCATCAACATTCAAGGAGATTGCCAGGGCCGAGGTAAATATGTGTTAGTCGTTAATTTGTAATTGTACAAATGTAATTTTAGCCAAGAAGAGCGTTACTTTAATAAGTAAAAAACATCCTTAATATATCTATTACATTGTCTAAAAACCATAATTGTTGAGTACGTAGCAAAATAATGGATTGTTTGTTGTATTTCACTCGACAATCCTACTAAACATATTTAACTAAATAGCAACATACACACTTAGCTTCAATATTTACAGTAGTACAGGTATTACAAATGGGAAAAGCTCCCATTTATTTATATATATACTATTATGTGTAACCGAATTTTTAGGCATTGATATTTACAGATACTAAACCTTAATTTTTTAAACCTAAAAACGATACAATTGTTGCAGGTTGATGCGAAACTTTCGTATCCTTTACACGGCAACTTTTATGAACATGCTTAAATATATATTCGTGAAGAATGCTATCGATATTACCTCATTATCTTAAAAACAAGTGAAAATGTGTTTTTTTACAAAGTGGAGTATCTCCAATCTAAAATCATTTTGTTTTGCCTTTCCTTGTTTTTTAATATTAGAAATGAACTATGTACAAATAAAAAAACTCATTTTAGGGTTTCATTTTTTCACTTAACTTTTATAAACCTGCTCCTCCGCATTACTTGGTCGTGCTTGCACAATTTTTGTCAAGATTTTAATTTTATTAATTTGGACTTAAAGTTTTTAATCGTAATTTCTTTTCAATATGATTTAACATCATGTCATATTTTTTAGATACACTTTCGGTATTCACAGACATGTTTTAACTATAGTAATTTTGCCGTTTTATCCTGCCTCCTTAACTTGAAATATTTATGCCATTCCTGTGTAATGTAAATAAGGAGCAAAAAATAAACTGGAGAGTGTCAACCACGTGTATAACCGCAACTATTTGTAAAACATATTTTTTTATGCTATATATTCATGCGAGGAGGTTCCGTCTCCAGAATTTGTATTTAATAAACCGAGTATGTAGATTGTTTCTGCAAGCATAAACACATGGGTTCCTGAGGTAACAATTCGATCTTGTTATATATGTTCATTACAAAATAGTTGTAATTGTCAGATATGTGCACGCCAGGTCCATGTTATCCAACATTCCATTAAGTTTTCACCGCACTGCCAGTTTTGTTTCTGCAAGCATAAACGCATGGGTCCCAACAAACCAAACTTCTTTTCCATGTGTAGTAAGAAGAATAATCGTGTTAGATTTACGAACATTTCACCCAAAAGGGTTTAGTACATAAGCCTAAATTTATTTTTTACATATCATGTTATCTAAAAATTCTTAAAGATTTGACTTCTGGTTGAAGATGTCAGGGCAATATGGCATGTTAAATACCCATGAAAATGTTGTGCTTTTTGAAACCGTTCTGTACATAT
Source organism: Ciona savignyi (assembly GCA_000149265.1). Lineage (NCBI taxonomy): Eukaryota > Metazoa > Chordata > Ascidiacea > Phlebobranchia > Cionidae > Ciona > Ciona savignyi. Next base: position 305,964 of record CH002384.1, read on the forward strand.
GAACAAATATTTTTTGGGGAACATTAAAAAAATTAAAAATTTGTTCTTTGCATGGTACACAGAATAATTGGATAAAGCACTGATACAGCACAGTTTCTGTATCAACCAGGAAAAAAATTGAAAAAAATCATTCTTATTATACATAGATTTGAATACACACGTACATTTGGAAATTGAAGGCTTGTGATTTTGTTGTCTGGACACCACAGTAGTTTCATATTATGTTGTAGGTGTGTAAATAAAGACTGATGAAACATAGTCGGGTGGGTTTCAACAATGATGGCCTGAATAAATTAAAATTTGTATAAATGCCATACCCTTTTTCTCTACACTCAGTAATATTACTGTGCTACTAAAAGAGTCTTTTTTTCCAAATACCACTACTTCACTGATAAAGTTTTCTATTTAATTACCGGTACATTACTTAAGTTACTGGGAAGATACTGATAGCTGAATTATCTGTAATATATCTCATTCTATTTAATTACCGGTACATTACATAAGTTCCTGGAAGAGATGTAGGATAGGATATTCATCTTTATCCCCGTGAATGGGAAAACCAAGGGGGTTATCACACGGGCAATCGTCAGATCACCTCGCGCCCATCGTCGGGTTACCGGAGCTATTGTAGTGCGTTATATATGATAGACACGTTCCTTCAATTTGGTAGAACCCAATAATCCGCTGGATTTAGGCAATGTCCGTAAAGTGCCTTGCCCAAGGACACAACCGACAAGCTAGCGACCAGTTTCGCACCTGCAAACTTTCGATTGAAAGAAAGATACTGGTAGCTATATTATCTGTATTAAAATAAGCTAAACACAGATAGGTGTTTTTACTCTTTGTGGACAATTAAGAACCATCGGTGTGTTTTACCATATAAGCTACAATCCACCTTTCTCTCTTCTCTGGGTCGTTGTTGTTGGGAAAACGAAAACAACCTACTCATTCTGTTGTGGTTTGTACAACCAAATGCAGAACAGTCGAGCGGAATAATATAAGAATATTGGCTTCTAGGAACAGTTTATACTAATTAGATGATTTCCTGTAGTAAATGTATTATCAGACCACCGGTAGCCTACGCTTAGTATGAAATATTAACCTGTTATATTGCTGTAATGTCGATTTTAATGACTGATTTAGACCTAGCTGTGATAAAATGAAAAGGGCCTATAGCAATTTCGCGTCTCTGTACTGAATTTTTGTTGTTTATAAGTTTTGTCTACCACGATTATGAACGATCTGTAAGCAGACTAAAGACAAAATTATCACGAGCCTTCCTGTCACGCGATGTATGATTCGTGACGTTTAATATAGAGCGCCTAGAGCTTGCAAAAACGAACGCAAACACCGAGCTGAAAACAAGAGTTATTAACCTAAACGCGCGGCTCGCCGCTGAACTGTCCTGGCAGGATTGTCAGAATTAGTTTAACTTTGTGTTTTATTGTCTGCATTTAATCAAGAATAAAAGGGGCTTTCGTGATGGAGTTCGGTTCTGTTGGAGTCAATTGTCTGTGTCTCAATAGCCAGAGAACTTCAGGTTAGAGTTAAAGCCAGTCACAGGTACTTAAGCCAAAAATTACTTGAATCCCTATAGGGGCCTGTGTTTTTGTTTAGGTATTACGACTGTCTTTAACTCTATATAAAATTTTTAAAAATGCCAAATGACGATTTTTATCTTACTGTCTATCGTTTTGCCGTTTTTTCTGGTTTCATTATTAAAATTATTTTGCTAAATCTCCTTAACCACGTTGTTGATCTTCTGTATCAAGGAAAATATGTTACACACCTTGCACCTGCGTTTTGAATAAGTTATTATAACACCTGCACTTTGGTAAAGCTGTTGAATTCCGGTTTGTTTTCACTGCACCTGAGCTAAATTCGCTATAGCGAAATAATGGCTATGACGCCAAATCGGATTCATGATTACTCGTCCCCTTTCTGATTATTAGTAACAGTAGTAAAACAATTTTTTATTGATTGGTTATAATTTTATTGAATCTATTTTTATCTTATATTTTATACTTTTTTTATTTAAAGTGGATTTTTCTTTTTAGATCTAAGATATTAAATATCTAAGAATATCGACAAAAAATGTATAAAATTCGAAAAAAACGGACGTCGTGCTTATTTTTCTTCGGCCTGTAGTGAGTTTTTCAGCGTTTTTTTACCCAAAGGTTTTCATTGCATATCTAATACCAATTAGTTAACACCTCTCGGATGTTAAAAAAATAATCGGCCCTAAAAAATTGCAAAACGAATGTCGTGCTTATATTATTAGGTCTGTAGGGTAATAACATGTGGGAGGTGATTTCCTTCCGGTTTGTATTGAGGTAAATTAGACTAGTCACTAGTTTTAGTAAAATTATATTTCTGGTGAATTCCCGAAAAATAGTTTAAAATTGGGTATGAGGCGTACGATTTTTTCGTTCATATTCAGATTATCTATCTATTTATTTTAAAGTTGACTTTACAGTTGTTTTGTACACTTAATAATAGTGTATTTATTAGTGCACAAGAGATATTTTTGTCCTATTTTTCCGGGTGGTAAATAACAAACAGTCACGCTGTACTAGGTCAGTGAAGGTATTTGTTATCACGAACGGAAATACGCCGTGATTGCGATGCGTGACGACGGCATTCTGTTACAACAAAAATAAATAAAAAAAACAACGTAAATTAATTTAAACGTGGTGTACATATTACCAAATTTGGTTCTTAATGTGCATTGAGAGCAACATAAGCTGCGCTGCAGTAACAGCAGTGGTGCATGTTACTTGAAGAATTGATCAAAAGGTAGACGTAATAGACAGACACATAAACACCATTCCGGTGTTAGATGTATGTTAACAATTGTATAACAGTTTGTTTTGTAAAGAGAATTGATAAAACCGTTAGCTTGGCGCTTGACGCCAGAGTGATTAATTAACTTGTTAGGAAACAACAACAAACTCGTGGCTTTGGCTAAGGGAATTTGACACTCGCTCAGTCATGGCGACCAAGAAATCTGACAAGCGTCAACAATGTAGTGGTTTCATTAAGAACTCAGAAGAGATCGACCCCACTGAATGTCTCGTTAAAGGTTGCTATAACATTTTTTTAAATAATCTTAAAAGTAAATGTCGACTTTTGGGATAGGATACTTATTGTTTTTGAAAACAACGGTCGGTACCATTACCACCTGCACAGAAAAGGGGGTTTCTCTCGTGCTGTAATGAGTTATTACAGCATTTTCGTTATCCGAATAAATTCAATTAAGCTAGATTAAGCCATTGGTATTATGATCGTTATTGCTTGGCCACAGCCGACAAAAAGAATTGTAGTGCAAGGATGTTGATTAAGGTATCAGTCGATCCTGTGATCTGCTACTCTGGTCTACTACTGCGTCATACACCCAGCACAGTACAATTAGGAGGCGACAAATCGTGACAATATTAACATGTAATGTCTGTCTGTGTTATAAATATTTCTTAAATTTCTGTTGGCTTGTTAGTGGCGACATTTGTTTTAACTGAGCTCCTTAATCAATGTTCCTGTTTTTAAATCTTACTGTTGTGGGTTTGATTACATCTTTGCAACATATACTCACATTAAAACATATACTTTGCACGATACGAGTCTAGGTTGTGTGCCGACTTGGTTGAACGGTGATGTGGTCCGTATCGGACCTGGTGAATTTGACATTGGGCCGGATACATTTGATCACTGGTTCGACGGGCATGCAATTTTGCACAGGTGGGCAATTATATGGTTTTGGGTTCTGTTTATATATGGAGGTATGATTCATTGTTTGGACCGGCAACTTAAACATAACTACTAGACAAAATGTGCTTTTGTACCTCTGTATAAGTTTCCTGTCCAATCCTATATACAGTCCGGCCCGTTGGTCTAACGGTTAAGTGCGTCGCCTTTCCATCGAAAGGTTGCAGGTGCGAAACTGGTCGCTAGCTAGTCCGTTGTGTGTATGGGCAAGGCACTTTACGGACATTGCCTGAGCCTAGCGGATTAATGGGTTCTACCAAATAGAAGGAAAGTGTCTATCATATACAACACACTGCAATAGCTCCGGTAACCCGACGATGGGCGCGAGGTGATCTGACGATTGCCGGTGTCTTAACCCCCTTGGTTTTCCCATTTACGGGGATAAAGATGAATATCCAATCCGATATATTTATCATCAGATTCAGTATCGCCAATGGTAAAGTGGTGTACAACAGCAAATTTCAAAAAAGCAAAACTTATCAAAAGAACCATGAACATTCCAGAATAGTAATTGGTGAATTTGCAACGGCATCAAGGCCAGACCCATGTAAAAACATTTTCCAAAGGTTTGGTATAATTATGATATTATATATAGTTATAGGTATGACAAATATTTGTTTTGGTCGTTTTTCATCACACGATTGAAAAAGATTGGAACACCCCATGCCCTGCACCATGAACCAATTAAAGGGAAACCTCCCATCACTTAACCGAACTATACTCTCAAATTATGAGTAAAACTTGTTAGAAGTATTAGTTGTGTTAGATACACAGCGACAAATTGTAAAAAAACCACGCCAGCGAAACTCCCACTAGGAATATTAGCACATCCACCATTTTCTCGCAGTTTAGGCATTTTGTTGTGGTAGAATTATTAAATAACAAAGAAAAAATATGTTAATCAAAATATCCCCGAACAGCCCCCTATGTTATATAAAAATTCTTTGTTTCTATTGTCGTGTGGTTAGCATACCAACGTGAATCATATATTAGGATAACATGGATATTAAGTTGAGACAACTCGGGAACCCATACCTTTTTGCTTGCAGAAATAAAAGTTATATGCTTTATTTAAGATATACCATGGGAGTTAGGAATGCATTTAAAACTATAGAAATGAAAGGTGAATTGGTAATTTGGGAACCCATTAGTTTTTTGTTTGCAGAAACAAACGCTTTGTATAAGATATACATCCAAAGGTGATAAAATAGCCAGGGAACCCGGTCGTTTCTGCATGCAGGGATTTTATAAATACTGGTTGGTAACACGTTCTTTACACTCTCTAGCTGTTTATGTAGGTTTTAAGTTATATGTTTGATTAGAGTTTACAGCAATAAAAAATCTCTAAACGCAGAAAACAAAATTTGCGAGTTTCACAATAAGGCCGGTGTGCTTACAGGCATGCTTACTTTACAAATAGAACAAAAATATAATGTTTAGTAAGTAAATACCAGTTGTAGCAAGTTCAATGAATTGGATGTCTGTTAAATAAAGTAATTTACTTTTATTACTGGATCGATTTTTATTTAATCGATTTTTTGGTTTGCGCAGATGTTTTTTCGGAAGTACAGACATGTTTTAAAAAGTTTAAAC
>CH002384.1:311418-329163 GCA_000149265.1 Ciona savignyi
TATTGCATTTAAAATAAAAAAACCACACGATAGCATGTATCTAGATGTATTGTTTTGTACAAACCTGTTTGATACCACAAGAAGCATCGGTATATTCAGATCTTCAAATAAACTAAGGAGTTTCAATCATGTGTAAACCACCCACCATTTTTAAAACTCCTGTTAGGTGTACAGTATATTTTTGTGCATGCAACGATCGGGTTCTCTGACTACCTCATCTCCTATAGTATATCTTATACAAAGTGAGAGTTCCAAACTTGGAATCTATTTTTTTTAAATGAACCTAACGTGTGACATGTTTACCTAACCCTCCATGGGATATCATATACAAAGGGTACAACGTTTGCTTCTGCAAGCAGAAACTAACGGGTTCTCCCGTGTTACAAATACGCCATATACCTATATGTAGGTGGTATGTAGAAAATTGGGGTTTTCTTTAAAAGGGTTAAAAGTAGGTTTGGGGCATGCGCATCATTTTTGTTCATATTTAAATTTAATATTTATTTATCTTAGTTTTGTGTTTTGACCTCATTTATACGGGTAATAAGATAGGTATGCTTTTCTGATTTGTTCACATTTTACCGGATAAAGGAAATTTCCCTTGGGTTTTTGAAAAATGAAAAGTTAAGGCAAACTATGTGCCATGCTGGTTTGGGTTCTTGAAAGTTTAAACCTCATTGGATAACGCGTTCTATCCTAAGACCTGGCGACCGCACATGCCTGTCACAGCAGCGTTACGCAGAAAAAAAGAGTATATTTAAAATATGCCCCCTTCCGAATCGAAGGGAAAAAATACTAAACGATAGTCCTAAGATAAAATAACTTACCTTTGTCATTGCCCGTACAGATCTAAATGGAGACTATCTTAATGTTGGTTCGACGTTTGGTCGACAGTCATTCTATCATATTATTAAAGTACCTGTCTCCAAAATAAATTCCCCGGACCCAATGAATGAGATGGAAGTATTCATGAAATTCCCAGTTAATGGTACAAATCTAAGTTACTACCACAGGTAATATAAACAAAACAATGCATAGGCTATTGCCAGATTAATTGTTATAGAATGGTAAACCGAGGTAGTCACAGGACAGAACGGACAGTATCTTGACTATCCTTACTCATGTAATGTTTTGGATAGAAGGTACACGATTTGCTTAGCCCAGGTACACGACTTGCTTAGATTGTTGTCTAGCAACTGTTAAGAAGAAACCAGCACAACGCTATCGTTAAACTCTTGTATGTTTGTGCTAGTTTTGGAATCACGGAAAATTGGATAATATTTCACGAACAACCACTTAGCTACTCTGTTCCACGCGTGTTGGTTGGGCAGTTTCTATGGAAAGGAATCCTTTCCAGCTTTTACGAAGACAACTCGAAGAAATCAGTGGTAAACTATGATGATAAACTATATTTATAAACCGACTGATAACTTTTTCTCATTTTTTTTATCTGACCAGTAGTTAGGTCAGTGTACATGGCATTCCATTTTACTATAATAAATCAAAATAACGAAGCTTAACTGATAGCTGTTTAGCATAAAGATCCCAGATATCTAACATATTATGTCGTGTGAAATCTAATAAACTAATATGGCTACTTCGGTATATTATATTGTTTTCAGTCGAGTTACACCGATATGGGTGTAAAAAAGGCTTTTTCATTTTCTGCTACCATGACAACAAATATAAGAAGATAAATCAAACCAATGTTTCAGTTTCATGTTATCAACAAAACAACGGGTCTGAAACTAAAAACGAAGTACTCTGCGAAAGGTATGTTCTGCTTTCACCACATCAACGCGTATGAAACTCGCGGGGAAGACGGGAACACTTTTCTAGTGGTCGATATGTGCTGTTCAGATCAGTCACCGTTGTGGCTCTTGTAAGAATATTTCAATTATATAACAGGTTTTTAGTTTGATCCTAATGTTCTTGGTGTATAAGTGTGTATATGGTATATCATGCATTTGTTTATATAATATACTCGCCGTAGTTAAAGAGTTACTGCTACCTGGTGACGTCACCAGGCAAACAGTTAAAGAATATGCCGCCCACCATGCCATATTATGCATTTATTTTTATATATTTATTCTACAGATATACAATATATTAGGCCTGCTCTAGATATTCCGGTATTTCGCTTTATAACAATACTGTCATTTCGTAAGCCATTTATCTTAAGTTTGTAATGAACAGCATTATTCTATTGTAGCAACACTAGCCATTTACGAGCCGAGGGTAAAGAAATAGAAAACTGGAATTTTAACCTCGATCGAAAGAAATCGGTTCGCCCAAGAAGATACGTAATTCCCCTTGACATTCCTTCAGATGCGTCTCAAGGTTAATGTATTTTATTTTTACTGAATTCGGTTACTGTTCGCAAAGCAAAATTAAAACAGTTCTGAAGTAGTTAATCTTATATTGTCGTCTTATCTCGTGATTTCCAATTAATTGGGAGTGGCGTGTTTTGCCATTGCTTTAGTCACGTGATTAAAGCGTTGAATTAGAATTAAGAAGTTCGTCGAATTTGTTTTATTGTGCAATTACACTGTACGTTGGTTGAGCCGCACTATTCGCAACAGGCTCAAACCTGGTTACTATTCGTGGGTGCAAAGCAACTGCTATACTATGTGTGGATGGCTCAGTTTCGCTTGAACACGAATTACTCATTCCTGACGAAATTGCTGATAGTAATATAGTAATCGAGTTGCCACGTATCAACTACGATTATTACAATGGGCGAAAGTACAAGTAAGTCAATGTGTCAATGTTGGTTCGTTCGAAATGTTAAAAAAGTTTTATGCCCGTAATCTACTTTGTTGATATATATTGCACGTGATGTAACATAAAAGGTTTCACTACTTTAGAAAACATAGTTGTATCCAAGTTGTATATATTTATCCAACGTACACGTATTTACGCTGGCCATAGAGGCTTTGGTGAAGCGCATAAAAACTTTTGTTCCGCAAAGTTTAGTTGTCCGAACAGTGTGGTGGCGTCGTCTTGTTTTCCCCACCGCGGTACCAATATAATATATCTTTAATAAACGTCAGTGCTTTGCCTTTCCCCATGGATATTATTAAATAACTACTTTCAGCTATATGTACGGGGTTAAAGGCGCAAAATTCGTACATGAACAACTTGTAAAGATAAACGTTGAAAAGAAAGAATTACTCGAGTGGGGTGAAACGGTAAATATTTTTTATTGTGTTGTTTTATACCAGCATGGCCGTCCTAAGATAATCGGGAGCTAAAATATCTTTATTAAATTGGAAGACTCACGATTTATCTTATTTATGTCTGTTCTTAAAATTACTGGCTTTAATCTCATTACACCGATTCCGCTTGGTCTGGTTATCAGGCGTTCCGGTGGAATCGAATCCAGAATCAATTTTGTCTAAGAAGTTCCTTTTAATTACATTTTAGAACCTTTTTTACTCTCTTAATATAGGGCGTAATGCATCAACAACTTGTTTCTTTTACATTGTTAAAATACGTTTGCCGTTGTAACGGGTTTATATTATTTCCAAGGATAAATTTGCATCGGAGCCTGTCTTTGTTCCACGCCCTGATGCAACGGAAGAAGATGATGGAATTATCCTTTCCACCGTGATCAGTAAGTGCCCAGAAGACAAAACGTTTCTTCTTATATTAGATGCATCAACATTCAAGGAGATTGCCAGGGCCGAGGTAAATATGTGGTCGTCGTTAATTTTTAATTATACAAATGTAATTTTTAGCCAAGCAGAGTAAAAAACATCTTAAATATATCTATAACATTGTCTAAAAACTATAATTGTTGAGTACGTAGTACAGTAATGGATTGTTTGTTGTATTTCACTCGACAATCATACTAAACATATTTTCTGCTAACTAAATAGCAACATACACATTTAGCTTCATCTTTTTCATCAGCATAAGTATTACAAACGCGGAAAGCTGTCATTGATTTAAATAGATATATATATTTATTTATAGGATATTATGTATAATCGAAATTTTAGCCATAAATATTTGCAGGAACTAAACGTAAAAGTTTTTTTTAGTCAACGATACAATTGTTGCAGGTTGATGCGAAACTGTCGTACCCTTTACACGGTAACTTTTATCAACGTGATTAACCACTAGACCACAACCGTCAGATCTGTAACCTAGAGGTGTCTCCCAAAAATATGCACAATTCAGTCGTTTCTTGGGGGATTTCCCTAGATTTTTATGCTTTCTCAAAACATTTAAACAGATCTTCCAAAATACCGCCTAAAAACATAACCCTTACATTTAAATTTTTAGGTGGTATTTCTCCAAATAAAAAAAATTGTATCTGGTTTAATTTTTATGTAAAACATCGCTTTTTGGGTTCTAAGGTGTTAAAATTGTTACACCAGCTGCTGTGAAAATAAAACTAGCAATGACCATCTTGGTTTTCGCTTCTTCGGATCATTTTCGATCACTATATTAACGATATACGTATATACTTGATTTTTGCAAATTATACTATAGATATTTATTCAGCTTTTCGCCCTTGTTTCGTTTGTTATTCAGTTATTATTCGATATTCAAAAGAAATATTGCAACTTTGCGGTACTTTACGCCGAATATACTTGGAAGGATCAAAAATGTGGATCTGTAGCAAATATGTGGTTGTGTAATTATTTATGTACCGCATGGTGTGCTTATCAGTAATTACTGGTTTCATATGACTTAATCTTCGGTTGTAAAACCGCTTTAACATTACTGCGGGTTTAAACGTTTCCAGAACTTCTTTTTTTCCATATACTGTCATGCATCTTTGTTTTCGAGCCTGAATTAGTGTCAAACAGTTTAGAACATGGCTCCTTCAGTAAACAGTTTAGAGAAGCCGAGTTCGGTGTTTATTAAGTCGTGCCCGCATATATTGAATTCATCATATGCGTGTTTTATTGTATATGCATTTAATCAAGAATAAAAGAACCTTCCGTTACGGAGTTTGGGTCGCAAGAGTGACAAATTAGTAAAGGTAGCAACAGAAGAACCCAATCAATTAATAAAAACGCTAGTTTGTAAAGCGACAACAAATTGCTTTAAAAGAGGAACGCAATCCATCGTAAGACACTGTGCACACGAGTAGTAAAGCATCCATAAGAAAAAGCGTGTCGCGGGAAAGCAATTAATGGCGGCTCATCGCACGAAAGGGATAATTGTCTTGTTAGAAATGCGGAGTGTTTTTCTTGTCATAAACGTGGTCACTTTAAAACTGCTTGTAAAGCGAAGAAACAATTACAACCGTTAATCACGCTAAAAGAACCGGATGGGTATATAGGAAGAATTTTTAATTTCGATGTAAAGTCACGAAAATAAAGAAAAGTCAAAACATGACCGATTGCGTGAGCGTTCGGGGCTCGGAGCATATTGCAAAAGTTGTTGGAAGACGATGATGCAAGATCAAAGCGCTCCGAGCGAAGACGAAGACTCACATTAAAATCCCAGTGCGTGGGGAGGAGCCAGTGTTTGTTGTTACTGGTAGAAAGGAGGACGTCGCAATAGCTCACTGAGAGGTTCAATCCGCTGCTGAACATTTAACACATATATGCGCAACTTATAGTCCGGCCCGTTGGTTAGTCCGGCCCGTTGGTCTAACGGTTAAGTGCGTCGCCTTTCAATCGAAAGGTTGCAGGTGCGAAACTGGTCGCTAGCTAATCGGCTGTGTCCTTGGGCAAGGCACTTTACGGACATTGCCTGAATCCAGCGGATTAATGGGTTCTACCAAATTGAAGGAACGTGTCTATCATATACAGCACACTGCAATAGGTCCGGTAACCCGACGATGGGCGCGAGGTGATCTGACGATTGCCCGTGTGTTAACCCCCTTGGTTTTCCGATTCACGGGGATAAAGATGAATATCCTAACCTATAACAAACAAAAAATGATAAACTGTAAAACCAGCGCGACGTCAGATGGCGGCTGCTCATCCGGAACCATTACCCTGGAAGTTCAAGTCTCCTAAAGAATCGTGGGGTTGGTGGTGGGGCCCAAAGGGGCGACCATCAAACGAATCCAGCAGCAGACCCACACGTACATATTGACACCGAGTGGCGATAAAGAGCCAGTGTTCGAAGTCACGGACCTCCTCGAGAACGTGGAGAAAGCAAAAGCCGAAATCGAGGCCTGCATCGCCACGATAAAAAAAAAGCGGCATCTAACAACACAGCATCAACGAATAATTCAAGAATACCGGTCTCCGGATGGAGACGTTTTAGCCTATTTTTTGTCTCCATACTTTCATTATCCTTTAAAGGGGGATGTAGTAATATTCAAGATATCTATGTAATGCCGGCTATATAAGCCAGAGGCATCTAGAACTCTCTCGTTGATCTTTCCATCTCGAAACACTTATAATAAAGGACGTATATTAACAAAAACGTGTGTTGAACACTACAACCAGGATTGCGATTGATGCAAAACATTTTGGTAAAATAACTTTGGTCTGTTAAATAAATATTGTAGTAATTCCTGAAATACAATTATTTGCTGGAAATATAAGTTATTACGTTTTCTAATGGTACAACAATTATGGGGATAACCGATGTACATGCGGATTTTTAGTGTTTTATATTCATATTGATACTGCTGGGGAGTATTATATCATAGATGGGGAAACCCTAGCTCGCCATTGCCTTTTTTCTTTTTTATTATTTGACTGTTTGACTTGCAAATGTAAGGAGCGTGTTATACTAGCCCCCTTTTCTAATATTTTGTAAAACAATTAGGCATAAGCTATACTGGTATAATATGTAAATGAATTTTAAAAGTATTCCCCTCTGCACATCTTCCCACTGTCCCGCAAAATAGTGTGTTGTTCTGTCCCCTGTCCAGCAGAACTGTAGAATAGTAAGTTGCCCTGCTCATCCAGCTTAGTGAAGACCAGCAAAGGTGGTATTTTGTACAAAAAATCCACATGTCATCAGCAGACAGTTCTGGCCTGTGTCATTGTCAAACTTCTCATACCTACCCAATACCCATATGACATTACTCAATGGGATAAGAAAGTAAATCCTTAATATTTTGTATGACACATGGATTTTCTGCACAAATAATAATATTTCACAAAGAAATAACTAGGCTACTTTTCACTCTTGTAGACAAGCGTTTGTTTATAAAATGTCATTTTAAAGTTATTTATGAAGTGTCTGACCAGTGAATATCAAGTAGTGTAGTATGCTTGCACAACAACCAATAAAACTCTTCCAGACTTTTCAAACATTGTCACATGTTGCCAAGATTACATTTTCATCATCATGTAGAGCACAGGCCATCAATCCAAGCCGACATTCAGGTAGAAAACAAACAAGGAATAACACTTCTGGAAAATGGATGATGCTCATTTTCCCAATAAGCTCGTTTGGGTTGGGTGTTTGGCAGTGGCAAAGAAAGAAATGGAAACTTAACCTTATTCAAGAACTTGAACGTAAAACAAGTAACAATCCAGTTCCGTTTCCAGATGATTTAAACGAACTTAAAAATCTAGAGTATTGTCCATTAATTGTCCGAGGGAAATTCGATCACTCCAAAGAACTTTACATTGAACCCCGCTCAATTATTGAGCGAACAGATAAAACTCCAGTTGATGCTGGCTCGATGATGTCAGTTAAGAAAGATATTGGACTTCTAGTCATCACACCATTTCATCTAACTGACCGTGGTATCACCATTCTAGTCAACAGGGGTTTTGTGCCCAGACATCAAAAAGATCCTCGAACCAGGCGTGAAGGCCAAATTGAAAAGGAAGTAGAACTTACAGGCTTGCTTCGGCACAATGAAACACGACCACCTTTGTCACCCAAGAACATTCCAACACGAAACCAGTGGTTTTACAAGGATTTGAATGAAATGGGTTCATTAACTGGTGCCCAACCAATCTTGGTGGATGAATTACCAGAATCATCCGTCCCTGGTGGCCCAATTGGTGGCCAAACACGCATAAGTTTAAGAGATGAACATTTGTCATATATGATAACCTGGTTTTCTTTGTCTGCAATAACCACCTATATGTGGTACATGAGATTTGTAAAATAATGTTGCTGCTAAAAACGTTATCACTAAATCAATAATGATTTTAAATTTAAGCTCTTATTTCTTTGTTTTCAGTTAGCAGAATAATCAATTCACAAATTTACAGATCAAACCAATTATTTTCAGTACAATCTAAGACTCATGCCTCAATTTTAAACTATTTTTTTTGTGACTGTATTTAAAATTTTATAAAATTGGAACTTCACTGTTATCTTCACCTGCAAAAACAGTGGCCAAACTTATAGCTTTCACCTGTTTGTTTGCTGCTGTTGCTGCTTTTTACTATACCAAATTTATGTAAGTTGTGATTTTTAATTTAAATAAAAAAATTGCATCAAGTAAGTTTTACTATTACATTATAGCAATGGAAAGAAATTCTTAAACTCTAGTATAAGTAGTATATATAATATGGTAAACAAGTGTTCTAGTCTTCAGTGGCTTTGGTCCAACCATAAACCTTTTGGACTTTTTCAAAAATGATATTTGAGTGGGGTAGTCCACATTATTTCAACCTGATATTATGTTGCAGACAAGACCAAATTAAAGTTGAGAAATCACCACCAAAAGCCACCATGTCGATTACCAAAGATATGTTCATTCACAAATCAACCATAAAAGCCACTGCTTCTGTAAGTTCTTCCTAAATTGATAGGTCCCTTTTCATTAAACTGTATTTTCTTGCAGGTCATATTTCTGCATGGATTAGGAGACAGCGGGTAAGTTTTTGATCTACTTTTTTTTAAATATCACTTTTTTTCTCTAAAAACAAATCAATTAATTTTAAAAAAAATCTATGAATTTATTATTCTGTTGGGAAAACCTTGGTGTAAGTCACCTTTGCCCAGCTACTGTAGAAGTTGGTACAATCCTAAGATTATTATAACTTTTGTACAACTGCAATTATTTATAGGCGATTTTTCATTTATAAATGGTCATTTAACACACGGCAATCGTCAGATCACCTTGTGCCCACCTTTAGGTTAATACAGCTATTGCAGTGTGTGGTGTATGATTTAAATGTTTCTTCAATTTAGTAGAACCCACCGACAAACTAGGGACCGGTTTCGTTCCTGCAACCCTATGCTAAATGGTCAAAGCAAGTGTATTTCATAGCCACATACAGTCATCAGTAATAACAAACAAATATGTTTTATATTTACCACATCCCACTTAAGATTATTGGTTTAATTTCAGAGCTGGATGGTATGAAGGTTTTGGTCAGATTAAGAAAAGCCATGTCAGATACATTTTCCCAAATGCGTATGTTTGAAATTTCTTCTTTTTTATTTTTATATCCAAATTTTGTCATTTAGTTCTATTTACCCAAAAAACTTAATTTGATTGTTATTTTAAATGATAGCTTTATTAACTTTGTTGTATCATATGACTCGTACCGACATATGTGACATTCTAGATGGTGACACAGGGTATATTCTACAATTCCACTGGTGGTTTTAATATAAAGGTATCAATGTAAAAACAATACAATATTTTGATATTTCAGTCCTTCAATGCCGGTGACTATGAATGGTGGATTTGTCATGCCATCATGGTAAGATTATAATGTTACATAATTTAAAACATGGTGTATTATTGTATAATATACATACTATACTAATGTTATAGCATAATTTAAGCAATCAGCTATGATAGTTTGCTGCACTGCATGAACATATAGCAAATATGGATAAGACAATTTCTTTATATATTAATATCAGTCTGAAGAACCTTACCCAAAAACTTTGTCAAATTGTTTGGCTGAATAGCTTGCTTGGTAGTGTACATCTACATGCACTCATTGGATATCGACTGAACCAGGTGGATTAATGGATTGTTACCAAATATCATAGGTATGATCTGAAAGGCTTGGGGCCTAAAAGTGAGGAAGATGAGAAAGGAATCAAAGCTTCTGCTGCAAAGGGTTACTTTGTCTTTCTACTTTTTCTGTGAAACTCATCCGTTTAGCGTTAAAAATATTAGACAATTATTTATAGATTAAAATTACACTTATTGTTTTTGTCCAATTTTTTATTGGCAATTGAAAGGAAAACATTTCTAAATTTTCCTTAATCTGTGATGCATCTCTTGTAACCTATGCCTGTCTCCCAACTCTGGTTTTGGGGATAAACATTAATATTCTATTCAAGCACTCACAGTTTTTCTTCATGAAGTTTTTTTTATTTAGTTCGTGCAATAATTGAAAAGGAAAAGAGTGATCATGGCATTCCAAGTGAGAGAATTATGCTCGGCGGGTTCTCTATGGTAAAGCATTGGTTATTGTGTAATTTTTAAACCATTTGTGTTTTCATTTAATGTATGCTTTTGATTTCAACAACATTATTGGAATTGAAGTATTCAATTAATGCTCTAAACGTAACTTGAAATCAACATAGTTTTTCTTAAATGTTATTTGACTTTTACCTCTAAAGTGTGTCTCTATAGAGTAATGATAATAAATCGCTTGATACGACAATTGTATATGCCAGCGGTTCCCAAACTTTTTTTCTTGGCGGCGCCTTTTGTAAACATATTAAACCTTGCGGCTCCCTCATAAAGCCAAAATTTGTCAAACTGAAAGTATTGTATATTGTATATCCAGACTAGCGCGCATTTGGATAACCATTCAAACTATTTACAAAAGTGTTGAACAGTCAAATAATGCAAAGCAGTTATTTAACAAACCATTATTCGAAAAACAATGCCATGTTAGTTAGCAAATAGCGGAAGATAACACCGAACAATGGATTTTTAACAAGTAAAACGAATACTGTATGCCAGTGTATGGGGGTGCACACCAGACTTAAACATCTCCAATTAACTTTATACTGGTGTAGCGCACATGCACTGTTTTTTTTGTGAGAAAAACAACAAATGCAGCAACTTCCGCATGCGTTCGCGGCGCCCCTGGGAAAGTCTCGCGGCTCCCAAGGGCGCCCAGTTTGGGAACCGCTGGTATATGCAATAAATGAAGACAAGTTGAGGAACAACATTGCCAATTATCTATGGCTGTATACCTCGTTTATCACTAAGTGGGTTGCTGTATATCAAATTATATTAATAACAAGTGCTTATCACACTTTGCAATACCTCAGCCTGACTGTAAACACGCAAAAAGTTGCCAATACGCTAAATGCACTAAGCTTTTTAAATCATTTAGTTTATTTAAAATCTTAATATTTCTACAAGGGTGGAGCATTGGCATTATACACCGCATTCACACACCCAGAGCAACTAGGTGGAGTAATAGCACTCAGTTCCTATCTCCCTTTACACCAGTCCTTTATTAAAGTAAGTGGTATAACTTTCTTAACCTACCTACATACGTAAAATAGTTTTTCCAATACTGACCTTCTCCAGCCATAATTACACAATCGCTCATTGTATGTAAATTTGCGTTATAGGGGCTGGATGGACATAACCTCACTGTCCAGAGGTGCCCTATTTTTCAAGGCCATGGGACAGCTGATAATATGCTTCCTGTCAACTTTGGTCAATTGAGCCATGAAGTAATGAAACAAAGGCCGTGCTGGTCTTGAAACTGAATTTAAACTCTACAACGGCATGGGCCACCAGTCATGTCCAGAGGTTAGTAGATCACTACTTCACAATCCATATAGTAGTTATGACCTTGTGAAGGCAGTTTTACCATGATGGTTCTGTTTGATACTCCCATAATAGTCGGACAGATTTGTCTAGTGGGTAAGGCCGTCACTTTTAAGCTGAAGGGTTGCAGGTTTGAAAGTGGTCGTTAGCTAGTTGGTGGTGTCCTTAGGCAAGGCACTCAACGAGACCTTGCCTGCTCATTAATTGGTTTCACTACATTGAAGGAACGTGTGAATTATACACAACACACTGCAATAGCTCCGGTAACCCAACGGTGGGCACGAGGTAATTTGACGATTGTCTGTGTGTTAACCCCTTGGTTTTCTTATTCACCGGGATAAACATGAATATCCTATCCTATATACAATAAATCTCTGATTTGTGCAATACCTGCGCCCCAGCCAATTTCTTATTCTAACAGTGAGAGGTTTTATTTGTTCGCACGTAATTTATTTTACATCCAAAGGAAATGAATGACGTTAAGAACTTCATCAACAAGTGCTTGGCATGAAGATCGATGAAAGAACCAACCACTGCAAAAGAAAAGAATAAAATGAGAGAATTTTTACTCGTGCACTGTTTGTCACATAGCGGCCTTAAATGCATATAAATTAAATTAGTAGATTTAAATTACTTCTTTATATGGATTTTCAATTAAAGGAATTATTTTGATGATACTCAATTTTCAACATTTGTTTTCACAAGATGCAGGTAATACAGCACTACGGCTTAATGCATTCGTATTTCATTTATTTTTTAAAAATCGTACTATAGGGTAGCTATATCGTTGATATACATTTTCCGGGACCCTGTATGAATTGAATGAAAGTAAATTAATAATGTGCGCGAGTAGGAAATAGTCAGATTTCGTTGCGCCCATCGCCGAGTTTCCGGGCCTCGTGCAGTGTGATGAATACGACGAAAACCTCCAACCAATTTGTTGCACCAATTTAAACTAATGGGTTAAGACAACATCCACACATTTCCCCGTTTTAATCTGACTCTTTCTACTTCCGCTCTTACCAGTGGGCAAGATTTGCGGGGAGTCACGATAAAGAGAGTTAAATATTTTTTTATATCACGAAACTAAATTATTTGAGGTTTAAATGTGATTTAAAAGAAATGACGTCGACAATTACTTTAAACGTACTTAGCAGTTTTAACTCTATTTTCACAACAAGGCGGCCAATAGGTAATAATAAGCACTTGTATTTCAATAGCCGTTAAATCCTATGTAGATATCCTATAGAAATAACACCTTCATACAGTACGAAGGAAATAGTAGTTGTCACATCCGCCATCATTTTATTTGGTAAGTTATGATCATTTAAAATATGTCTCACTAAATTGCCGACTCCATGCAGAGTACAAATTTCCGTAATACCGTCGACAAATATGTACGTTTGCGACATCTAAGGAACTTCGGTCAGTCGTTAAAATATTACAACATTGAGTGAGAATTAAAACAAGGCCAATTATGGAGAAAAACGCGAAGTTGTGTTTTTCATTATCAACATTGATTTTCGGCAGGAGAGAACATGTTTCACAGCAGGCTAATTGCCCAACACCACAAAAAAGTACCAAAAAAGAAATAAAAAGCCTGCAGAACAAGTACATTATTGCGCATGTATGTGATATAAATACTACTTAATCAAAAAGATGGCATTACATATTTGAAACCAGCCATTTATTTTGCTAATTTTAATGGATATGCTAATTGCGCCATTAATATCGGAAGCATTAAACGGATTAGTTCGGCCCGGTGGTCTAGCGGTTAAGTGCGTCGCCTTTCAATCGAAAGGTTGTAGGTGCGAAACTGGTCGCTAGCTAGTCGGTTGTGTCCTTGGGCAAGGCACTTTACGGACATTGCCTGAACCCAGCGGATTAATGGGTTCTACCAAATTGAAGGAACGTGTCCATCATATACAACACACTGCAATAGCTTCGGTAACCCGACGGTGGGCGCGAGGTGATCTGACGATTGCCCGTGTGATAACCCCTTGGTTTTCCCATTCACCGGGATAAACATGAATATTCTATTCTATCCTATCCTTATTCTCCCGATCTCACTAACTTATCTCACAAACGGGACTGACACTCAAAATCGTGCCATAGAAAGCATCGTTAATTAGACCGAGTTAAGCAAGCAGATAATTTGAGTAAAGAGACCATCATCGTAAAAATGACAAACTTGTTTTAGTGAATGCCAAACTGGTTAGGTTGGAAGGTTAAAAGTTGGGGTTAGGATCAAGAAACTTTATTGTAGATCTAGGCCTAATGCTACTAAAGCATCGGACCCGTTTGATTTATAAATCCCCATACGGCGTAAACAGAGTAAAAAAGAAATAAACAGGGAAATATACAACAAACAATTTTTAATGTTCTTGATTTTGTGTGACGTCATTGATTTCGATCCGTGAATGACCCGGCAAATATAGATCTGCCTCGGTAAACAACACTATGTATTTTACATATAGACCGTGCAAAACGAAATGAAAGCTTTAATTCAACTGTATTTTTGCTTTGAACTGTATTTTTGCTGAAAAACATCTTGAATTTTGTAGCAATAGAATTTTGTGCTATTTTATGGTTTCTTTTGGCTATTTATAATCGATAAAAGTTGATAAAATGCACTTCGCGATCGACAAGGTTTCCATTTAGCGAAGTGCTTTTCCTACTGTCAACCAGTTTATGAGTTTAAAACCAGTCCTAGACAAGAGTGGCCGTTTTAAAATGTCGCGGTTTCGAAACGCCGGGAAAAAACAATTTGCTTTCTCGCACTAATGGATTGGTGCATATGGCCGCACTAATGGATTAGTACATGTTTGATGTTTTATTATTTTGACAGCTGGTGCGACAGTCGATTAAAAATTCATGTGAACAGTTGTACAGAAGTTTCAAATTTTGATAAAATTATTTTGACTTGCCGCGCACGTTAGTCCGACACATTCATGCATAATTTAAAAAATAAACGTACTAAACGATATTTTTTTGTCTCAACTAATTTATAGTGAACTTAACTGAATAATCGAAAATTGTCACGAAAAACGCAAAAAAAGTTTTGTTATCGTTTCAAAGTTTTCAGATTAATAATTGATTACCAACAAGTCACCACACAGTGTTACGGTGCCTGGAACCACAGTAGGATAAAAAAATATTTGTTTTTAAGTCTTATTATATTAAAGTTATATTAAATAATTAAGTCTTTGGCTATACGTGCCCATATTTATAATACATACCTTATACTAATAAAAGTAAACAAAATTCTATGCAAATCTGAAAGATCACAAAATAAAGTTGCATTATTATCCTTTTAAAGTTTAAAGAATATCGTATTTTTTTGGATTTTTAAGGATACTGTTAGATTGGTTCTCAACAATAAAGCCTTCTTCGTTAGTAATATTACAAATAAAAGCAAAAGTCAACAGAACGACTGTGGTTAAACTGAGTATTGGATACGGCAGGTCGCGTTTGTGAGATCATTAGAAGTTGATCTTCTCAGATAAATATTTTACGAAGAAACTTTGCGAACCGAAGAAGGCACTTACGCAAATTAAACTTTCAATCTCGCAAATAATGGTATAAAGGTGTATGAACCCCTTTAACGTGAGATAAGTGTACAGCAGAGCAAAGTTCGAAAGTTGTCGAATCGAATATAAAAGCAGAATGTACAATTCCCCATAATTTGCGGAAAGCATGTTAGTGCTTTTGCTACAAGTGCAAACTTTGTCAAAAAATAATGCATGTGACTTTGCCTTGGTCTGTTAAAAAACATAAATACAAAATAATATTTTGGTATAAGGTTTCTCGTTTGGTTGCATTCTTTCCATTCATTTTACTAAGGCCATATTATGATCGAATATTTATGAATGCAACATTCAGTTAGGATTTGTTTGTAATACATCCTCCGTAACAGTAGATTTTTAATGTAATATATTGATTTTATAATAAAACCGCCCTGTGGCAGTTTGCAAAAAAACGGTTCGTTTGTGCACATGAGAAGTAATTAGTCATTGTGCAACGCGCGCCAACAAAGACCGCCGATATTGCGGTTATGCATTTAATTAATGATAAATGGCTGTATGCGCTGCGGCTTCGTCACTATACTAAATTTTCCGACCCACCGCCAGATTAATGAATTTTAACTGAGGCGTTGCTTTATATTAGAATTTGGTGTCGCAGCACCATAACCAGAAGCAGGTGTAACCGGGAAAGCAACACAGAGTACCCAGGGCATCCTTTATTTTAGCTTGTGCTCATATTTAAGGGATACGTTTTTAAAAACATTTTTTTTCATCTTAAGATACTAATTTAACTTTGACTTGTGATCCTAATTTGTTTAAATTTTTAGCTCTTATTGTGTTCTTGTTTAAGGACAAATATTATTGTTAACAGGATACAACAAAGAGGTAGTTTCTGGTATAACATGTCATATGATTTATTATAAAAATTAAGAAATAATCATAGCATAAATACATTTCTTTTGAAAACCTTCTTTTTAAATCTTTTTTTTTCGGTTGTCCTGGTTTTGGTTCTAGAAAGCGCAATATTCCTGTATTGTTGGACTATTGGAATTATACAGTTCTTATTCAAAGTTAAGTTGAAGTTCTGCCGTTGGTGTGAACGAACAAACATTGGTTTTGTTTAACATAAGACGCATCTTTTGTCCTTTTTTTGCCTATTTTAGTCAAAAAACGATTCATTATCATTTATTTATTTAAGTTGTGTATTCGATTCGTGGATATTTTCTCCGTAGTCAGAACCATTCAATTTGGTTTTAGCGTGCGCTCCATAGTCTCACGTCACAACGTACGCAACTGCCCATTTCTCCCTAAACATTCTTTTCCGGCAAAGCTCATTGATCTAGAAAAAAAACGTTTTACTTTGGCCCAGTGTTCAACCGTGAAACTTACAAAGCACACGATAAAACGGAATTGGACAATTTGTTTGACACTCTGGATATGTGTGTAGTTTTATTAAAAAGACTAGTCTGGTGTAATAAGAACAGTTTTGTATTACAAAAGTTAAAAATAGAACATTGAATTATTATGCAAGGAGTTTCTGCTGTACGTAGACAGACTGTTTACTATTCGTTTATTCAAGTGTGTTTGTTATTGAGATCTTCACGCATGTACTGTGTGTAAAATATTCGTTGGAATGCTAGTATGACGAAACGCATCATCTTACCCATACAAACAAATACCGTAAATGTCAAAATAAGTTGTAAATACTTTATATAATTGCTAAAATGGGACAAAATTACCCTAATTAATCAGGTGACATGTTAAATATAAGAGTGAGTATACCTTGCTGTAAACTTTCTTGTTAGCCCTTCTATTGCTTCCTGCGTAACTTCCGTGTGTCCAAAGTTAGACTTTACACAGGAGTTATTGTTCAGGAAAGGCTTTGTAAGTATCAGTATACATTTACTATAAGCCTTATTGTTTTTTTAATGTGAAATAATCTATTAAGCCAACAAAATCTTAGAGAGTGTAGGTCTATAGATAGTTAGTAGCCAAGTTAATAACAGGGGTAAACCACTCAACCCGTATATGCCGCTTGTACGTCCTTTAAGTGATCATCAACTGTTTGGAAATCATGTACTGCCGTTGATTAGGATTCCATTCAGACATATTTTGTTCGCTTTTCGTTATGTGTAAGTTTCTACACGATCGTCTGTTATCAGATTTTATTTAAAAATCTAAGAACAATGTAAATATCGATCATTTAAGCAAATTAGCAGAAATGGATCGTCTCAAATTAACTTTTCTGTTCTTTATGGGTAAAAACAAGTATTTGTCTGCAGAACTTTCAATTTTCTTTATGTCGCTATGCTTTCAAGATAATCAGGGCAAGTTTTATTTTGTTAATTATTTCTCTCCGTTGTTTCGGATAACACGCAAGGCGCTTTGATTGCTGCTTGATTGAATTAGCAACGAACGGCTGAGTTTCAGATTACTGCGCTGTCGGGATGTGCATAGCTGTCGATTTCATATTATTCTAACGTCAAGCAACTACAACGTTTCCATATTTTGCGTGAGTAGACGGGTCTTCCGTACATCAACTGGCTCCTAATACTGCACTGTAAAGGA
>CH002384.1:365507-382536 GCA_000149265.1 Ciona savignyi
TTCGATACGGTGTCCCATGCTGCAAGAAGTAGCTGCTGCATCCTGTTGCGACAGATAGCTAAAATAAATGAAACGCGTTGATTCGACGTTAAATCCCCGCGAAAAGCGTGTGCACGATGCCACTCAGATAAATCGAGCTTCAGGTTCGTGACAGCCATACAGGGAGTTATGTGATGTCATCAACAGCATGCACTGAATAACATAGCCGTGTTTAGCAAATATACTCGTCATCAGACATGAGAGGTTTAGTAATGCGGGTTTCCAGTGCCGCGGGACTACTCAGCGTATTTCTTGCTCTTATTTGAGTCGAGTCTCCGTCTAAAATTAGGCAAGCTCGCGTCATGTTTCCGCCATATTTATGCGATTTGGCTTCGTTGCGCATTATGTGTTGAATATTATATTCAAATTATGCGGAGCCTGAAACGCTAGGCATTTGAAATTCCATATCATAGTCCTGGTAAGATGCTCGGCCTCTGTGGTAGATTCGTAGTATCATTAGAATATAAACCATATTATGTTAACAGCAGTAACCAAAAAGCAGAAGATTTTAAAACCCAGATAAACGTGGTAGTTCGGAAGAGTCCTTTATTCAACGAAGGAATATGATGCGCTATGTGCTTCAACAAATCCTGCTAGCAGTTGGTTCGTTTATCGTTTGCGTCAAAACGTGCGCAAATGTCTCAATTCTGTACCCGACGACTGTGAGGATTGTGTCTACAACACAAGCACCAGTAACTTTGACGCTTCCGGTAAGTAATGTTGGAAAGGATTTTTAGTCCAATTTTGTTTTTCCGTAGCTTCAATATTGACCCAGCTTTTCCTCAGATTTTGACGACGGAGGGCTTTGTATCGCCCTGCGGTCAAATTTGACAAGGAATGTAATAGATAATAATTTAGTGTACACTTGGATGTACAATTCTTC
This sequence comes from Ciona savignyi, assembly GCA_000149265.1. NCBI lineage: Eukaryota > Metazoa > Chordata > Ascidiacea > Phlebobranchia > Cionidae > Ciona > Ciona savignyi. The sequence goes on from CH002384.1 coordinate 366,430, forward strand.
CCGATTTCAAGGCGAAATTTCAGTTACCTTATACGAACTTAACGCTTCACTTAACGAAAGGTTAGTCTTGAATATGTTAAGTTCCTACTTACCGGGTGAATATCTAAAATTTATAAGATTTTCGGACAAACGAACCAACGCTTCATACTGAAGGCAATCATTTCCTTCTAAATCGTTAACCGCCTTCCATACTCTTTCACATTAAAAAGTCAGGCGTTTAAAGTGTTTATCGGTGGTCTTCTTAAGAATAAAAACGAATGCCAACTTGTTTTTCGTTCCATCATTGCTATGCTATCACCACTTGTGTGCGCCGCGTCGTTCCTTTTATTCAGCAGAAATATGAAATTGATTTTCCTTCTATAAAATAGCACCACAGCCCATGGTAACAGCTAGATGGGCAAAAAATTTAACCATTGATTATTTCAGTGCCGTCGCAGTGCACGGATGCTGCGGCATTCCTTTGAGTCAAAAACTATGCCGAACAGGCTTACCAAGCACCAAGAATGTGTTTCTGGGGGTGAATTACATGGGAATCCGAATTATTGATCCACGAAGAATACTGTTCGTTACTGATACAGGTTTGATTTGATAAATATGCAAAATGCCGACTGCATTCTTATCTTTGAACCGTAGCGCTAAAATCAAGTACATTGCTGTATAACCACTAACGATATTAAGCAGATACACACACACATAGATGCTAGGGGATCGATTTTTGTTTCTTTATTCTTAGTGATTCACTCGCTAGTCCCCCTATAAGAAATCAACGCTACGCCAACCCGGCTTTGGTTTATTTTAATATTCATTTTCTTATGGAATTTATTTCCTTCAGGTAGTTCTACCGCTGTAGAAAACAATCGCTTCATTGAGATATGTCCACCCGGAAACGCAGTGTTATTTCAAAATTACCACTGCCCGTGTGTTAGTTTGGACACTCACACTGGATTGCTACGACAGGGCAACCATTCTAGTGGAAGTATTGCGAAATTCAGGAAAGCGAACCCAATTGGTGTGGTAAACGACCCGCAAGAAACAACATGCTTATTTTCCAAGAGCAAAGGTTCGTGTAAGAAGGAATCAGACGGATACTCGTTTTTCATTCGTGTGTTTGAAAAGGTCACATCTGTCACAGTAGACGACTTCAAATGAATCCAACTTGGTTGGTCCAATCGACAGAATAATGGTTGTTCGGAATAAAATATTTTATTTAATATGTTGTGTTGCCATTTTTAAGATATAATAAAATAAGTGTCACATGATGTACGTTCAAATATGCTTTAAGCTTTCCACCTAATCCGCTAATATGATTTTTCAGGTTATCTCACCAAACATGCAGTACGCTTTAAAAGTCCCTTCAATAAAGCTGCCCTCGCCTTCAATTTATCGGGTTACCATTGGTCAGAAGGCCGATTGTTTGATGTTCAAAATCAACCAATCCAGTGCTCTGAATTAAATTCGAACTTCGAGTTTGACTGTTTCGCCGCATTTAAAAACGTACAGGCAGCAGAAGTGCTTTGCATTGATAAATTGTGTAAGTAAATCCAGAGGTGTTTATTTTCCTCCCACTTCCTATCCATTATCATGAGTGTAATATAAATCCTGACCAAGGTAGTTAGCATTCGCTCACTCGTCGAATTAGGAAGAATGAATAACCATAGCTCATTATTGTTGGGTTACCATGACCGGTGACACTAACATTGACACTAATATTTAAATTAAATAAACGCGACCGGCGTAGATTAATCTTACCGATTGTTATATTTCAGCTTGCTTCGTTCAAGTGGATGTTGTAGATTACACAGTTCAGAGCCAAGTGTATCAACTTGCTGGCGATATGGTTTCTGGACCTGTTATTTTCGCCATTGCCGTGGCCATTGGGTCTGGACTGATTTTGCTCATTTTAGTCACTGCTGTCTGTCGCTATCGACGTAAAGCAAAGGGATTTTTTCGTGACACCAAAACATTACCATCTAATCTGGTACGTAATGCATAGGCGAGAATTAGAAAAGGTATTACATTTGGTACTAAAAGCACGTCGTTTTAGGCCGATTTGCTGAACGCGCCACCCTACGAAAATAAACCAAAATCTTCCTGCACAGAGACGGAACACATTGATATGTTCTCACCAGGCATAACATACGCGATTGGTAAGATTTATGTATTTTTCATTCATTACAATTAAAAAACTCTTTCGAATAAATGTGACCAAAGCAGCAATTGTTTCCTAAACTAAACTTCTAACGCTCCTCCAAAGAAGTCGCTACATGTTGTTCATTCACCACCGTCTTCCTTTTTCCAAGAATTAAAACTACAATTTATCTAATTTCCCTTGTTTCTATAGAAACCCACCACGACAAGGTTAAAACTGTTTCTGTCGGCGGCAAATCAAGCCGACAACCCGACCGATTGACAACGCATGAAAAAATGCTATGTGGTAGATTTGTGCAGTTTTTTTCCCCGCAAAGAATTTGTTCATTTTCATTTCTTGCATTTCAGGCGACTACAAGTCGAAGGAAAATTGCTTGTTTCGGCGTTACAGTACCTCGAGCTGCGAGACAGACCTTGATACATTCACTTGTAGTGGCCTCACACATTGCTCCAAAGACTCTGGTGTCGACAGCGAAAATCAATCTAAATTTCCACCAGATGAAGATCGCAGCAGTTTGTCCACTGAAAGCAGTGAAAATTCCTTCATGTCTCGGCGAATACTAACTACGACAGACAGCGGTCTTGGCAGTGTACCGGCTAGCACACTGCCACATTTTTATTCAGACAAACCACTCACAGACGTCGGAGTCAAACTGGAGATCTCAGTTTCAGACATCATTAAGAATTTTCGTCATTTCAGCACAGCAAAAACCAACGGAAATGATGTTTGTTTTACGAGTAACTGTACATCCCAAACGTTTTTAAATGAATCGCCAAAAAACGGGGTTTCTTCCGTTTCTAATACGAATATCGCCCAACCGGTTTATATAAGCAAATCTACTTTTTTGTAGATTTATTTTAGTAATAAAAAATGAATAGCAGTGCATACATTCACTTCTATACCCGTAGTGATAGCACAACAAACATTATTCCCTGCCGAAGCTTGCGAATAATTCAAATCCTTTCTCGCGAGTCTGGCCGTTTTTCTCTCGCAAAGTTGAATAAACTTGAAACCGGATCCTCGTCTTGCAGTCTCCCATTAATTTCGCCGTACCAGAGTAGGCCTAGTTCCTTGCTGATTCTTTTATTAAATCTTTTCTTCAGGCTTTGTCGGCGCAAAATGCTATGTAAATGTTAGCTATACTGTGCGGCAAATTCAAATGCTGTTCTGCAAATCACCATTTACCTGTTGGCTATTTCGCCAGTTTCTGATTTTCACCGTCTCCTACTTTAAATACCTGCTTTTGCAACATTAACCCGTCAACCTCTTTACCTTGTTCATTGAACTTATTTCTAGTTCGTGCATCGGACAAACGGATCCAGCGTCCAGATGAGTACTCCGACTCCGAGGATGAGGGCGAAGGAGGTCGGAAGAACGAGGAGTCGCATAAAAAGAAGAAAAGAAAGTACATGGAGGGTGACGCGACCGTTCAGGAATCCAAAGCGCCTGGTAAGCGAGGCCGAACGAGAAGTGATTACAAATATTTTTGTTTTGAATTGCTGTCGTATAACGTTTTATCCGTTATAAGCAATGTTCGTAATACTCTTTGAAAGGGCTACCTACGTATTTAAATGGTAGGTTATTGGTACATTAGGCATGATGCACATTAAAGTATGATCACATTGTATTATCACCACAGTGAGTGGGACACCCGCGCAAAACGGAGTCACGAAGCAAGAAGATGCGACTTCAGACTCCAGTGCGCCAGTAAAAACAGCCGAAAACGGGGAAAATTCTGTAAGAATGTGGTTTAAATATCTTCAGCGATTTCTGATTATAATAAACCCAGCTGCAACAGTTGATGTCTCTTAATTACATTGAAATAATTTAAAGTCCAATCGGCGCAGGACTCCTTCGTACACATGTGCCAGCAAAGTGGGCAATGCTAGTATGATATGCATTTGTAAGATGTCGCACTGTCGTTAAATCCAAATGCTGGACGATCTACTGCGCTAGGATTTCTGTATCCTCAGACACATATTTTCTCAAAACTAGCTGTATTTTGCCATTACTATAGTTTCCCCACTTACAGGTGACTGGCGAGGCTAACAGCAAAGACGCGGTTGTACCAGAAACGGCCACCGAGGAGAAAGCAAACTCAGAAGGTAGAAGCGACCCCCCACCTGATGCAACTGAAGGTAATCTTATTATACGTTCCAGCAACACACGATTCGTTAATTAAACATGTAGATGTAATAATCTAACGCGCCTTTTAACAGATCAAAAATAGGCTAAGTACATTTAACGAAACTAGATTACATGTATTTTCGACAACAGTATGGTGTGCATTGCTAATCCTACGTTTGTCCGACTTTAAACTGCCATACCTCCTATCCACGTTGTAACACTATTCCATTCAAAATTTAATATTATTACGATGGTTTTAGAAAAAGAAGCAGCATCTAGTGCCGAGGCAAAGGCAACTGAACCAGATCCCGCGCCAGTGGAAGAGCAACAACCTGCTGATGAAAAGATGGAGATCTGATCGCTGCTTCGACAACCTCACCCCATTCCTATCTCTGCCATTTTGGACTATTCGGCTCGCTTCCCGCGAACCCTCTCAATATGTCCATTCTTGTATAAAAACCTAAACACCTGCTAGTCAAATTTTGCCGGCCGCATTAAACACATTTTCGGTGCAATTTCACCGCATTCTCACAGGTTTTAAAATAATAAAACATTTGTACAAATCTACTCCTGTGTGGGTCATTATGTGTTTTATTGTAATCTAGTTTTCTGCGTTACGCTCTTAACAGGCATGATTTGTGATCCTTGTTTAACGGAAGTCGCAAATATTATAATGAACTAACCAAACACAATTCGACTCGAAATAGTAAGCGTTTATAATACCGTATTGCCGTGTTTCTGGCACCCCTGGAAACGCTATAAAACAACTATCGATAGATAATTTAACAGTGAACAAAAACGAGTTTAAGGCCCCCACTTTTAATCTTCAACCATTATTAGGGAAACTCGTTTAAAACGAATCTCTACTGAAACCAGCAATTGCTCCAGTGTACCGTCCCATAAAAACGGAGGAACGTTGAGTACCCTTAGCAGAAACTCTTAATTCAAACCATTGATCAGTCCGTCTGTTTTAACAAGTCTTATATTAAAAGAAAGGTAAATTCCAATTGAACTAAAAATAAAGTTGGATTATGTAGTGGCATATTTATGGTTAATCCCTTAAGGTAATTCTTAACACATACGAATTACTCCACTTTTACACCACATTTAGGGATGAGAAAAATTTCCAATCAGGTTAAATCGCTTAGATCTGTTTATTTATGTGTATTTGATCTTCGATGAAAATTTTGGGATTACAAGTGGGGGATTGCTTTTCCGATTCTGATCATCCTTTTCTTTGTTTACCGATCTTAGAACAGAAAAAAATATTGGATCAGAAAATATTTTTACATTTAAAAAACTTTTTTTTTACTTAATTATAACGCAAAATTTTCAAGTGTGTAAACGAAGCCAGTACAAATCGACGCAGAATTTATCAATATAAAATGAAGCAATGAGCCATTTCTCCATCTTATGTCATAAAACTTAAATCAATATCCAAGTGTTAATACCCACTGGTTTGTAAAACCCATTATAAATGTACCAATGCGTATTCACGACACATTAGCTAACTTCTATAAAAGTTTAACTTTAATTAAAAACTTCCTTTCTGTTAATATGAGCCGTTGCAGAATCAGATAAATGCTCTGCGTGTAGTTGAGTTCATGGGGATTTCATAAAAAAGCTTTGAATATGAGGATGAGGTGGCTGAAATATTTCAGTTTTTATTTAAATTCTCTGTCCATTTAAGTAGGTTTTTAGTTGCATCATTAACGCGATTATATGTTGGGGATGCAGGGGGATATTTCAATGGTTATTGTTCAGTTTTATTTTATATTTCTTTAAGTTTTTTTAAATTTTAATGGATTTGTTCGGATCGTTCAGAAATCCCCCTTGTAAGATTTACGCTAAATTTGACAGTGCACATCAAATACATATAAGCTATTACCCCCAGAAAATTCAACTCGATTGTATGTTTCCTTTTCTTGTGATAGGAACATAATTAAGTCTGACAATCAGTTTCAGTCGGGTTAAGTTTCTGGAAAATTTGCAAAAAGGAGCTAACGATAAGTATGAGGCGCCGCATTTATCACTCGGGGGAAACATATTAGTTTTGGAAACATATTAGTCGAAGATTTCTTGGCGTCATCGTCTATTACAAACAATTTTTAAAGGCAAAGAAAAGTGATTTTTATCATCGTGTATAGAAAAATACAAGGGCAATCACCAGATTGAGTTTAGCCAGCGGGTGGTTTCTATTCCGCAACTTTAAGGCTGCCTGTATATCACGAACGTCTTTACGGTCTTACGATAGGATAGGATATTCATGTTTGTCTCCGTAAATGGGAAAACCAATGGGGTTAACACCTGGGCAATCATCAGATCACATCGAGCCCACGTCGGGTTACCGGAGCTATTGCAGTGTATTGTATATGATAGACACGTTCCTTCAATTTGGTAGAACCCATTAATCCGCTGGGTTCAGTCCTTAGTATCTGACCGTCCTTAGCCTTTTTTAAATAACAGCAGTGAGCTTCTTTTCATCCGGCCGGTTAGTCTGGTGGTTTAGAGCGACGCCTTTCAACCGAAAGGTTGCAGATTCGAAATTGTTCGCTAGCTATTAGGTTGTGTACTTGGGCAAGACACTTAACGGACATTGCCTGAACCCAGCGGATTAATGGGTTCTACTAAATTAAAGGAATGTTTGTATCATACACAACACACTACAATAGCTCCGGTAACCCGACGGTGGGCGCGAGGTGATCCGACGATTGCCCGTGTGTTTAACCCCTTGGTTTTGCCATTTACGGGGATAAACATAAATATCCTATTCTATTTTAGTGTTTATGCGCTAGCGCTAGAAGTCAGTTTAAAGTCTACCTCCGCACCTTTGGTTAAAGTTATTGTCAATCAAAACAGTAACTACTATTCGTATGACATAAGTTTCGAAAGTTGACGACTTGAGGTTGAGCAGTAAGCGTACAGTCGCGTACGGCAAATTTTATACTTTAAGATATTGTGAAGTAGGAAGTATTTTGGTTAGTTGTGAACCGGAATCAACTGGTTTTGTAAACACCAACCGCATATCTAGGTGGTATGTAGTAGGATGTAAAAATGCATGTTCTTCTTTTCATGATATTTATATGTTGGCTAATTTAATATGAATGTAGAACCTGGTAATATATATAGTAGATATACGGAAGAGGGGCTATGTACACAATTTTAAACATGGTTTGGGCTTGCTGGTAAAGGATATTGTATAGGTTCGTACTTTATTTAAACACAGACTGGTATAAGAAGTATATATGGCCATGGCACACACAAGAATTATCCGGTGTAACACACTGCTTCAACCCTCTCAGCAAAAAGGATGATTAATAGGCTAAAATCATTGGTTTGTACAGTTATTATCAAAATCTACTTCTCATACATCGGCACTGGCCTGGGTTTTACATATGGTTTACCATTGTCATTGTAGTGGACTGCAAACTCGTGTATTAGCAGACTGCAGGCAGCTGGTAGGTTGTGGAATTGGCTGGATGGATGTGTCTTTAAGCAAGGTACTTTAATTAGCAGATATACCTCTTAAACCCAGTAAAGTTCAACAAAATCTGATACACCAATCATATACAACATACTGCAATAGATCTGCTAATTTGTATAAGTGAATCTGACGATTGCTTGTGGGTTAAGGTACCTCTACCAAGTACCACATGTTCCAATTCATAAAACTTAAGATCACATTCTAACAATTTGTTTCTATTTATGACTAAAATGTTGTTCATATAACGTAATGGTTTTTTATATATATGTAAGATTAGACCTAAATATAGTATAGACAGGCTAATCTATAACATGATTCAGTTACTTTTGTACCCAAGGAGAAAAAAGTTAAAAAAATCGTTTTACACTGTGGATGCTCGATTTTGACAAACATTTAGATGTATAATAGCTCTCGTGCAATGTTTAATATATTATTTAATGCCCTTACACACCTTAGCGAAATACCACTGCGATAACTTAACAAGAATCTTCTATTCTATGAACTATTATTACACCTTTTTACCCTTGTTTTTTTAGTTTTTTTAAACTTTAAGTTCTCAAGGTTTGGTAGCATATAATATTTTTAATTTAGGCATGTAATAGAAATTACTTTATTTTTTATCCAAATTGAAATGTAATGCAGGTTTTATAAGTTATGTTTAATAATGTTAATAGTAGACAGTCATTTTATCAACTAAGTCAAGTAAAGTGTCTTTCTCATTTGCCCTTTTATGATCAATTTTAACAATTTATTACCGTTGTAATCATTACAGCCACAATATAATTGATTACATCTTATTCATTGAGCTTTGTTGAGCTTTGGCATTTGCAATATAGTCAACTTCACCCTGCAAAGCTAGCCATTAACTGGTGTATTAAGCAGAATTGGTAATTAAGACGATACATACTGAAAATTAGTTAAGTAGGCCTAGTCTTTTTTTTGTAAAACACGAGATGTATTTTATGATAAATGACATCCTCATATCCTATCTAAATAGATTTGTTTTACTTAAAAATTTGTGTTTTTGTCTTACTGAGAAAAGGTTTTTTATACTAAAATCTATAACTTTTACACATAGCAACACTAAACAAACAACAAAGTTTTAAGATTTTATTACAAAAACTATCCTGATATAATTTTTAAGACAACCTAATCTGATCTTTTGGAAATTTTATTAAAAAAATATTATATATGTGTCCTGTATGTAACAAACAAATTTTTTAGGTAAACCAAATTAGCATATGTTAAAAATCCTTGGCCAAACACACTTGTATAGGTACGGTAATAAAACCGTTTTTATTTTCGCCAATGATAATTGTTAGTTCTTCAAAGTGCTCAGTTATGTCGAGCCGAGCGAACTTTACCGTTAAGCGTAATAATAGTATCGGTATGCGGTATCACATTTGAAACGAACACTTTAAACCGTGGGAACCCGACAGCAGCACAACACTCCGCCGTTCACTTGAGTCGCCGATCACTTGCTCGAGATATAACACACTGCCGTCAATTCGTTTTAATAACACACAAATTTAATTAATCAATCGAAATGAAAATTTGTACAAGCCTGAAACTAAGTGCAACAACGTAAAAGTAACAATATTATAATACACAAATTAAACCAATTCCTAATTGTTATGCTTTGATCGTATTTGATTGAAAGCCGGACTTCAAAGTATAAATATGAAGATCGTTAGTTCGTCTGGATACAAGTGTTTGTAAATTTCCTCCTTCGTCACTTAATAGCGTCCGAGTGGCTGCAGCGATCGACAAACAAAGCAGGTAAGTAAACAGTGGTTTGAACCCGTTCTAATCGCCGTTTTAAACAGTTCTCCTTTAATTACCGTGTTGGTTACCTTTTCGCTTATGTTTGAGATGCAGAAGAGTTTAACAGACGACGCGACTAATAATTTGTGCAAAAGTCTCCGGTTGTTGTTTCTCTTTCACGATGTCAGATTTAAGCATTAACTTGTTCAAGTTGTTTATTAACTAATTTTTCTTTTTAAAATCCTAACGGTTTGTTACTGACAGAAAAAAGGTTGGCATACAGGCTCTTACAAAGTTGTTTTTTTAACGTGGAGATGAAGAAAAAGGTAAATGAAACTAAGTGTTTCCTTAGTTTCCGATTTGAGTAGTTTGTCTCAATTTACAAGCTGGTCTTTCTGTGTGTGTGCTAATAATAAAGCACCGGAAGCAAATGTGACGTTGTAATTGCATCGACACATCTGTTTATCATAGCCTGTGCGGTATCAAAGAATGTCCTGGTATGCCAGTAATTTGCTATTCATGTGCTTCGGAGTTTAGTTTGAGTAGTTTATTATGATAAATAAGTAGCGAGAAACAGAGTCGTGGCATTGTGTATATAATCAATTGCCTTTCTATGTTTAAGGGTGCGGCAGATCGACTGAATGTTAGTAGATTGGTAACCAAATGCATATTTGCTAAGCCTATTTGGTTATAAACGGTGTTTAGAATCGGCAGTGTATATTCTTACAGTTATGATAGAATCGTTAGATTACAGGGTGATCACTGTCCTGTTAATAGTATATAGTGTGTTGCAAATTATTACAGTGATTATATCGTACGTTGATCTACGTCTACCTTATTAACGCGTCCTAGCACTAGTAGTGTTTCTTCAGTCGTACTGCTTACAGATATAATATCCTAAATATTATTTTCTATGCGATTTTTAAGGACTATTTTAGTCATTTGATTACCATTGTATTAAGTTCATTCGGTGTATATTATGCCGTTCGATCGATTTAAAATTGTTTGAAGAGTCTTTATACAGCTGTAATCTTTGTTTAATCTCAAATAAATGGCAAAGAATAACTATTGACATTTCTTCTGTAGGTTTAACCTTTAGGCAAATTTAGGCCGATAACGGAAAATACAACTTTTTGGGAAGATCTCAGAATAGTTCAATATAATAAAGTTGTTGTACCGGTAGTTCTTCTTTATCGCTTTCAACTGCTCACTTACGAGTTTGGAAAATTAATTATTTCCATAATATTTATTTCTATTTCATAACCTTGTTATGAAGACACGAAAAATTCGATACCTTAAAAATAATTAGGGCACATTCTAGACAATCGTGTGAATGGCGGGCAAGGCACATCAGCAGAAGTGATCAAATTGCGTCGCATGCAGTCTGGCTCGCCTGCACACATATGAACCCAAGAGTAGACGCGCGAGCAGTTGAAGTGAAACGTTACACCACCAAAATAGTTTTCGCCGATTTCTGGAAACCGTGAGAATACTTAAGATGCTTTTCAAAGTTAATAAATTGCACAATAGTGTATGCGAACAAGAACTGCGATATGAAGTATGTTTTGGGTACGATTAAGATGGACAGGACCTGGTTCTCTAATCAAGATTAAGTATATTGTCAATAAGTTTTACCTCACTGACACGGGCGGCACATAAACGCGTGAGAAAACGTTGCAGTTCTCTATTTCCAGATTATTCCGCCTAATTTCTGTCGAGGTTTTTTCATTACCTTAAGCGGCGGGCTAAGCGCTGTAATCTTAGCAGCAAATGTAAACCAAGGTTTATTTTCATTTCGCATAAGCTTCAAATCTTTATCTCCAATCAATAAAGGGTGAAATGAGTTCCAAGCCGTTTGTGTGGAAGATCCAGCCAAGATTTTGCGGGTTTATTAATCACTCATCCGTCAGATCGTTCGAAACACTAATGTGCCGCGGTCCTCTGTGTATAGACGTAATAGGTAATGAATGATCGACAAACTATTTGCCAATTTCGAGGACAATTCAACTTACCGATGGCTCGTCGAATATGGAAACACAGTGGATAATGTTGCCGTAATTCGACAAATCACGGCGTTTCACAACCTTGTGTCAAATTGGGCCCTTTTTAGTGGTAATGTACGATCTGTCATGTCGACTATAAACTTATTAGCTATGTGCAGTTTTAGTACCGGTCTATTTCCGTTGTGTGTGTCTAACTTTGTTCCGCTGGCACATCTACTAATTTACGTTGTTTTGTATTCTTTGTTTCCGAATGCAATTTCCAATTGATTTAATTAATCGTGCTTACCAACGGTAATTACTTAGCGTCGTGATTGAATCTTAATTAGTTTTGTATATTTACATAGACAGTTATTAGCTCGAAATTTGAATATGTCGCAATTGTAAATAACAACACGGGTCATTTAAATATGTTCATTCTGTCAGCTTATTTCTACCGAAACGCGTGAATCACTTTATCGTTGCAACTCACGTTGGTTGTATATAAAGGTCGCATCTTATCAGACTTCGTTTCCATTCGGTGGTCGACCTGTTTTATCGCTTGTTATTGAGCCGTTTGCATAAATGGTGTTTTTTATCTACCAATAGGAGTAGATTCTCGTAGTAGATAAGTAACTGTACAGTTGTAGAAAAACAATTTTAATTCATTTTTATTGTTGCGACAAAAAATATTCTCCATTCTAAAATGCTAAAACAAACTGGTTATTGTGTACTTGGATCACTACTACCTGATGATGTGTTGTTTATTCGAAATATCAGTTATTTACGATAACAGATGTGACGTAATGTGTGCTAAGCGCAGCTATGGTTCCAGGACGAAAATCGCGGTTGCGCGCCTGATCCTGGTTCGGTATGCCATGGAAGGTATGTTTGATTGACTTACACAAGTGGGAACGGTAATGATTTTCATGTAAATGAAGCGTTGAACAAGCAAAACCAGCTTTGAACGGAGGTTTGTTCCTCGGATACAAAAAATTATCGACATCTCTTTTGATTGTTCTATTAAGACGGTTATATATATTGGCAGTGGTTAAGTCAGGCGCACACTGTATTATTTCAATTCCCACAGTGCAACGAGCGTTTATGACAGATGTCTGTTGTTATATCTCCGAAGAAAGGTACCTAGTATTTATTCCCCTGTCTGTGTTGCAGACAACGCCTCGCTTATTTTAAGTGCTAATGTTTGTGTGTGTGGAATTTTAATTGCGTGTTAGCTCTCCTTCTTTCTCTCTGGCATTACTACGAGTTGCTTGTTAGCGCGCCTATTTATTATGAAAAAAACGATTCGGTACTTACACAAAACAAAGGCGAGGAGAATTTGGTCGCGTTCCAGAAACGAGTACACTCCACAGAACGGATTTGTTTATCACTTATATACCGCGAGGAAGCATTCATGAAACATTTCGCATTTTCACTGGGTCAGCAGCTTGATTCAGTCGCTGCAGATTACCACTCATCCTCTAAAAGTCTGTGGGCAGGAAGTCGCCTGAAGTGACGCTATACCCGTTCAAACCAACACTCGTTTATTTGCAGAAGCTTGGTGCTTGCTTATACGTTTTGTTTTTGTTTGAGTTAATTCGCTAGTTGGAAACATCATGTCTGTGACTATCTCTGACTACATGTATGTTAGCTTCTTTTGAAGCCTTAAACATATTTACATTAGCAGTAAGATGTTTAGAAAGCAAGTGCTTCTAAGATACAGATGTTAATTGATTGCTGCGTAGTTTATACTGTAAGTTATAACTTAAGCTCTTTATTTTTCAGATCTGTTATTTTATTACACATGTTTAAAGTAGATTAGTGTATTTGTGTCTTGTAGAAAGCATTAAACTGGATTTGTATCACATCGCCTAACCAGGCATGATGGTATTGGGGTAAGTTATTTTATTTTGCTGCAGTGCACATCTTCTAAATTGTCATGTTGTGTCATATTTGGTATTATTGTAGTATATTAATGCCGCTGTGTGAAACAATTTTGTAAAGACTATCAAACACTATGGCATCACAACACACCACATTGACTTATTTGGCATTAAATTATGCTAATGGATATATATATATATATATATATATATATATATATATATATTTAAATATCTAAATATATAATACAGATGGTAATACACGAATAAGAGGTAGTGATGATGCATTTGGGCAGCACATATATATAATATCTTGATGTTAAAATGCTTAAATGCTTCTGGTGTGTAAACAGGCTATAGATTATATCGAGCAAAAGTTTACAGTAATGTATATTACATGCTGCAATGTTAATTTATAAAATTGAAATGTGAAAGATGTTAATAATATATATATGTTACATGTCATAAGATCAAGGTATTTACTGTGATTAGATTGGAATGGGTTGAGATTGTGGAGCCACGGACAAAGGAGAGAATGTATGCCAACCTTGTTTCTGGGGAGTGTTTGTGGGAGCCTCCACCAGATGTCAGTATTAAGCACTCTACCGATGACCAATGGTAAGTCCTGCACCCCTTCTTTGAGATTTTAATTGTCATTTAGATTTTGGCACAAAACTGTTAATCACAACCGGTAGGCCTAGTAGATTTTAGGAAATAAGTATAATTAAGGAATAATAAATAATATATTTAATTAATTCTAAATATCCGTATTTGCTACTTGTATAAACAATCACATTCAGAAGTTGGTTCTTACCCAATTTTTTTTAGGTGGGAGCTGTATGACCAGAAAAGCTCCCGGTTTTATTACTTCAATGCAAGCCTGCAAAAGACAGTGTGGCACAGGCCGGTGGATGCTGATATTGTCCCACTAGCCAAGCTGCAAACTATTAAGCAGCAAACCTCGCAAGATAGCAGAAAAAGAGAGGACGTTAAAATAGTTAAACACAGGTTTGTATTGTGATAGCAATTTTTCATATTTCATATACATATATTCGAATTATTAAAACAAATTTCTATCTATTTTTAATGCCATTAAATGTCAGCTCTTAAGGGGTGTCCTAAAATTGAATGTTGTTTCCTCTTTTGATTCAATTCATGAAATCATGAATTGTCCAAAAAGGCTATATGTCGTGCACTTACTTTCTGTAAATGACTTCTCTGTATTGAGAATCTACAAAGCTGTCTGGTAGAGCTATAAATAACCAGTCCTAATTCAATTTAACCACAAAACTCTACATTGCCCACATAGCTGATTCATACACTATACATGTCATTTCTTATTGCATCCCAACTTGTTACAGTTTAGCAATTGTACTCATACAACTAAACCTCAAAATGCATTGTTTGGTTTCAGGAGAACAACCGGATCTAGAACTAACAGCGGAAAATATGTAGCAAGGTACCGCTGTTTTATTGAGAATAATTTAGTCCACTTCCTGTTTTTTTCTGTAAGCTTAAATTAAACACCTTATGAAGTCTTACATGTCTGTGTGTGGGTGCTAATGCTGTAGGTGTTCTTTGTCTTAACATTTATATTTGTAGTGCCTACTGTGTCAAACAGTTTGGATGTGTTTCAAGGGTAGCATTATGTCTATTCCTCTTTTACAAAATACTGATTATTCTACCCAGGAATGAATCGACCAGTAGTGACAGTGATAATTTATCTGCCAGTCAGAGAGCGCAGGATATCCACAAAAGGAGACATCGTGCATCTGGAGGTAAAGCAAGAAGATCAACTGATTCCCAGGTAGGTTGGAGAAAATAATAGGACTTGTGACTGAGAAAATATGAGCGTAATGATGCATATTTTAGATATCGGCCTCTGGTAATACAGAACAAGGTACTGGTACAAGTTTTTCGAGGTCAAATCCAACATATGAAAACGTTACTCTCCCGATGCGTGCCAACCTGGCGGATGATGCGAACAACTGCTCCTCTGTAACATCCGACGGCCACGGTTCATTAGACTCGTCCGAAACAAGACCAAAACTACCGAAACTTTTGCAAGATAACGAGTTTGCCGATGATGTTTCCCCACTAAACGCAACCATGCCCGAACTCGGCTCCCCCCATAGCCCTCTAATGCATTCGCGGTCAAAATCGCATGACGCCGTCAACGACAGGGACGTACCTTTACGAAGCGACAAAACATCAGTCGAACGAACCGACGGTGACAGAACGTCAGTGCTGTCGAAAAGCCAAAGCTTCCCACAGCACAATGCCCCAGCTAAAAAAGGTGAACACATTTTTTAAACCAGTATGTTAAATCCAAATTTCATTCAATCCAATATTTATTTAATTAATAATTCAAAATTACAATATAAAAAAATTGTAAACTAATCTTTTCCTCTAGATTTTCGTTCGTCGAAGAAGCGTCCTTCAGAGGTGTCCAACATGGAATCGTTCGCCAAATCCAATCTCAACGTCCACAAACGTGGGTTGCTGCGTAAGAAAATAACCATTCACACCATGCTATCTTGGACCAGAGACACCATCAAAAAACCAATGATCATGACAAAGGACAAGCATGTAAATATTGTTAATATGTGTATCGTCTTATTCCTTATGACTTAATAGTTTGTTGTTTCTTTCAATATTCTACATAAATACAGGAAAATTGCATAAATAAGAGTTGACAAAATTGTACAAAGAAAACGATAG
>CH002384.1:393776-413224 GCA_000149265.1 Ciona savignyi
AATAATCATAGATAAAATTGATGATGTATTTATATTTGTTGTGTATGTATGGATTATAGCCAAGAATCATACAAAAAGAGGTTTTGGTGGGAAGTTTTTGTCATTTATACAACAAATCGTTTAACTACCTGGTGATTCGTTCGTCATCAGTGACATTCAACGTGATGTAGACGGCATTCTGAAGGAACTCGGAAGCTTCCATCGATTTTTTCATAATCGCCATCACTTTGGTGGCTTTGATGCACGACTCCAACTCAATCACACCAAGATGTTTACACTGCATGAGATATACAGGGAGAAGCATTAGTGTTGGTATATTGTGCATTTAAGGGGGTGGGAATACTTTTTCATAAAAAAAAGAGTCAATAAATTATTTGTTTTGTATTGCCTGCAAACATAGAATTCAAACATTTAACCGTCTTCTTTCATCATTTGCTATTTCAAAACATATATTTAAACTAAGCCAATGGCTGAGTCTATAACAATTTCTTAAAAATTAAGTTGAGTTATATTAAGTCAAATTGTATTCTGCCAAACTCTAAGCTTTCCACACCTACCCGACTATAGTTGATAACAGCTTCTTTATATCGATCCACAAAATCTTCTGGTGTTTGAATGCAATATTTCAATAGATTTGCAGTAGTACCGGTGCTCGATAGTTTTGAACTTACAAGATTGCGCGGGTCTAGTGCCTGTAATCAAAAAAGGTAAATTTCCCCTATGTTGTATTGTTAAACCTCAACCCACAAAAAGTTAATTTACTCGAAACTAAGTTAAATTTAGTTTCTCAATTTAAAAAGGAATAATTATTAAAAAAGTTTTAAAAACTTTATTAAACTTAATGCCTATAATAAAACACATTGTACATACATGCTTGGTTGTAGAGGCAGGATCTGTTGGACCAACACTTGCTTCATTATCGCCGGAATACCAGACTAATGCACTGGTAACACAAAGCCCTTCTAAAGCACCTATTTTAAAAAGGTTCGCATTTCGGTAAATATGAAAATGAAATTTTAAATTAAAAAATGGGACCACATGGAATTAATCACAATTAATCAATTGTCATCTATTATTTTACCATCCAAAATTTTTGGTACCACTAAAGTTTTTTTGGATAAATTTTTATCAGAACCAAAAGTTAGACTAAAGTTGATTGTTATGTATATATCCCCACTAACTTACCTCCTACCCACACCTGATCATTCAGCGACACCAAAGTATCAAGTGCGCTGTGATAGTTCTGCAGTGCATCAAGTGTCAATCCAGATAGCAAGCTGATATCAGCAAGATGTTTCTTCCACCGACCGCTGCATTTCTTGCGGTAACTACGACTTTCACTGTCATATGATGATGATTGCTGTTTCTCAAATGGTGCAGTTAGCAAAGGGGGCCTAAAAAAGGAAAAGTTTTTAACTATAAAACGATCTCACCACCTATATAACACTTGTACTGGTAGTGCATAGGACAAAAAAGCATTGCCACCAATAAAACATTATAATAAATGTATTTATTGGACTTTCACATGGCGGTTGCTGGAGCAATGTATGATAAATATGCAGGGACACTTTGCATGATGAGAATCGGACAGGTATCTGTCTAATAATGACATTTGTTCATGTACCACACAAATTTAAGAATGGTATTAAGATACTTCTTATTAAATCAATACTATGCATTACCAGTAAGAAGGTGGTGCTATTTAAGTAAGTTTTTATGTCATATATGATTAATATACATGTGAGTGATAAAGATGGGCTACGTAATGAATTTGGTTAAGACATAATTTTCGCAGCAGTGCGACTTTGATATATCTGTACACTAAATGTGTATTGCTCAAGGCTCAGGTAAGTTACACCTCATTTTGCACTTACTTGTCAGACTTATCAGATAGTATCTGTAATCTCTTTGACTCCAGCACATAGAACACAGAGGTTAGAAACTCTTCAATATCTTTGTTGCAGGACGTCCAACTTTTTATGTCTGAAAATTGAAGCATTTCTCCTTTTCTTCGCTGGATAAGTGCTGAAATATGGAAATGAGATCAATTTAACGATTGAATAGATACCATTGATAACAAGGATGGTTGAAACAATAGAGCAAATTTATTGTTTTTAATCAAAATTAAATTATCCCTTGCATTGAGTGCTTTTAAATTCTAGGTTGGTATTTCCAAATCTAGAACTGTGAATTCCATTCCAGAATAATGACATCAGACATTGCTGCTATAAAATAATTATGCTTTTAATGATGTAACAATTAGAATTTATAGTAAAGAAAACAAAGAGGTAAACCGTGTTCTGTGCCAAATACAAAGCACCGAGCATCAAAAATGAAACTAGATAAATTTTCTTTCTTCTTTTGAAATATTTCATGGAGCAACGCCATATCCATGGCAGTGGAGCATCCGGCTATAAGAATGAGTCCCATCACTCTTCTATGCGGTTGAAAAAATCCCCATTCGCTGTTCTTGGATGGGACATTAACCTGAAGAATTCGCAGTTGAAGCAAGGAATATTGTGACAAGACAAGATACAAAACCCACATATATTTTCAATGCTAGTGAAGATATAAAAAAAACACATAAATAAAAAATAGATTGTGCGTGCCGTTAGGTTAGCAAGACTAAATACAATAGGTTTTGTATAATAAAGTTAATATATATCTCAGATTTTAATAGTTTAATCCTTTTAATCAGGTACAACCATTGTGTGCCAATACCATGCTCAAAGAAGCCGTATTTACCTCAAAGCGAACATTAATTGTTCGCCCAGCATCAGCCACCGTAATTTGTTCATATTTTCTTATTTTTGATAAAACCTCTTCGAATTCTGCGGAAGATATACTTCCATGCGATTGTACGGAAATGAGAATCTGAGAATGTTCCTTGCAGCTGGCACCGTAATTTGCTACACTCATGTTAAAAGATTACGCATATTATACTTGTTAAGCCGGCACTACACTTCTACTGCCGAAGTATGATATTCGCTTTTTCGTCTATTGTCAATTTAGTTAAATGGGGATTAACCAAAAATATGGGGAATAACCGTAATCAAAACCATTTTGAAATCTGAGATATAAATATCATAGAAATCAACTACGGTTCGTCTGGTATAACAAGACCTAGAAAAAGTTTATCACGCGTTCATGTAATTTAGAGTCATAAATTTAGGGTACAGATAACCTCGCGCCCACTGTCGTATTGCTGGAGCTATTGTAGTGTGTTGTTTAAGATTAAGACGTTCCTTCAATTTGGTAGAACCCATCAATACACTGGATTCAGGCAACGTCCGTAAGTGACTTGCCCAAAGACACAACCGACTAACTAGCGACCAGTTTCGAAACGTAACTTTGGGGCTGAATTTATTGGATTAGTACGTAATATATCATTAAGGATTTGTCACTAAGTACAGCTATTAAAACACTGGATTCAGGCGTTGTCTGCTAAGCTTTAACTTAAGATACAACCGACTAGCTAGCGGCTGGTTTTGATATAACATTATTTCGTTTGCCTGCAGACCGTTGACGCATCAGCGAAATATATCTATAATCAAAGTGTGACATGATCGTTATATAATTTTGTAAATCCACCTGTGGATATACTTTAGTGAATTTACCACTGTGTGTTGTTACAACCGTATTGCCGTCGGTTGGTGTATGTAGGCAGCTATAGTTGTTGCTGCCGAAGTTAAATAAAATACTCTGTTTATTGCTGGTGTTTATTGGAAACTTTCACCTGAAATCTCTTAAAGGTTTTCTTATCGGTGTAGTAACTCATGAATGGATTGACATCCGCATCAGTTAAGCTGCTGAACTGTGTGTCGGTACAGATACCGCGATTGCAAACACGATATGTTTCTGGCGATGTTGCTCGCAAGGTATTTAACAATGAATGCAAGAGGCTACACAAAGAAAAGGTTGCAACGCTGGACGATGTAACTCTATATGAATACTTAAAAATTGAAGCAGCAGCGCTGGTAACAGACCGAGTGTCAGACGTAAAGAAGTCATCACCACTTGCATTAGATTTAGGTTGTGGTCGTGGATATATTATACAGGAACTCTCAGAATTTGATGGAATTGATTTACTCTTCCAAGGAGATACATCACAATCGTATTTAAACAACCCTTGTCAACCAAAACTTACAACACACTCAGTCAATTTCAATGAAGAGTCATTGCCTTTTCGCACTGATACTTTCGATATGGTGCTTAGCAGCATGAGTTTGCATTGGGTTAATGATCTTCCGAAATGTTTTAAAGAAGTTCTACGCATTTTAAAGCCTGATGGTTGTTTCATTGGCATGATGATTGGTGCTGACTCTCTTTTTGAACTTCGCTGTTCGTTACAGTTAGCAGAAGTGGAAAGAGAAGGAGGAATGGCTCCTCACATATCTCCAATGATTCAAGGACATCAGCTGGCCAATTTGCTTTACAATGCTGGTTTTAAGCTCGTCACATTAGACTTTGATCAATTAGTTGTAAATTACCCCTCCATGTTTGAGGTTATGTATGATTTAAAGGGAATGGCAGAGAACAATTGTGGGGTAAACATTAAACCACTTAATCAAGACACTATCTTAGCTGCATCTGGTATATACGAAGCAATGTATGGTAATTCTGATGACAAAACAGTACCTTGCACTTACCAAATGCTATTCATGATTGGTTGGAAGTCTCATGAATCTCAACAAAAACCACTAGATCCTGGTGCAGTGCCTAAAGGTTTAAATTTAAAGAAATGAATGGTTTTACTTACTATTTGTGTTTCCATTTTTTTTTAATTCTTTCAAAACTACCGTACGATCTAATGACACAACATTTTTTCCTGTAGATATCAGTTAATATTAAACATTTTAAGCAGCAATTAAACCATTTTTCAAAAAAAGGCTTTACACTTACTTTAGAAAGTGCAAGCAAATATGAGTGGATCAAAAATTGTTCGGTCTATTATCAAATCTGCAAAGGCGCCATCTGCAATCGGTCCTTATAGGTCGGTAAATTTTGGATTATCTTTTCTATAAATGAGTCAATTTTGGGTCTCTATACTTCATTCTCTTCAAGTAGGCCTATTTAGAAGTGTGAATAGCCTATCCTTTTTTTATGTTAATGGTAATTCTTTATATTTGTTTTTAGTCAAGCTGTTAAAGTTGACAGAACATTGTATATCTCTGGGCAAATTGGCCTTGATTCAAACACTGGAGAACTTGTGGGGCCAGATGTTGAATCTCAAGCAGAGCAGGTAAGCACATTCACCTATTGCAGTCGTATAAATAACTTAGCGAACAACGATGTCTTTTACCTTTTTTTCTTGATATACTTTTATTGTAATGTTTAATTTGGTGAGGTGGGAGGGATAAACTATACTAAAAAGTTTAAAATTAGATTTCTTTTCGTTGGGAGATTTTCGTTGAAAGCATCAGATCTAATGCACTACCAGAATATGTGGGACGGACTTAAAATGCCTATTTAATGGAGTTCTTTTGCTTTGTAACTACCTTACAGCTGTCCATTTATTGCAACTAGTTATTTAGGCCTATGCAGCCTTGTATCTTTTAGTTTACCTATTTGCTAATTTTACATTCTATATCACAGGCTCTTACAAACATGGGACATGTACTATCCAGTGCAAACCTGGAATTTTCCAACGGTACATTATTTTAGTTCATGCATTTAAGTAATATTTACTCCTTTTTTTCTTAAATAATGTTTTTTTTTACCAATTTGACAACTGTATTTAAATACAAATAATGTTTATACAGTGGTGAAAACAACTGTGCTTTTGGCGGATATGAATGACTTTCCAAAGGTTAATGCTATTTATGAGAAATGTAAGTACCATTTCACAGTACAAAAATACTTTATTTTTGGTATGAACTTCAACTTGAACATTAGTAGTAAACACAGAACCAGCAAGAAAACAAAATAATCAGTATTATCTAAATAAATGACAACTGCTATAAGTGCCAACTGAAGTATGAGCATAGCGATTCAACAGAAATCCAGTATATATATTCAGGATAGGATAGGAAATTTATGTTTATCCCCATGAGTGAAAAAACCAAGGGGGTTAATACACAGGCAATTGTCAGATCACCTCGCGCCCACCGTCGGGTTACTGGAGCTATTAGAGTGTGTTGTGTATGATTCCCAAGTTCCTTCAATTTAGTAGACCCCATTAACCCTCTGGGTTAGGCAATAGTGACTTTCCAAGGACACAACCGACTAGCTAGCGACCAGTTTCTAACCTGAAACCTTTTGCCTGAAAGGCACTAACCCACCAAGCTAATTAGTCGGATTCAAGTTCATGACATTCAATACGGTTTTGTAAACCAGCAGACATTATATTGTTTCCATAGATTTCAAAACCCCGTATCCAGCAAGAGCGTGTTTCGCCCCAGCAGGTCTTCCCAAGCAAGCCAAAGTTGAAATTGAGGCGATTGCTTTAGAGGGGCCGTTTGAGGAAAAATAATAAGCTTGTAACTTTGTTCAATATTTAAATACTATGTGTAAAATGTTGATTTATCTTATTTATTAAAAAAGTGCAATTATACTAAGTAGATTTTTATTAACTTATCAACGATACAAATGTTTTATATTCTCGTTTATGAACATGAAAGATACTTTTAATTAGGGTGATTTTTCTTAAGTTAAATACATAGTTTAAAAAATCACCTGCTTGTATATGTAAACAATAATAGAAAGCATTACTAATGCATAAATATTGTTCCTGTTAACACCTCTTAAGATTGATTGTATTTGTTATAACAACCAATGCTTCTTCACCTAAGGTGTATATAAAACCGAGTTCATTGTCCCACTTACTAGCATTGATTGCTTGCTGAAAATACCCTTTAAATGCACGTTAAACTAAGTCCCTGATCGGTGAACAAAATAGATGGAAAAATTCTTCCTAAAGTTGATTAAGCATTCTGTAACCATCTCTTTTTGTGGTTAAGAAAATAAAACCATTTGAATTCAATGTGACATCGTTCCTAGAATTAAAAATAGTTTATCCCATTAGGGTAAAAAGTATAACCCTTTTGCGATCCATGCGATTTTTACTTGGCTTGCCTAGATGACTATGTCTGGCACTGAATCGGGCCTGAACTTCCCCAGCTACTTAGATTCCAAAATGACTCTCAACAATCTGAACTCCCGCTCGGAAGATTTTTTTTATTGTAGCTTATAAGTTTTACAGTAAAACACTCATTCAAGAACACGTTACGGATAATGAGTTATTAAAATGAATTTACACAAAAAAAAACGAAAAGAAGGCAGCTCGCCCCGTATGTCATAATGTGGGAATGATTAGATATATCGGTGCGGAGATTATAGCCGATGAAAAAGACAGAAAAAGTTGACAGACCAGAGGAAATGATTGACAGGCCAGAGGAAAGAGCACATCTGTGTATGCATTAAGGGCTCACTTCAACAATTTTTACATTCTAATAACTAACGTCACTGTTGTGTGCCTTATTAATAGTTTCACGCTTACAATATTTAGAACACTTCAGTTATTTATTAAGTACCGTACGCTCGCTATGGCAAGTATTAGAATATTAAAGACCACGTTTGATAAGCTAACATCCGGGATATATCATAGACATCGTATACAAGTAATCGGAATAGGGGCTTTTACAGTCACAACACTACATCCCTCCTTTGTTTACATTAAAGGCAGTGTTAGTTATAAAAGAGGTATACTGTGGAGGTAACGAAACAGTTTGTGTATCTACTAAAACACTTGAAGAAGTAATTCAATTGGCAAGTACGTATAACCAAAACACTCAGTTTACAGAAGAACTAGAACACTTGGAAAGTAATTTCAGTTAAAAATCCCAAACATTTATCACAGGTAAAACAATGAACACAATGAACATATTTACATGTTACAATCTCCAATTACTGCATTATTACAGTTACAATGTGTTTCACCCATTCGCATATATTGTTGTTGGTTTAGGACCACATGCACACACATAATCATTGTATTTTTCCGGTTTACGAATAACTCGATTCGATTTTGGGCGCGTCGCAATGATTTTCGGTATATCGCGTGTGACATTTGCTTTCCCCTTTTCTGGTTCCGCAACAGGTTTGTTGTGCTCATCTCCGTCGTGCAGTTCTGGTACGATCTCTTCTTCTTCTATGTCTCGTTCATAGGGTTTTATGAAAGTTGTATTTCTTTTCAGTTGCCCATCATTATTCTCCACTACAACTTCTCCCTTTTCTCTTCCAATCACTTTGTATGGTTGAGATTCAAAGTTTGTTGACAATTTGTTTGTCTTTGGTGCTCTAACTAGCACTTCATCTCCAACTTTAATGTCAGATTTCACAGCTCTTCGTTTCTCATCTGTGTAATCCTTCCCTTTTAGTTTGTTCTCCCAGTCTCGATCTCTTATTTCTTCATCGATCAAAGTTTTCTCACGACACAGTTCAGGAAGTTTTGTCCTCATCTCTCTTCCGAACATCATAAAATATGGTGCAGCTCCAGTAGAAACTTGTGGCGTTGATCTATAAGCTGTAAGAAACTTGGCCAACTCACATTTCCAATTTTTCTTTTCTACTTGTGCTATCTTGATCGCTTTGAGTAATGTCCTGTTTTGTCTCTCCACTTCACCATTAGCCTGCGGCCATAACGGTGTTGTTCTTCGGTGTTCAATTCCATGTTCCTCCAGGAAACTCTCGAACTCTTCAGAAACAAATTGAGGTCCATTATCTGTTCTCAATGAAATTGGTATTCCATATCTTGCGAAGATCGGTGTCATCATTTCAATAATCTTGGCACTGGTAATTGTCTTCATTACAGCCACTTCATAAAACCTGCTGTAATAATCTACTAATACAAGTATATTATCTCCACTTGGCAAAGGTCCTAAGATATCTGCAGCACAGTCTTGCCATGGTCCGCTTGGTGGAATGACTCTTGCTATTGGTTCTGGACGACTGAATTGACTTGTCACTTGACATCCATGACAACATTTGCAAATTTTCTCAGCGTCTTTATCAATTTTCGGCCACCAAACTTTACTTCTAAGTCTGTTCTTCGTTTTCACGATACCTTGGTGTCCCTCATGTGCCAGTTCAACAACTTTCTTCCGCATTTCTTGTGGTATGACTATTCTGGTTCCTCGAAGTATTAGTTTTCCATACGTACACAGCTCATCTTTGACATGTATGTATCCGCTCAACTTACACTGTGACCAATCTCCAGAATTGATACAATTTCTGATTTCTTCCAATTCAGGGTCACGGCTCGACGCTCTCTCAATTTCTTTTGGCGTAAGCGCTCTTGGAGTTGAGTTCATAACTACTGATCTCACATAGTCATATGTTGTTCCTTTGTCCTTATTCCCACTTCTGTTTAATCTTGACAACACATCAGCAATGTTGGTTCTTTCCTGGACCGGTAGATAACTTCAAAATCATAAGCTTGCATTCTCAAAACCCATCTTTCGATCCTTGCGGAAGGCTTTGATTTCATACCATAAATACATTCCAGTGGTTTATGGTCGGTTTCAAGTTCAAACTTCCTACCGAACAGATATAGCATAAATCTCTCACAAGCCCATACAATTGCAAGTGCTTCTTTTTCTGTTTGGCTGTATCTTTGTTCCACATCAGTAAGGCTTCTTGATGCGTAAGATATTATCCTCCATTCACCATCTTGGCATTGGGTTAAAACAGCTCCCAGGCCTACAGGTGATGCATCTGTGACTACTCTGGTTGGACAATCTGCTTTGAAGTAAGCTAAGGTTTGTGCATCGGTGATCATCTTTTTCAGCTTCTCGAACGCCTTTTGTTGTTCTTTACCCCAGACAAACTTGACATTTTTCCTCGTCAGGTCCATTATCGGTCTAGCTATGGAAGCTAGGTCTGGTATAAACTTGGCTGAATATTGTACAAGACCCATAAATGATCTCGCTTCAGTAGCAGATTTTGGTGGTTCTGCCTTTTGCACCGCTTCAACCTTTTCTTCGCTTGGCTGTACTCCTCTTTTACTCAGATTGTGTCCAAAGAAGGTAAGTTTCTTCATTCGGAATTGACATTTCTTCTCATTCACTGTCAATCCGACCTCTTGTAATCTATCCAATACTGAAAATAGATTTCTATCGTGCTCTTCCATATTTTTCCCATACACGATAACATCATCTGCAATGTTAATCACGCCTTTGCACTTCTTTAATACATCGCATATTATTTTCTGGTACTTTTCCGGAGCTGAGCTTAGTCCGAACATCAATCTCTTGTACCTATATAACCCTCTATGCGTTACAAAAGTAGTGATATGACGACTTTTCTCATCCAACATTATTTGGTGGAATCCCCATTTCAGATCTATTTTACTGAAAATCCTACTGCCATTTACCTCATGCAGCAGTTCTTCCACTGTCGGAATTGGATGTCTCTCTCGAATTATTGCTTCATTTGCTCTCCTCATGTCCACACAGATTCTTATGTCCCCATCTGGTTTTGGAGCAACGACAAGTGGTGATATCCATGTTGAAGGTCCATCCGGAACTTCTTCGATTATGTCCATCTGTAACAGCTCATCCAGTTTGCTGTCCACTTTGTCTCGCAAATGAAATGGAATTCGTCTTACTCGCTGAGCTATAGGAGTGACGGCTTCGTCCACATGCAGTTGTAGTTCGAAATCTTTCAACAATCCTACCCCTGTAAACAGCTTTTTATACTTGGCTGATAATACCGGGTTCTCCAGTTTATTTGCTGTTGGTGGGCCCAGTTGATTAACTCTTGGTGGGCCTACTCTCACCAAATTTAAAATCAGTGCAGTTCTTTTTCCCAGCAAATTATGTGCCTTTCGATCAACCACAATAAAATCGTCTTTGCATTTCCTTCCCGTATCCTTTGACTCGATCTCAGCAGTAAATGTTCCTATGGTTGGTAAAGCCTCGTCTTGTGCATATGGGTACACTGAAGAAGCGTCTTTTCTTGTCTTTGCTTTGACCTTTGATTTCTTCAGGTATTCCCATGTATCCTTGTTCATTATGTTACATGTAGCACCACTATCAACAATGATTCTGTTCACTTCTACCCCTCCTATGATCAAAGATACTGAATCATTCAGCAACTCTTTATTTGAGCTTTTCATACTGAAAATAAAATCTTCTTCACAGGATTCTTCGGCAAGGTTAACATTCCTTTTCCTGCCTTTTCCCTTGGTAGCTTGTGATGTTGACTTTTTCTTGTAACATTTCTCAGGAAAATGTCCAATTTTCCCACATTGCTCACACTTATGGTTCTTCGCTGGGCATATCTTTGCATACCTCATATGTCCAATTTTTCCACAGTTGTAGCACTTTATATTGTTAGATCTTGGGCTCATCTCCTTTCTAACAACATTAGCTTGCTTTGTGTCAGATTCCTCTAGACTTATGACAGACTTTTGTACATACTCAAAGGTTTGAGCAATCTCCAATGTGTCCTCTAGAGTAAAGTCTTTTTTCTCCAGCAATTTCCTCTTCAAGCCGGCAGACTTACAATTACAAACAACAAAGTCTTTTATCAAATCATTCTCCATCTCGCCAAAGTCACAAGTAGCAGCTTTCTCTCGCAGCCTGCACACCCACTCACGGACTGGTTCCCCGGGCCTCTGTACCAGGTTATAGAACTCGTGTCGTTCTAAGGTAACATTCTTTCTTTGCCCGAAATGTGTGTTAAGCAATTCCACTGTGGTAGCATAGTTCATTTCTCTTTCTCTTCCACGTGATAAAGCTCTGTACACTCTCTGAACACTTCTTCCCGCAAGGTGTAGCAACATTGCATGCTTCCTGACATCTCCTACTTCTTCTATGGTAAGAATCCACATTTCAAATGACCACATCCAGTTTTTCCAACTCTGAGCAAGTCCTGCTGGATCCCCGTCCGCGTTAAACGGTTCCATTTGTAAAGCAGCTACGGAATTTCTAGGATTTTCCGCCATCTTGACTTTTCTTTGTTAGAAAACTCCACTGGAAATTCAGGTTTTAAAATCGGATTTCCACGTTTCGGTACTTTCTCAAACAGACTAAATATCTGTTTCAATTGCTTATTATCCTCGTCGCCAGATGTTGTGTGCCTTATTAATAGTTTCACGCTTACAATATTTAGAACACTTCAGTTATTTATTAAGTACCGTACGCTCGCTATGGCAAGTATTAGAATATTAAAGACCACGTTTGATAAGCTAACATCCGGGATATATCATAGACATCGTATACAAGTAATCGGAATAGGGGCTTTTACAGTCACAACACTACAGTCACCACAATTAAACTTGCTGCGTATAGATTACGTGTCAAGGCGAAAAACAAAAAACTTCTAACGCGGCACAAAGAACAGTGAAACTTCGCTCATTGTGTCAATCACGTGAGGTTTGATAAATATATTTCATTTGCGAGAAGTCGGTACATCGGCTTCCTAATGCTGGATTTACAATATAAAAAGCTTACTTTTTACGTGTCAATTACAGAATAAATCAAATATTTTCTCGCGTTTAGAGAAGCATTCTTATACTAAATCTATATTAAAGTGTAACTTCGGCTTTCAGCCCGAGTCGGTTTGAATGTCTGATTAAAATTATTACAAAAAAAAACTTAACGGAACATAGCATGAACAAGCGTTGGATTTATCACTGTCATGCAACTCAAGAGGAAGCACTGCGTCATAAGATATATATTGCGGGAAAATTACCTATGGCGACTGAACGGTCGTGTGGCCACAGATACGCACACCAAGTTCTATATAAAATGATACTAATGGAATACGGATATGAAGACTAATCCCAAAACCATTCCTAAAATGTTTATTTTAAAACTTCGAGAATAGGGGGAATTGTTATTGATTGAGTTACCGCTTTAATTACGTTTGTGTTAAGGGATATTTTTACGTTACTTGCTATATTTAAGCTGCATAAACCAATGACAAAAACTAATCTAAGGTTTGCAATATTTTTTTTATTTCTTTAATTTACTGGTTGCATTATTTCTTTCTTGATTATTTAAGGATTTTTCATGCGGATTTTAAATACAGTGTGACTGCTTTGAGTCTACCAGTTCATAACAACGGCGGTTGCTAGTGTCGCTGTTTTCAGTTGTCGAATTTTTAATTTGTGATTTTGTCCGTTTGTATTATACCAAAAGAGGATCTTGCAATTATTTTATTTTATTTTTAGGTTATAAATGCATGTATGAAACATTACCATTACTAAACATCTTTATTGTGTATAAGCAGGTTAATCGCTTATTAACGGCATTGTTTCTTGTATTATTTTCTAAAATGCAATGGTGTATGGATAATCAGTAAACCAAATCGACGGAAAGTAGTCAAGATGGCGTTAGACGATCCGCGAATAGAATGGATCAGAGACCGAGTTTGTTTGGGTTTGAATATTAAGGACAATGAGGTAAATACGGATTGCTGTTATTACGGTTGTACACCCACACGATCATACTGGAAAGGGTAAAACTTAAAATGAGGGAAACAGGATGGTAACTACATATTGGAAGATTAGAGCGTTCGAATAATATTAGGGCTGACGATAATTTTAATGTTGTGGGCTGGGTTAGAATAAGTTTCCATATTTTTTAATTAGTTTTACGGACCAACTAAACAGATAATAAAACAAATTATGATTAAAAAAGTGTCCAGCAATGAGTGTTAAACATATTTGGTTTTCATTCAAGGTTTTCACGGAGATGCTGTCGAGATTTGAAGGAGAGGAGGAGGTGAAACTTCAACATTTCTTCAATGACTCCTCGGATGAGGAGGGAACATCGGCGCTTCTATTTTACTCCCTCACTGTGGAGGAGATGGAAGAGGTTGAGGTCGAATGTGGTCAGTTATCTTTATTTGTATATAGTTGTATAGTTGATATGAGTAATGCTGTATGTGCATCAGATAACTAGTTAACAGATTTGCTGTCAGGTATGCAAAAAGTATTAAGATAAGTCCTGGTACTGTGAAAACCTTACACTAACTCTGTAACACTACCATTGTATTTATGATTGTATTCATTGATATACAAATCATTTGAAAATATTGGGATTTAAGTGTCGATCATAATTTTCATGCAAGTATGTGACAGAACAACTCTAAAATCGGTTAACCCGTTAACTGATTTTTTTGATTAGATAAACATATCAGAATCTAGGTAAGCAAACGTATAAGTTATACTATGAGTGGTTTGTATTTATGCAATATATTTTGCCTATTTTATTTTTTTGTACAAATAATAAATTTATGCTTTTACAATTCCAGAACCAGATATACCAGACATAGCGTCAGACGCTGGATCCTCCTCCAGTGACAAACCTCGCAATCCCGAAACAACCAATAGAGAGGAAGATGCAGCAAATAAAACTGAAGGTTTTTATGTTTTTTTAATAACAATCTTGCAGTACAGATATGTAAAGATAATAGAGGTTACTCTGTAATGATTGTGTTTTGTTTGCATTTCTTCTATTGAGTTGTAGCTTAAAAATATCCAAATGCGAATTCTATGCATTACCAGTATCAGACTAGTACTTGATCTGAGTTTTTCCGTTGTACATATAGCTGTGAATTTGATTCCAGAAGAACAACCTCAGATAGAAGCTCCACCGCAGTCAGACGGAGCTGAGGAACAAAACGAAGAAGTTGCTGCCGTTGAGCTTCCAATAAACACTGTATATTTGTTTGTAGTGAATTAAGTATTGGGTACAAATTCCAAACTGCTTTAATGGAATGAGCTTGGTGATCAAGCATATATTCTATTGCAACAAGAATACAATGTTTATATATGTGATAATAAAAGTAATGAGTCGCTGCTTAATTAAATCACTGTTTGTATATTATACCAAGATAACTGGCCTTGCCAGAGACTAAATCATCATAACTCCCTGTATCCCCCCTTGATACATATGTGAATCTTATTACATCATATCCAAATGCAATTTACTTTATTATGATTGTCCTAAATAAGGTTTTGGTTTGTAATTAAGCCAGCACTACGTTTGTAAAATTGACTATCTCCTTTTAGAAAATTATCACCCAAGTTGTGCAACGACAAGTGTTGTATGTGCAAGAGAATCATTTACCAGATGAACAAATGGACAAGGTGGGAAAATTATCTTGCTTGAAAAAAAAAAAACTTTTAAAGGAATTTAATGCAGAATTTTTCAACAAATATTTTAATTCCCTGCTAATCTGTACCTATCAGAATGAGCTTTCACAGATATTTTAAAGGGACTATGACATCCCAAAATAATTTTTTTAGAAATATTGGAATCAACACCCAATAATTTTTATGATATATTTTTTAACAATTTTTACGATATATTTTTTAACACATATATTTAAAAGTTATTTTTGCATATCATAGTTACTTGAACAGAGGGACATACATGAACTGCAACATGTTTGTTTAAAGTATATACAAATGTTAATCGGCTTTTTGGTAACCTAATATAGCCTTGTATTATAAATATTCAAATAAAGTAGATAATGACACAAAAACTAATGAAATCTTCATTCTTATAGCAATGCGTCTACTTTCTCCGCAATATTAGCGGTGTGATACCCGTTCCAAATGACATCGAGGAGGCCAACGCAACCCTCTCAACATATGTTGAGACTGGGCTGCTCAACGCTCATTCACTGGTGATGCTCGAGCAGATGATTGCTCAGGTAACAGAAATTTATCTTCATTTGTTTAAATATATTAGGATACATATTTTACCAACAAATTGAACTATTGATTTGTTAGGCTGTATAGGATAGAATAGAATATTCATGTTTATTCCCGTGAATGGGAAAACCGAGAGGGTTAACACACAGGCAATCGTCAGATCACCTCACGCCCACCGTTGGGTTACCGGAGTTATTGCAGTGTGTTGTTTATGATTCAGACATTCCTCTAATTTAGTAGAACCCATTAATCCACTGGGTTCAGGAAATGTCCGTTTAGTGCCTTGCCCGACTAGCTTGCGACCAGTTACGTGCCAACAATCCTTCGGCTGAAAGGCGACGCACTAAACCACCAGACTAACCCGTAGGACGATTTAATTCTTCTTATGAAATTATTGTTGTGAGTTAACATCTCTTCCATGCACCAAGGTGTTCATTCCACTTCTTTCATTCGGCCAACACAAATCTGGTGAGATTCTCAACTCAGCTGCTCCAACACCACAACTGGAACAAAACAATACAAACACACCGAATGGAGAAACCCCAAGGTCCATTGACTATTTCTTATTTTTATTTGTAACCACAAAATAATAAAAGGTCCTGGCATGTGAATTGGACCACAAACTAATTAAAAAAAGTATTTAAATAATAGTTTAGGAATTCTATTGGCATTTTTAACTATTTTTACTTGCAATACACAGAGAGAATGACATCCACCATGAAAGTCAGAGCAAGGCAATGATGAGAGATGAATTCCTGATGAGTCTTTCAAAGTTTGTTAAACACATCCAGCGCACAAGTCAGCAGTTGGAAGGTACATGGTTTTTGTTTTCACACAACTGTAGATTATACATTTGAGATGCATTTATTGTGGTTGGGTTGTCAGTCAGCTTCTGCCTCCTGGTGTGCAGTTGTGTCATGGGGCAACGCAGTAGATGGACATTTCCTTCCAGTAAATTTAAACAGAAATTTCAAAAAGTAAAGTTATTAAATATACACACTGTAATATACACAACAAAAGAAGTATGACCTAATCTGACAACTAATATTACGTAAACATTTGTCGTCCAATACATAAGGATTTAAGTGTCAAGCGGTTATTCGAAATGTATTTTTTAATTTTAGGTGAAATTAGGCTTGACATACCGAATCTGAACTTGGAAGGAGACATGATAGAACTCACCCGACGACCTGGTCTGATGGAGGATATAGAAACTGCTTGTGGGAATTGGCAGCAACAAATTTCAGCAGCCATTGAACAACAACTAAAAAAGAAACCTCAAGTAAGTGTATTGAGAGATTTGGTCGAACACTCAGGTTTATTTTAGGTTTATTCTATTAAATGGCTTTATATCAGAACACTACATTCACGCTGGCTGGTTGCTGGAGCTGTTATAGTATATTGTGTATGATAGGTCAATTGAGAGTACTTTTAATCTTTCCATTAAATTCCACTGGGTTCCTGCAATATTTGTGACTTAATTGATGTGTGACTAATAAATGGCTGGCTTTGTTCATGCTAATCTGACATGATATCACAGAGCCAAAAGTTGATTAAATTTCTTTAATGACTTATGTTCATCAGATCAACAGTTTTAGGGCAGCATTAAAACCGATCTAGTTCAATTATTTCATTAATTCTCCCAATTTCTATTTAAAATAGTATTATTTGATATACACCCTTACATAACATATATACACCCTTACAGGGCAATGGACCTTTAGCTGAAATAGATTTCTGGAGGGAAAGAAATGCAGCTTTAAGTGCCCTGAGTGAACAATTAAAGCTGCCTACAGTCACCAGAATGTTGGATGTCTTGGCACAGAAAGCAGACACCACTGCGTTGTCAAATTTCAAAATGAGCAGAGATGAACTTGCCAAGTATTACACGGAAGCCAAGGACAATGTGCGCTTTTTGACCACATTGGAGCGACATTTTAAGGTGAGCGCTTCGTGTAGAAAGCATCATGAATTTTAAATTTTATTTTAACAGGATATATCACTTTACACAGACTATCCAACCTTGTTTTTGTATCAAATTCTTATATTTTCAGAAATTTTTCATCAATTGTATTCTAATGAGCAAGATTGACCTTATTTGGTAGAATAGCTTGGTTTAGAAATATTTGCTCTCTGATTTACAATATTATTCCCACACAGCATCTCGCCCAAGGTTCAGGATTCCATGCTGTAGTGGAAACCATTCCTTCTATGATGAATGCATTACGAATGGTTTGGATCATTTCCAGGTTCATAATTTATTACTTCTATGAATTTTTATCTGCCCACTTCTACTATGTGTAAGCATAGTAGATATTGTGTTGGCATAGAGAAAGAAAGATATGGGTGGAAAATACAAGGTTATCAGCATGGTCTTGTCAGACATTGTATCTAATAATTTATTTAGGTTTAATGTAAAAATGTCACTTTATTAACTCTGCTGTTAAGCTAACATGCATTGTGGTCATTTCTGTGATACATCACGGTTCATATAATATTAAAGTCACATCTGCACTGCAAAGGTAAAAAGTTATCACTCTGTAATTGTCCCATCAGCTAGACTGCAGTATACCTCTTAGTCTTACTCTTGTCAATTTAAATGCAAGTTGCCCCTTGATCATCTGGTCCTAATATTCACTATTCACTCATATAATTTCATTGAAGGCATTACAACAAGGATGAGCGCATGGTTCCGCTGATGGAGCGAATCGCTTGGGAACTTGCTGAGCGAGTTTCTCGTGTCATAAACATCAGAACTATTTACAGAGAAACTCCAGAGCAGGTAATGAATTAAAATCCTAAAATTAATTCAAAAGCATATGTGTATTCTTTGCCATTTTGGAATTGTTTAAACCATGTACAAAATACAGAATCTCTCATACCAGTACATGTAAATATTTTTGTACTGGTAGTGTACACAGCGTTGTAGCCATATATTCCTTCCTATTATTTCAAATAAAGCTTTAGCATTTTTTTCTACTTTAACTTCAACTTTAACTGACAGAAATCAACCCCGGGTTAAAGTGTTTTTTTGAATTATTTGTCTAGTTTTTGTGGTTGTCCACATTGAAAGATTTATCCATGGTTATTTACCGTGTGATACAAACTGTTTAGTTGCTAAAGGGTGTGGAAAAGAAATCCATTTAAATATTGACCATGCGGATTCATTCACTCTTTTCACGGGAAACATCAGGTGAAAGTGAAGACCTCAGAAGCTCGGCAGATGCTCGAATTATGGAAGGAAACATATTTCGATGTCCGAGCCAAGATAGAAGCTTCCGGTCGGGATGCTCGATGGGAATTCGATCGAAAGCGACTGTTTGATCGCACTGACTACATGGCTGGAATTTGCCAGAACTTGTATAATGTGGCACAGGTAGGATTTTACTAGTATTGTAAATATCATACTTCATTCGTCTAAGTAAAATGAGAATGATCTGGATGAGTTGCTTATAAATCAAAGCAAAACTTCATCCAACCTTCCATGATCACTATGGCCACGTTTGTCAAGCAATAACCAATATTCTTCAATAAATTAATTGATTTATGTTAAACTGCCAAGATAGCAAGGAAAAAACAAATCGATGAATTATTACTTTATTAATTTGTTTTTTATCCATTATCTCTACACAGGTTCTTGAAGAATTCTATAACATATTCGGACCCGAGTTAAAAGCAGTCACTGGAGATCCTAAGAGGATTGAAGATGTTTTAAAGCGTGTGGATGGTTTAGTTGGCCCCATTGAAACTGTGAAGGTTGACCCATTTGAATTGAAAT
>CH002384.1:413324-425763 GCA_000149265.1 Ciona savignyi
TCTTGAAATCGGCCACAATCTGGAAAACTCTTATGACCTGGTTTGAACGGGAGGTGCAGGCAATAGAAGGTAGAACATTCTTGAAGTCAAATTCCATGCACAATATATTAAAAACACTTAATACAACTAAGTATAAACTGAGAAACACAAAAAGATATTGTAACACAATTCCTCATATTTCATTTGTATTATATTAATTGGACAGGCTGCAGGTCTATCATCGCGATATACAATGTGACATTTTTTAAGCTTTCCCAAGAAAGTTTATGTGCAAAATTTTGATTTTTGTAAAATTTTACTTTCTAGTTGAAGCAAGGCGATTTATTGATGAGTCGTTTAAATCGCTGCGATCAGCTGAAGGAGCATTTGACATGCTGCTTAAGTTTAAACACATCCGATCGAGAGAAGCCATCAACAACCAAATGATGAGAAAGTTTAATGACATTCTGGCGCAATACATGAAAGAGGTACAGAAGCATGTTTTGACCAACACCGAGCACTCTGTACCAAACACCATTCTTATGAATTATCTTTTACTAATTATTCCTAGTGTTAAAATATAAAAATGTAAGAAGTTTTGTTTGTTCCACAATGACAATTTGGTTCATTTTGTTGTGTTTTTAAAAACAAGTTGGGATACACAACATTCAAAACTAGTTAAATAATAGGAACGTGGCACTGATATATTTTGTCATAATTTTTCGAAAAGATTTTATCCTAGATCATAATTCCTTTCATGTAAGTTTTGTAAATCAATTAAGGTGTGGCTTCTTATTAAGTAATTTTGTTTCTTGGTCATCTCGGAATCAAAATTTTTGTTTATTCTCCAGGTTGAAATCATCAATAAACTTTTCTTGCAAGCGATGCATGATCCTCCACTGACGAAGAACCAGCCACCAGTGGCAGGAGCGATCTCATGGGAACGATCTCTCTTCAACAGGATGAAGCACACCATCATCCGCTTCCAAAGTGTGGATGACATGCTCATGACAGATCAGGGGAAATCTGTAAGTTTTTCTTGTTTTATTTGTGTCAGAATAAGTGTAAGACCAATATTGTACTTTTTTAATTTTCAATTTATTTTTATTCCTACTGGAAATGTTACTTTTGATTTTGGCTTTCTAATTAGGACAATTCCTTCCAATTAATGTGATAAAATCATGAGTTGACATAAAAAATTAAAAACGAAATTGGGTTTTCAATCTTATCATGTTTTAATATTTTTTCTAAATACAGTCTATACATAGGTCTCTAATAACTAAGTGAAAAGTGTTATATGAATAGCTAATGGAACATATTTAAACATCTTTTGCACATCCAGATAAATATTAAGAACCAAATAGTACTACAACCTAATCCTTCAATGAAACATTTAAAATACGTTTTCAACAATCTTTTAAAATACTTATTAAAAAGACACATACATAATGTTCTTTACATTAAAACTACCGGTACTTTAATTAATCAGCCCCCAACTATTTATTATCCAGGCAAAAGCCAAATACTTGTCAGTGGCTCGGCAAATGAAGGATTATGAGGACAACAAATACCAACAATGGATTGAGTACGTGGATGGGGCACTTCCTGGTTTTCTCAAGAAGAATCTTCTCATGCACCCCTTACCGCCCACTACTCCAGCTGGTCAGTACATGTTTAACCATTGATCTAAGGTTATTCTATATATTATTTTTTTCCAAACCTGTGGTGATATTTCCAGGATAAAAATAAAGCTAGAAGTGTATGATTAGAAATTGGATAACATAAAAAGATATTTACATATTAATTATTTAACTCCATTTGTTTGTAAAATCATTACTTTTTTTCTAGAAATACACTTTGAACAGAACTCTATGCTCTTCGTCCTTTTTAAAAACCATTTTACTGACTTTCTGTAGTTAAAGAAAAGTTAAAATTTTAGTGACATTCTGTAAAGGAAGTTTTGTTTTCAATGTTTAATTAGTTAGCTCAAAGAGATTAAAATAAATATAAAATGTTGTGAATTGTAATGAGGTTGTATGGCTTCTTCCTTTAATAGTTTAATTCAACAATGTAAAGTTTTAACTATTGTTGTAGCTGGCAGTTCATCAGGACCTCCACAGACACCTGCTAACATGGAAAACATTGAATCAAATGATGAGCTCAATGACTTTTTCACTGCAGGTATATTCAGTATATTACCGGTACTTATTGTTTATAAATTCCTTGTAGGTTGAAAATATTATATTCTGGTGTCATCAGTTTCTTGGTAATTGTCAGATATTACGTTCTTGTGCTAAGGCAGTGTGGGATTAGCTTGTTGGTAATTAAACTTTATTTTATAAAAAATTGCCATCCGCAATTTTATGTTTCCACGTTTTAAATGAATTATTCTAAATTGAAGTAAACTAATTTTAAACTTAGGTAGACTTGGATTTATGATTATGCTAAACACCTGTGTGGTACAAACAGTCACTTAACAATCTTCAGGGATAAACACAAGTATTCTAAACCAGAAATTCAACTAAATGTTGATCACGATTCACAGAAGGAAAGCAGAATGGAGGAATCCAGTATGTTGTCAACTTTGCTCCAGAACTGCAGGAAATAACAACTGAAACGAAATACATGGAGCAGCTTGGCTTTATGGTTCCCGACCTTGCACGGAATGTTGCTCTGCAGGAAGATAAATATTTCTCCTACATCAGTGGGTTGGCTCACATGTTGAACAGATACCACACTCTTCTGGCATCACTTGATCCTGCTGAGGTATGTTGTGTCGTGTGAGCTCCAGTTGCAGTTATAATTAACATTAAGTTCTATATACCATTCTTTGTAATTAGGATTCAAAACCTAAATATTATGAAACAATTACTTGCGAATTTAACTAAATATTATAGCTTTTTATGGAACAACAGACCTGAAAAGATTATAAAAGATTTTAATTAGAATTCTAATTTGTTAAGCATGTAGTTAACCTTATTAGAATCTTAAAAACTTTATCAGTTGCTCAATAATCTTAAGATTTAAATTCCCTGCTTTAACAGGCCCAACTATTGGAAGATCACATCCGAGAACTTAAGAGAGTTCTTAAACCCGGCTACAAGAGACTCAACTGGAACTCCCTTGGAATACAGGTAAAGCATAATGCCTTTGGGGTTGTTAATATTTAAATCAATTTTCACCAGTCATATAATTTATGCTTACTGGGTCTGACCTTGCGAATAGGATTACATCACAAGATGCGATGTCGCCATCGGCAAATTTGAATCCCTGGTCAACCAGATCCAGAAGAATTCCAAGGATATTGACAGCAGGATACAGATGATACGTAATGCTGAGTTGTTCAAACGCATTCCACCGAAACCTTCCGGTGATTTACCCAGTGTTAAGGTGAGAAATGAGGGTTTTCTATTTGCATGTTACTTGCTAAAAGCACTAATGATATTACTTTAGCCTTGCGTTTGATAAATCTTTAATGCTGATTTCTCCATCTACATAGAAACAACAAATCTATGCATTTATATACTAGTGATAACTGGAATTAGTTGGACAATCCTTTTAATGCAAACAATATTTTGAATACGGATGGATTTATCAATTGTTTAGTGGTGGACAGAGTGATCAATATTAAGAATTGCACTACATTTATTTAGTAGCCATTTTATTAGTGATCTGAATCTCATAGTAATGCAACAATAGCTGTTTAAATGTACTGTATTCACTAACGGTAAAAATGTATTACTGTTATGGTTGAGCAATGTATTAGGAATGTTTTGTTGCAGGAATTCTTTGAATATGTCGAAATGGAGCGTGCCAAAGATCTTGAAGCACTCAGTAGAAAGTACAGAGCAATTGGACCACTGCTTACCAAGATGGAAGGTCTTGTAGCTCATACTAACACTGGAAAGTCACCAAGATTGCACAGGTAATCAATTCTAATCCAGTGTCATGTTTTCAAATTTTGATGTAAACTAATTGTGCCAAACAAAATATCAAACTTTTTTCATCGAAATATGGCCTTCTTTTCGATTAGTGTGCAATATATTTAAGGTGATTACTTTTAGTAAAATTTAAAAGAACATCCATGCACAATTTTTATTTGTGCAAGTGCTGACTATTGAAACTTCAACTAATGCATTTTACATATTTTTCTTCCATCTGGTTGCAGGTACTATGAGCATTGGGAGAAACAGATGTTCGATTCACTCTCGGAACTTGTCACTAGAAATATGGCAAGCTTTAATGATGGTAACAACAGATTTTTTGCTGTAAATTAAATCATAGTCTTATTAAATTTATATTTTATTAAATTTAGACAAGCTCGATGAAATATGAGTTATGACCAAGACAGGCTTGCAAAAAAATATTCGAGAAAAAGGAAAGATAGTTCTAAATTAATCCAATTAAAATATGTAAACTATGCAATATTTTGGTTTGTGAAATGTTCTTTATTTGTGTTCATTTTGAAGCGGTGACCGGTAATGAGCAGCTGATGCAGATCGAGACCATCTTGTCGACCCCTGAGATTGTCCTCCACCCCGCAGTGAACGAGGTGCACAAGTTGACCGTGCAGTGCGTGAGGGATTGTGTGGAGAGCACCAAGCACTTTGTAAGATGGATGGCTGGTGAGTGGAAATATCTTGGAATGCGAAATCTGGTTTGCTAGTCATGCACGTTGGCCACTAAACCTGCAAAAGTGCTTTATAATTACCCTATATCCACATAGTTTCAACTTAACTGTTATGTCTGATTTTTCATCACCAAACAATCGTTCGTTGTGGTATCTCTTCATGAAAGACACAATATAACACTAAATATGATTTAGTTAATGTAAATTCTCACAGTTTTATCAACAATCCATGCAATAAAAAATGTAAACACAATAGTTGTTAGATAATACACCACAGTTCTCCAGCAATCACCAATTTATTTTGTACAAAATTTTCTCAGTTACATGATTGTAAAAGCCTAAATTGTGCATATAAAAAATCACCGAAGACTGCTAATTTAGCCATTTAACCCAGGTACTTGTATTGAGACTCCTGCACAGCAAGCGGATGGACAGGATGAACCGATGCTTATCACTTTCTTCCAAGACATAATGCACAACCCACGCATTGCTGAGTTGTTCTCTTCCATTTCATCAAATATGCAGAAGATATTATCGAACCTCTCCAAGTTTCTTGGACAGCGTGAGTCCTTTAGTAACGTAAACTAATTTTGTTTTGTTTTTTAATTTAAACATTTAGACAATCATAATAAAGATTAATATATTTTCATAAGCACCTTGTTTTAAATGTTAAACTTTCATCACAGAGAAATGGAAAAGATACCGAACGTTGTGGAAGCTTGAAAAAACGATTGTCATGGAGAAATTTGCTGCTAAGAATCCCTCCTGTGTTGCTTATGACGATAAGCTGTTATTCTACAGCAAGATTGCTGAAGACGTATTTTTGCAAGCCACTCCAAGGGTACTCCAAAGTTTACCTTGCTGATTAATATTTTAACTATATCAAATTTAAACCATTGTTACCTGATCTTTAGCATTTAAATCTTTAGTCTTTTTCGCTTTATGCTTATTACTTAAACTGCTTTGCAACATAATTCTCCAAATTTAGTAATACACATTGGTATGTTAAGGACATGTGTGTTGTGTTAAATGTGAATTTATGTGTCTGACTTACGCTGTCAATCACATAGGCCACTCCAAGGAATTGGCAATACCGAATATATAATACACATGTTTGGTAGAATAGTGGTAACAACACCAAATAACACAATAATACATGCCTTTATGTCTTTGAGTTTAAATGCCATGCAACTTTCCAGGCAATTGTTTTTTTTTATTCCCAAATGCTTTTGCTTTGTTGGCTGTTGGTGGTCGACTTAATTATCTCACTTGTAGCAGCCAGTTTAAAATTTAAGCCACTTTAATTTCTCAGGATGAACAATGTCTGCGGTTAAACCTCCTCCCACTAGCAATGACCGTACAAGAACATGCACTGCAATGGGTGCAGTCACTTGGGAAACTGCTAAATGATTCAGCCAAGGAAAATCTATTCTCATTAAGGGATATGCTGGTAAGCAGATCATCTTTTTAACGTACGCAAAATACAAAGCTCACCCACAACAAACACGATATTTAAAACTTCAATTTTTTGTTACAATTGAATTGTATTTTTTTTATTATATATTGATATATTTATTTTTTTATTTTTGTAATTAAGAAAAACAGTCTTATACATTGCGTTGTACCGATAATTTAACATTCAGTAAAAGAAAATTAAACTTTTTGTTTCAATCTGTTCTCAGAACCAAATGGGAAAAGATCTTGAGCGGAGTCCAGACAGCTTGGAAGACTTGAAATTTGTTCTTGGAGTCATTTCCAACACTAAAACTATATCTTTGGATGTGGAAATGAGAATAAGAGATATTATTGAAAGGTAGCAGCATATGCTATGAATCATACGATAATAAACAAGGGAAAAAGTTACGGACAATCTTCAGAATTTTTTGTCTTTAACTTTAAGCTTAACCAACTTGGAACAATTATTTTTAATAACACAGCATATTTTATTAAATTGATTATCATTAACATTGACATCAGGTATCGGACAATAGGAATGTACAAAATTGAATTTTCTGACGAAGAAAGAAATTTGGTTGCTTCCATCAAACAGACATGGGATGACTTGTTTCTTAACGCGAAGGTAAGATTGTTTAATCCATGTATAGTTTGTCCACCCAATTATTTCATTTAATTTATTAAACTCACCACTTTATACTGTTTAATTATTGCATCAAGTATTCTCTGCCTTTTTTATTTTATTGCTTGCTGGATTTTCACAAACATCCATCTTACGCCCGCACTTATCTGTGCTGTGTTGAAGTTCGAAATTTCACCATTTTTGTTGTGCTTCATTCTATCTTTATTCTTTCTGGATGCTTCCAAGGCTTCTTAGTAGCATAGTACATGATAAATTTTTTTATTGTTATTTTTTGTTTTTTTTTAAACTATGCTTCAAATGAGGCTTTTTACCATTTAAATTACTCAGGTCTTTATTACTCTATGATTCTCTATTGGCTGCAAAAAAAGTTGATAAATGTCTGTGATAGCTCCACATGCCCCTTTTAACATTTATGTCTCTTAATGCTGTAAAAAATATTGACATTATATCGTTTGTTAATTTTTTAAACCTTTACTGTAAATAACAATTCAAACTAATAAATATTTACAATACTCCTAGCTTAAATGCCACTTTAACCTTAATTTAGATCGTGGATGTCGGTCTGACAAGCGTGAAGATTAAGTTCACGAAGATCACACAAGAGCAAATCACTGAGTTCAAGACGGAACTTGAAACGTTTGCTGATACATTCCATGAGTCAGGTCCAGGGGCTGTGGGATCAGATCTCGAGCACGGTCTCAAAATACTTAATCAGTTTAGAAAAGATCTTCAGAAATATGAAGCCGACAGGTATTATTTTGTTCAATCATTCACTTTAGAACTACTAGTAGTTTTTTTTTAATTTTACTGCATTCTAGCTTATGTGTAGTTGCATCCTATTTAATTTTATGGCTGTTTTAATATGTTTATATCAATATCAAACTCAATTGTAATGCTATTGCCCCTGTTATGCTGCCGTGTTAAAATAACTTCATAAATTAAAACATAAAACATGTGCAACTACGTTTGCTTTAAATATTTTATAACATCAAGTCTTAAAAACTTATACTCTTATGTATGTATATGGTACTCAGACAAGAGCTAACAAACGCTGAGAAGTTATTTGATCTCCCCATCACCTCCTACCCTAACCTGGTCCGAGTGCAGAACGAAATGAGGGGGTTGGAATTGATCTACGCCTTGTATGAGGAACAGAGTGTTGCAAGGGAAGAATGGGCCCAAACATTGTGGGCAAATCTTAATGTAAACCAGGTAAGTAGTCTGACTTCTCTTTTTCAACATTTATTTCACATTTCTACCAAATTATTTACACTTTTTATTTTAAGCAATTAAAGTGATTT
This sequence comes from Ciona savignyi, assembly GCA_000149265.1. Classification (NCBI taxonomy): domain Eukaryota; kingdom Metazoa; phylum Chordata; class Ascidiacea; order Phlebobranchia; family Cionidae; genus Ciona; species Ciona savignyi. The sequence goes on from CH002384.1 coordinate 421,333, forward strand.
TTGTACAAAATACAGTTTTGGTTAAACACTGAAAATATTTTCCATTTAAAATGCAATATGACAATCTATAAAATAGGAAGCTGTATGTTAAATAAAATAAACAGTCAAATACATTGCAGTACGGATAATTTAACATACAGTAAAATATAAATACCCTTTTTATTGTGCTTTAAAAAATAGGAAGCTGCATGGTAGCTTTTTAAATTATTAAACAAGTATTTATATTTGTAATGATGGAATATTCCCCCAAATAATTTCACATGTCAACCAATGGCAAAAATGCTATAATTAATAATCAAACTTAATGAAATGAGTTGATTACTAAGTACTCAAGCAAAGCATTAGTTTACAGAACTGTCTGAACACATGTCTTCAGTAAAACTGTTTTATCACCCATAAAGAATAACAAGCTCTTTTAATAAAAGGAATATTCTGGACACTTTTATCAAGCCACTTTCACATTACATTATTGTTTTCCTTTTGCATTGAAACCATATGTTGCATGATTATTCCTTCATAGATTATTTCTTTCCACCTTCCTACTGAGAATACAAATCTTTTAATTTCCACCCAGCTAATCGAGGGAATTGAAGGCTTTGTAAAGAAGCTCAAGAAATTCCCGAAACCAGTGAAAGCTCTTCCTCCAGCCCAACATCTCGATGCTAAGATGAGGGAGTTCAAAGAATCTATCCCATTGTTCTTGGATCTTAAAAATGAAGCTCTCCGGGAACGGTATGGAATAAATTTCTCTTATTGAACAATAACAATCTAGTGGCAGACTTCTCCCAATTCTTTCCATGTTGTCAATTTTGTATAAAACATATAGGAGTATAACATTTATTTTTGTTTTCATATTATCTTTTAATTTTAATAATAGCTCTTATACTCAATCGCAGCCACTGGAAAGAGTTAATGACGAAGACTGGTAAGGACTTTGACATGAACCCCGACACTTTCACGCTGGAGAATCTCTTCTCCATGCAACTGCACAACTACGGGGAAACCATTGCTGAGATTGTAACTGCTGCTTCCAAGGAATTGAGCATTGAGAAGGGTCTGAAAGAAGTAAGCTCCTGTTTTTATCATTATCATTTTTAGACAGTATTTATATCTATCATTTATGTGTTTCAATATATATTTCGGCAACATTATTGTTTTTCATTATCTAAGAAACTTTTTGAATCTGTGTCTAACCCAAAGAATTGCTATGATATTACAGCCATGCTTAATAATTCCTTATTAATAACACATACACACTATTGTCCCGACAAGCTAATGTATGTGATATTCTCATAATTATTTGATTGTCTGCTTTTAGCCACATTTAAAAACAATAACATTTGCCAAGGCAAAAATAGTTTTCAGTAATTATCTTTGGTGTTAAAAGTGATTGTCCACAGGTGGTTGAAACATGGGAAGTGATGAAATTTGCAGTGATTAAGTATATGAAGGGAACGCAGGACAGAGGTGTTATTTTGGTGTGAGTGAATAGCTACAACAAGTGTTTAAGAGTGAATTAGAATGATACCTATCACTCAATTTTTTATTTTTGCACAATAATATAGCATTATTCGAATCCATTGAACAATTTCTAACATTACATAATGAGTTTTATTCCTTTTATTAAACTTCATAGCCTATAAACTGTGTAAAAGTATTAAATATGATGTCTATGCTGCAGGCTCGGTTGACGAGGTGATGCAGATTTTGGACGACAACGCCATGAATCTTCAGAGCATGTCGGCATCCCGCTTCGTTGGACCTTTCCTTGCATCCGTCCAGAACTGGGAAAAAGGCCTCTCACTTATTAGTGAGGTGGGTTGTTTAAATATGCAAGCGAGAATGTGGTGCCTGAAAGCATGAAGACCCACATCTGATCCGAACTTTATACCACAAGGTTGTGCCCCTGGACATAACTATAGATGAGTTATACCTCAACTCAGTTAAAAAAAATTGTTCTTTTATACACAGTAATAATGTGAAACAAAACAGGAGTATTCAACTTTAATCAAATAATTTAAAAAGAGATAACTTAAATTTGGTGACGATTGTTGTCTCCCAGGTGTGTGATGTGTGGATGGTGGTGCAGAGGAAGTGGATGTACCTTGAATCAATCTTCATTGGTGGAGATATCAGGTATCTTAGAATTTGTAAATTCTCCATTTGTTTAACTGATTTATTGATGCCAATCCATCGTATTGCTACAAAGAGACCTCATGCCATTGGAACCAACACACTGTCTGTTGAATGTTAAGTTTATAGTTATTGATGTTTTATCATAGGTTGCCATTTTCTTTTTTTTATAAATGGCACCGCATCCAACTACTAGGTCGCAGCTCCCTGAAGAAGCAAAGAAGTTCGACAACATTGACAAGTTGTTCAAGAAGATAATGCAGGACACGGTAAAAAATCCGAAAATAAAGGATGCTTGCCACACCCCCAATCGTCTGCAAGACCTGCAGAACCTCAGTGAAGGGCTGGAGAAATGCCAGAAATCACTCAACGATTATCTTGACTCCAAGAGAAATGCATTCCCAAGGTTCAGTAAAAGCGTTTTCAACTGTTTTAAATTTTGTTAATTTTATTCATTTTTATTATCTTGCATCTCAATTAGCAAAGCATAATTACTTTCTAATGTTTTGTGGATCTGGCAACTTTAAACATTCAGTTGGTTTAAATCCTTAACCAGCTTTTATAGTAAACTAATATTTTACCGGTAAATTGACAGCAAAGGCTGTTATCGTTATTGTTTTGTTTAATTTACAACTTTTTGTGGTATGAACTTATAAGTTTTTTCTTAATGCCCAATCATGACATATTTTTGGAAGAATTTAAAATTAATTATAACTAGTGAAAATGCAAAATGCATTTGTTGAAAATTGAATAAAATTTGATCGTCTTCAGATTCTTCTTTATCTCTGATGATGAATTGTTAAGCATTCTGGGGAGCAGTGATCCGAGATGTGTGCAGGAGCACATCATCAAGATGTACGACAACATCTCCAAGCTCCAGTTCCAGGAAGGAGCATCGGGAGAGTGGATTGTTGCAGGGATGATATCTGCCGAGGGCGAGGTGAGGCGTCAGGACTTTTAAATCACTATTTCTTATATTTTGTTTCTGATTTATTTTACGACTACCAGCTAGTTTTAATGCAAACCTTGAACTTTTGTCACTGTGTTTTTCTATCTGGCATTAATTCATTCATCATCATTAAACTACTTGTGTAAATGGCAGAAAATGAACTTCTACAAGAACGTGCCAGCGGAGGGCAGAGTGGAGGACTGGATGACATCTGTGTTGTTGGAGATGAGAAGCACAAACCGACTCATCACCAAGGAATCTGTCTTCAGTTACTGCCATGAAATGTAAGCAACCGAACCCATATCCTTTCATGTGTATAATACAAATGTGTGGTTATTGTAAGTGAACTCTAATCTTCAGCACACAGTATAACTGCAGATTCGGCATTGTTTGCTACTTAATGAGAGTTAGATTTTCCTGGTATTATCTTAACTTGTTGGTAGTTCTTGTAATAAAGCATCTGGTCAAAGTGATGTCTAGTCGATTGCATGATTCAAGTGAGTGAGGTTTAAATATAAATTGATGATGCAAATTATAGAGATCGTGTTGAGTGGATGCTGCCGTACCAGGGGATGGTTGTGTTGGCCGGGAACCAGATCTGGTGGACATGGGAGGTGGAAGACGTCTTTCATAAGGTGAGGAGGACATTTTATCTTCATTATGTGTGATTATAATTTGTATATTAGGTGCGGTTGTTATACGTAGTGTCTGTAAACTAGTTGGTTTGCTGGTTCATTTACCACCTTGCGCACTAAACTCCATGATTTTTGATCTGAACCATGTCCTTGGGAGTAATGTTCTTATTCATGTATATGGTCTGCCGCATCCCACACACAAGACCTGTTTTTATTATTTAATGTTTTTTATTTGTTCCTCCTAGGTAAGAAAAGGTGACAAACTGGGCATGAAGCAAACTACGCAGTGCAGATGCATAATCAGATTGATTCTCTTGTCACTAAAATTCAATCTCCACTCAATTCAAACGAACGAAGGAAATTCAACACAGGTTAAAAATTGGAATTTGGTTTGTCATGTATAATAAATTTCAATATGATGTTTCTAAATCTAGAGCTAATTTTACCAAATATTAATTAATAAGAAAAAAACAGAAAAATAAATCATTTTTTTTCGTTATGAGTACTGGTAGATTATACACCTGACACAAACGTATAAAACAACCAGAGGTTTATATAATAATTTGCAATAAATAAAATCACATAAAAATTAAAACAAACATAAATCCTCCCAATGGTTAGTCCTGATCATTGACGTACACGCACGCGACATCATCGACACCTTGGTCCGTGACTCCATTCTTGATGCCAAGGAATTTGAATGGGAATCTCAAC
>CH002384.1:441143-480422 GCA_000149265.1 Ciona savignyi
TGGTATGGTGAACAACACTGTGATAGATTGGTTCATGCCGTGGCCCGAACAAGCCTTGTTTGCTGTTGCTACCTCATTCCTGGGAGAAAACCAGATGATACCAGAGGAACATGTTGATCAAGTAAGTCTCTTTATAATCACTCACGACTGTTGACATCATTTTATCAAAAAAACTGTTGTCATTGAGTTTAATATTTGGTATTTATGCTTTAACTGCCCTAATAAATCTATTGACTCAAGGCAAAGTTTAATAGTGGCAATGTTCGTCAGGTTAGTAGACACATTGGACATCAACTAAGAAACCTATTCTGTGTATAGACCATAAACATCACATATGCACCAAATTGTTGAACAAAAAACAGTAAATCTTGTTTAAACATCTAAAACTATTTCTTGCATTTAAAGCAGCCCTCATGTACGAAACGAGTCTTCCCAATTTTTATTTATTTCCATGTATTCACAGGTTGTTGGTCACATAGTATTTGCTCACCAATCCGTTGGAAAATACAGCGAATTATTTGCTCAAAAATTGAGGAGAAACAATTATGTGACTCCCAAGAACTACCTTGATTTTATTAACAGGTGAATAAACTGGTTGTTCATTAATGTAATAAAATGATGTTGATAACCTTTTAGTAATCAAAGTAGAGATACGCTGATAAAGTACTATACAACTGTTCATATAGTTATTGAGACAAACAAAACAAGTTTTAAAAAACTTTGCTTTATCCAATAGCTTTTACTGCAATGTAATGAATTTGACTATTTGATTAACATTTTAACCTGATTATTTTTACTTTGCAATTTCCTATATGCCTATATTACTTTTGCAAATTGATATTTTAAGAAAATGCAATGATTTTAAATTTCAGTTTTTTTTTAATATTTTACATAAACCAGTTTTTGTAGAAGATATAACTTAATTAAAATAACTTTAGTTATGATGAGTTTAGTTAATTTCCATAAATACATCACCAGTTACAACTCATTGCTGGAAAAGAAGGACCAGGAGATATTGAAGATGTGTGAGCGCTTGGATGGTGGGCTTCAAAAGCTTTCCGAAGCCACTGAGCAGCTCAATGAGTTGAACAAGAAGCTTGCTGTTCAAAAAGTATGCTTGTCTTTGCAACTTTGTCCTAGCAGCCTGAAAATATAATTCCTGCCACATGCGCAATGTAAATGTATTTAGTGTGGCATGTTGTAGCGCCATGGTAGCTTGTCCACCAAGTGTTTGAGATGATGTTTTCTATTGGACTTGCCGGCGAGTACCATTATTGCTCTATCTAATTTATCAAAATAAAGGTTGTTGGAGGCATTCAGTGTGTTTTGTGTTGCTATAACTGCAATTTGATGTATTCGATTGATAAAACTTTAGTTCAGTATTTTTACCTGTTTAGTGACTTGGAATTAAACCATGATCTCAACTGCTTATATCTACCAGACAGAATGCTTCAATATGCACTCAACTAAACAAAGGCTTCAATGGATTAATTGATAAAATACCTATTTTCCCAGGTTGCTGTTACTGAGAAAACAGAAGCATGTCGAGCACTACTTAATGACATCACCATCAAAACACAAACTGCAACTGAAAAGAAGGAACTTGCATCTGCAAAAGCTACTGAAATAGAAGAGCAAAATAAGGTTTGGAAAATTAATTCAACAAGTCTTTACAGTGATTTTTATTCAAGATTTTTTATTTGGAGGGCCTTTCTGTCTTATGTATTTGTAATGCATAATAAGATCTCATGCTAAATTAGGTCCAGGTGATTTTATAAACCAAATTCTTGCTTCACCAGATAATCGCAGTGGAGAAGAAAGATGCAGAGGAGTCACTTGCAGAAGCGATGCCGGCGTTGGAGGCAGCTCGACTCGCACTGCAAGATCTTGACAAATCAGACGTCACTGAGATCAGGTGAATGTGGGATTCAATCAATATTTTCAACAGTGAACCTCATTCGAATCTCATTGTAAAAGTATTTTTTGTTGTTTAGCCCACTTGTATTCAAACGATTATTCAATCCATTCCTAGATATGGGTTGGAATAAATATGCTATGGGCAAATGATGCTCAGCTGGATGTTAATTGTGTGAATGACGGGACAGCTATTACTACATCATTAATCAACATGCATCACCAGGTCATTTGCCAAACCTCCTAAGGCGGTGCAGACGATATGTGAGTGCATCTTGGTGATGAAAGGATATCGCGAGATTTCATGGAAAACAGCAAAAGCTATGATGTCAGAAGGAAACTTCTTGAAAAGTTTAATGGAAATGGATGTCGACGGCATTGGTTCAAACCAGGTGAGAAAATTGTCAGCAGTTTAAGAAAAGCAGTAGATCATAAAACAAGGTCTATATTGTAGTATCAATATACAATGAAACTTGTAACATCAAACCTACAATTTTTTTTTATTAATCACTTTTATTAAGTTTTATTATACAGTGCAACTATCAACACCACCTGTAGTTGCTACATTTGTAGGAACTTTTCTTAAATTTCCATATCAACTACCTGGTAACTTGCCACACAGATACGCACGGTTAAGGGATTCCTCAAAGTTCTTGGCGTGGGTCTTCCTGAGATGAAGGGAATATCGACGGCCGGTCACGGCATGATGAAGTTCGTCGAGGCAGTCATGGGGTATTGTGAAGTGGCTAGAGAGATTAAACCAAAGCGAGAAAAGGCAAGATTGTTGTTGAAGGCTGATTACGATGTTTATTGATTCCACTTGGTGCATGATTGTGGGTTGGATTACCATCATTGTTTAACCACATTTCTTCGCCAATTCCATATGTATATTATCTTTGTGTTATCTAGTCACTACTTTATTTACATATAATTATATATATAATAAAGCAGTTATAATGGAGTTTTTGTCCTACTGTCTAAACTGTTTGTTTTATCATAAAAGACAGCATTGTTATCAAACTTATTAATTTGCTTTATACTTAAACAATGGTAATTTATGTGGATCTAAGTTTTTTATGATTACATATTTTTTTGCATTTATGTATTACAACTGCACAGCACACTACCATATACTGTAATGCTACTACAAATTATTAAAACCTAATTTACCAGGTGGCTCGATTGGAAAGGAATTATCATCAATCGAAGCGTGAACTTGACAAGATTAACAAAGAACTTGCAGCACTGTCTAAAGAACTCAATGCTTTGGGATTAAAATATGAACAGGTAGATTGTTGGGTAGTAGATCTTTTTTATTGCCCGTGTTTGCACCTGCTATGCAGTTCAAGATTGTTAAAAGGACCTTATTTTTACATTATTTATTGTGTTAAAAGAAAAATTACTTATTTGCCAATGTTGAGACAAAGTTACAACACAAGTATCATATGTAACATTAAATAAACAAATGTCTTGCCTAATGTTCATGAGTTAAATTACAATGTAGGGCCATGGTGTTTGTGACCTGAACAACTATAATGGTATCCCAAACATAATACTTTACTTGGAATAATGGATGGATAAATTTGATTACTGTGGAAAAGATTTGCAAGTTCTAGACACACAATACTGGTACCAGTACATATTTAAAATCAATTGTCTCTACTTTAGGGTTGACATTTTTCACAATGACCAAACATACTTTCTATATGTGTGAATCGATTTTGTGCGATCTATTAGCAACATAGGCTCAACATGTGGGGATTAAAGTTATTGTAACAAGTATGGTGCATATTTTTAAGGTTTACATCAGTGATAGGACAAACTTGGTGGAATACTTCTATAGTTCAGAACATTGTAAACATTGCACCTATGATCAACAAATTGTGTTTCCTTGCCAACTCAATAAACCGTTGGCAATTTTTTAGAACAAGAAATTTGTTTAAAAATATCAGACTTCGATATTAATGACGCCACAATACTAGTCCTGGTTTCCAACGATGTTTGTTCCAGGCGATAGCAGAGCAACGCCAGCTGCAGGAGGAAGCAGAGATCATGGAGAGGAGATTGAGAGCAGCTGACAAACTCATCAGCGGATTGGGATCGGAAAATGTGCGTTGGAACATTGAGCTTCAAGAATTGAAGGAAAGGAGAGTCAGGTGAAACACATCTGCTGTAATTATTAACAATAGGAAATATGTTTTCTGTGTATTGAGGTCTTCAACCCTTGATACTGTACTTAAGTGATTTCACCTTCCAAACAATTTTGATTGATGAACCATTCATACAGAGCATTTTTTATAAACTTTAGTTAGCAGTATAGTTTTATAAATAGTGTTTTACTTGACATAAAAATAATGATGTTGGAACATAGTTTTATCACATTTTTTGACATGTATTTCATTTTTTAGTTGTATCATTTAGAATTTTGCATTCATTATTTTTTAACAATAGTGAATGCCAAATACCTCCATGGAATTGCATTGCAGTGTATTGTATGTCATTCAAACTGACTATGCTTATAGGTTGCTCGGGGATTGTCTTATCTCATCAGCTTTCCTGAGTTATGAGGGAGCATTCAGCTGGGAGTTCCGCAACAGTATGGTTTATGAGGATTGGGTTAAAAACGTGGCTCAGCGGAAAATTCCACTCTCCGATCCATTCAGACTGGAGAGCCTGCTGACTGATGAAGTGGAGATTAGCAAGTGGGGATCTGAAGGTAAATGCAATAAATGATTTATCTATATCAGTTTTACAAAATACTACCCTCAGGCCTACCTCCGGATGAACTGTCCATCCAGAATGGCATCCTCACCACACGGGCATCTCGATTCCCACTCTGTATCGATCCACAGGAGCAAGCTCTCAGTTGGATTCGGAAAAAGGAAGAGAAAAACAATCTCAAGGTAAATTGTTACTCTTCTGTAGTTGGTTTTCACTTTTTGTATACTATATCTATGTTATTTGTGGTTTATACATGCTCTACAATACCTTACTGTTGCCACTAAATAATATTTTTATATTTCTACAGGAATCTTCATTCAACAGTCCAGATTTCCTGAAGCAGCTTGAACTTGCGATCAAGTACGGCTTCCCCTTCTTGTTTAAAGATGTGGATGAATACATCGACCCAGTCATTGATAATGTGCTGGAGAAGGACGTCAAAGGGGGCCAAGGAAGGGAATTCGTTGTGCTGGGTTTGTGCCTTTTTTGTTGAAATTCTTTAGTATTTTATCTATACATGTATATATTTTATATTTTTAAATTGTATATCGACAATAATGATCTCTACTTTTATCCCATGATCAGGAATGTTAGGAAATTTGTTATATTGGTAAATCATGTGAGTGTGTGTTGCTACACAAATGACCAATGTGGTTGTCGACTTGGCCATGTGTGAAATTACTGCTCAAAACACCCACTTAAGCACATTGCTACATGTCGGTTTCATGAAGCCTCTGCATCCATAGGTGACAAGGAGGTGGATTATGACTCCAATTTCAAACTCTACCTCACCAGCAAACTGTCGAACCCAAGATATTCCCCAGCTGTCTTCGGCAAAGCTATGATTATCAACTACACTGTCACTTTGAAAGGATTGGAAGGTAATTTGCTGCAGATTTTATAATTTTATTGTTGGGATAATTAATTATTTTTTATTTATGATTCTATTGTGGCATTTTATTTTATTAAATTCGTCTACTTGACTCTATGCACAGGGTATTGCTACATTAATTCCTTAACCTTTCCCAAATATAACAATTAGACTTGACCTCGTTTAACATATATTAATGCAACATTGTTTACTGTAATGAAGGACCAAATAAAAGTAAGTTTCCAACTAATCTCCCCAATCAGACCAACTGCTCTCCGTGATTGTGAAGTTCGAACGCAAGGAGCTTGAAGAGCAGCGCGAGAGGTTGATCCAGGAGACATCGGAAAACAAGAAGTTGCTCAAAGACTTGGAAGATTCATTGCTCAGAGAACTTGCCACTTCCAAAGGTTCTGACCTACTTTAAGTTCTCCAGATTTTATTGAATCATATTGGCTTTTTGTTCACATTTAACAGATATATATACCATACCTGCATGTATGTAAAATTAACCTATAAACACGGCTTGTAGACCTATATGAAATATTTCCTGTAAATAAATTCATTTCCATCACCTTCTTACCTAGGCAACATGCTGGACAACACGGAGTTGATTGAAACGCTCGATGAAACTAAGTCAAAAGCTACTGAGGTGACTGAGAAATTGGCGATGGCAGCCAAGACATCAGCCGATATTGATAAGCTAAGAGATGGGTAAGCTTGCGTAGGCTTATCACTTATGATGTAAAAGCTTTAATAACTGCGCCTGGGTGAATTACATACTTTCTACATATCAGTTTAGACTCCAAATATTCTTTATATTTACTGGAGCATGTGGTTGAAATGTTATGTGAATAAATTTAATGAAATGCCCAGATACCGACCAGCTGCAAGAAGAGGTGCCATTCTCTTCTTTGTCCTCTCGGAAATGGCAGTGATCAACAACATGTATCAGTTCTCCCTCGCATCTTTCCTTGGCGTCTTCGATTTCTCGCTCCGGAAAAGTTTACCAGACTCCATCCTGCACAAGAGACTCAAGAACATCATTGACACCCTCACACATAACATCTACAACTACGCATGCACAGGTTAGTACTGCTGAAGGTGGGGGTTATTACTTACTAGACAACTGAGCAAATAAGCCATTCAAATTCAGGAAATATAAAAAGATACACTATGACTAAAGTCTGAGGAAAACATTTTTTTATTAATAGTTCACACTGTTGTGTTTTAACTAGATCGTTAAAATGTATGATTCTAATTTCTTCCCATGGCAGACCTATCATTCTTTTTTCAAACTGCTTTATGTCATAATTTTATTGGTTAAAACAGGTTTGTTTGAGAAGCACAAACTGCTCTTCTCTTTCCAAATGACGATAAAATTGGAACAAGACCAGGGCCATACTGCTCAAGAAGAACTTGACTTTTTCTACAAGGGGAACATCGCATTGGAAAAAAGCAGGCAAGCTCCTTTTTGTGTGAAAAGCTTTATTTGTTAAAGAAAAATTTATAAAGAAAATTGAAACTGAAAATCTTGGTCATGAAAAATATTATTTTAAAACTTGGTGAATCAGGAAATTCACACAGAGGTTATATTACCAGCATTGGTCAAGTGACTTGTGTTGAAATAACTCTCAGTATTGGTTTTTACTGAACAAATGTTTCTTTTTATACAAACTAAAATGACTAAGCACTATATTCAACCTCAAAACCATTTCTCTTCATCTAAATCTGATAAAATTTTGATTCGTAATCATCCATGCAGTCGCAAGAAACCTCACGACTGGATCCCCGACCAAGGATGGCAGGACATCGTGGAACTCGCCCGCATCCTCCCTGACGTCTACCAGAGTCTTCCCGATGATGTGCAGAGACAGGAAGAGGCATGGAAGAACTGGTACGATCACGACACACCTGAGATCATCCCCATACCAGGAAAATACAAGGAAGGTGTCAGCGACTTCCACAAACTATGTCTGCTCAGGTACACTTTAACAAATATTTCTTTGTCCTTTGTATGTTGATACTCAATCAAATGTTTCCCAGATAATATATTTAATTCACTGTAGTGTGTAACTTTTAAAAGCTAATTGTATACAGTTTTTTTTTTAACAAATACAAGTTTAGTGGGATGGTTGATACTTGCTAGTTTAGATGTAAAAATCATCAATATACTTTCGATTAAAGATTTAAACCCATAGATGCTTCCGCATTGATCGGGTGATACGCGCCATCACAAATTATGTGATCACGAAAGTGGGTGAGCTATACGTGCAGCCTCCCATCATCAGCTTCGAGTCGATCTACGAACAGAGCTCCCCAGTCTCACCCATCGTGTTCATCCTGAGCCCCGGATCCGACCCTGCGTCCGACCTCATGAAGCTTGCTGAGAGGTTCAATATTTTGTTCCTGTGTAGCGGCTTCTTATTTTTTTTAATTCTACATGTAATGACATTTATACGGGGAGATGTTTAGCAGATTAATTAATTTATATTTTGTCTCTAAAAGGCACAACTGTGCGATTATACTTTGAGAATAATAGGTTACTACATAAATGGGGAATGGGTTAAAGCAGCGGTTCCCAAACTTTTGTTGTTGGCGGCGCCTTTTGTAAATTTATTAAACCTCGCGGCTCCCTCATAAAGCCAAAAATTTTCTAACTGCAAGTATTGTATATTGCATATCCAGACTAGTACGCACTTTGATAACCATTCATACTCTTCAAAACTATTCACTGAAGTGACGAACAGTCAATCAATGCAAAGCAGTTATTTGACAAACCATTATTCGAAAACAATGCCATGTTAGTGAGCAAATAGTGGCAGTTAACACCGAACAATGGATTTTTAACAAGTAAAACGAATACTTTATGGGATTGCACCCCAGGCTTATACATCTCCAACTAACACATGTACTGTAATTTTTTTTGTGAGGATACAATATAATAAATGCAGAAACTTCCGCATGCTTTCGCGGCGCCCCTGGCAAAGTCTTGCGGCTCCCCAGGGCGCCGCGGCGCCCAGTTTGGGAACCGCTGGGTTAAAGAGTAAGGTATACATACCGGCCTTTGGCCCCTTATGTGGCTAGATACATTTCAAAAGTGCAATGCTGTTAAGAAATAATGCCAAAAATTATTTTTAGGTCACAGACAATAGCTGATATGTTTTCACTTTGAATTAGAATAAAATAACTTGCATTTTAAATTAAATATATAATATTTGTAGATCTGGATTCGGGGGGAATCGATTGAAGTTCCTTGCCATGGGTCAAGGGCAGGAGAAAGTAGCTTTACAGCTTCTTGAAACTGCTATTGCTCGTGGCCAGTGGCTTATGCTCCAGAACTGCCATCTCTTGGTCAAATGGCTCAAGGAATTAGAGAAGGCATTGGAAAGAATACAAAAACCTCATCCAGACTTTAGGTGTGTGGTTTTGGAAGGATAATTTTGTTTTATGTTTGGTGGATAACCCATTATGGAATTGGATTATTATCTGACCACACTGATTGTCATGTTTTGTTTGTACAATGTAACTATGGAGTTTCTGAAATTGAAACAGCTTGTAGGTTGTCATGACCTTAATCTGTATTCAACCAAATTAGTAATTAATGCCGTATGTGTTCTTCTTACCAGCTTAATCAGCTTCTTGCTTTTTTATAGATTAACTTGATTAAAGAAAAGTTTTTAAAATACGACAAATTTCTCCGAATTAATTTTTAATCATTTGTTAGCTTCGATCCAAAGAAACCAACAGTGACAATAATAAAAATAGTTTGTTTGTTCATCATATTAACAACCACGATGTTCCAGACTCTGGTTGACTACCGAGTCGATCCCAGAATTTCCGATCGGAATATTACAACGATCGCTCAAAGTAGTAACTGAACCACCCAATGGTTTGAAGTTGAATCTAAGAAACACCTACCACAAGATCACAGCTACCATGCTGGGAGAGTGCCCTCATCCTGCTTACAGGTAATATTTCTATAACAGGAAAATTGCATTTAACAAACCATTAGAAATGTTACCAAAATTAATCTATACAAGTAGCACTACCATCTTGTTGGCTTTACAGCTACAACTGTTTTATTACCCCTTTATGCATGTCTTATTCTGTTTTTTTTATTATTTACCTATTTACTTATTACCGCTTTGAGTTTCCAAAAATACAAACTTTACTCTATTTTTATTGACCAAGAAAAAGTTCATCAATTCAAATGTGAATGGTTGTAATTGAACAAAGAAATAATTAACAATAATAAATTGTAATTGAACAGTTTTACATAGATGTGAATTGTTAATATTCCTGCCATCAGAGCTCAGCAAATATTCATAATGTGATTTTCAAAAACAACTTTAGTTTTAAACGTGTATTATAACATTCATGACTGTGTTTACAATGTGGGTTACATATAACTCTCAATATGTTGTATATTTGCTAGGTCATTGGTGTTTGTGTTGAGTTTCTTCCACGCTGTTGTCCAGGAGCGAAGAAAGTATGGGAAAATTGGTTGGAACATCTCGTATGATTTCAATGAGTCCGACCATACAGTAAGTCCTCAATGTCCTACTTTCTCACATATTTTATATTCGATTGTCAGTTTGTATTTTTTAACACTAACAATAAATGTTAATCGCAAATGAATTTATGTTTTACAAAAGAATAATACACTAAAAACCCTATGTTTAAATACACTAAAAACCCTATGTTTAAATTAATTTTCCCCTAAACTACCACATGAAACAAACAAATTTCCCCTAAACAACTACCTAATTGTAGGTGTGCATGGACATACTGAAGACCTACCTGATCAAAGCTCATGAACTGGGGGATGAGAAGATACCTTGGGGATCGCTGAAGTATCTCATTGGAGAGGTGAATGCATTTGAATCCATGTGACTACAGTATGTTTATTGCCCTAAATAGTGATAAAGCGTAGCGTGTGATATTGTAATGTGATTTATTATAGTACAACCAATATGAAAACAGTTAATTCTCTTTAAGTGATGCTTGAACATTTTCTATAGAATGTCTGACATTCATGAAGCTCGTATGATTTCAGGGATGATATTAATATCCCATCCACTTCACTCAGGTGATGTACGGAGGTCGAGCGATCGACAACTTCGACAGACGAGTGCTCACTACTTACATGGAGGAGTATTTTGGAGATTTCATCTTCGACACCTTCCAGCCTTTTCACTTCTTCCACAATGAAGATGTCGACTACAGGTGCATAACTGAATGGTTGGGTCAGTTGTATACTGGCGGGTGGTGAAGTCCATATTTAAGAATTTTTCAATTATCAGTTTTTGTATGATTACATATTCTACAACACAGATAAGATTCCTTTTGATTGTCATAATCTCAAAACACACTTTAATATCATACTCTTAACCTTATGAATGCTACTATCATAGGTTCTGATCCATTATAAAGAGTAATTTATACATGATTATTCTTCCAGTTAAGTTAGTTAGTACAATAGTATATAAAAATTGTCGCTCGTGACATAAAAAGGATTAATGTTTATTTCAGAATTCCAGAAGACGAAGGCAACAAGGACAGTTATGTGGAGTTGATTGAAGGACTGCCTCTCACCAACACACCAGAGGTGTTTGGTTTACATCCCAATGCTGAGATTGGATATTATACTAAGGTAATTCATGCCTTTAGCATCTTAAGACTTTTAATATGTTGATCACTCATCAAATAAAGAAGAATGTCTTCAATCACCCATCAAGATACCGGCAGAAATATCTTGCATCCCATGCGTCAATCTTTTCATTGTACATTTGTTAAACCACATGCTGATATTTCCCGCTGATATACCGTGGCTTATATAATTCCCTCCAGTATAAAGTCCATAATAGCAGTGCTGTCCACACAGGCGGCTCGGAACATCTGGGAAAACCTGGTTGATCTTCAGCCACAGACCGGAGACAGTGGGGGAGGCATCAGCAGAGATGATTTCATCAATAATGTGGCCAAGGATATCCAGGTAATGATGATCAGCCTTTTTGGAAAATGTAGGGAAAATTAACAAACACATTTGTTTTAACCATTTTTTAGATCACTAATGTTGAATGCTTTCACTTATGTATTCTAAGGGAATATACAATTCTTCAGGTTGTGCAACTATAATAATATATCCTTTTAGTGTATATGGTATGTTTACCAAACTGATAATAGTGTTGTTATCACCAACATCAAAAGTATGTAATAACTCACTATGATTAATATTAATCACATAACCCTGCATCCCAATTACTTTCATCATTTGGTAAAACCTGTACAATGTTATAGAACAAGATCCCAGCATTGTTTGAGCTCGATAAGATCCATCGCGAGTTCGGTGGAACGGTCTCCCCCACCTCAGTGGTGTTGCTGCAGGAGTTGGAACGATGGAACAAACTCATTGAGCGGATGGCCAAGTCGCTTGTGGAACTGCAGAGGGTAAACTGCTGACTTGTCATTTTCCTTATATCCACTCTTTGTGGAATATATTGGATGAAATTAAACGATGAAATGATAATGGATTGTAACATAGTGTTTCTTTCCGAAACTCGGTCTACAGTAACAAACTACCTCCCATCCATATTTATTTTATTCATGGATTTATTTCAATATAAATTCTGGATTGTTTTTCATAAAAATTATTTTAAGTACAGTTCTTCATTTTAATTTTGGCCAACGTTTTTTTATACCTAAAGTTAAAGCTATTGCTTCAAGGGTTTTCTCCAAGCTTATCATTTTTTCAACATCCCCCTTCCTCCCAAAATACCAGGCACTTGCTGGTGAAGTGGGGATGAGCAATGAGTTGGACGACTTGGCAAAAGCTTTATTCAACGGACAAATCCCAACCATTTGGCGCAAGCTTGCTCCAGACACGTTGAAATCGCTTGGAAACTGGATGGAGCATTTCAAGAAGCGATTCGACCAATACACGTTTTGGGTGGTTGAAGGTGAACCAGCTGTCATGTGGCTCTCAGGTGCGATTGCTTCCCTGTGAAATACGATTTCGGACATTCATATTATATTTTTATGTTTTGTTAAAAGTGTTAAGGATAATCAATTGTTTGTATTTACAGATAAACATCATTAGATATTAATGTTTATTTCTGCAGGAAAAAGGCAGAAGGCTTTATACTATAGACGATTATTAGATCACCTTATTTCCCTAGTCAGGTCACCAAAAATATTGCAGTGTGTTGAATACGATACATAAATTGCTACAGTTTATGTTTAATTTATTAAACTGTTGGTTTAAGCAAAGTGCCTTGCCCAAGGCTGCAACCAACTGGCTATCATCAGAGTTCCATCAAACTATATGCTAATGGCCTGACAAGCTTTGTTTCCAATAAGTCTATCTTTCAGAATTGATAGATTTTTAAATGAATTGTTTTATATTTCTTATAAACAGTCTTGCAATGCACAGGTCTTCATATCCCGGAATCATACTTGACTGCACTGGTGCAAGCAACATGTAGAAAGAATGGCTGGCCCCTCGATAGATCCACTCTCTACACACAAGTTACTCAATGGCAATCAGCTGAGGAAGTGGCAGAACGTGCTCACCAAGGTACAGTTTCTAAATTCTCCGGTAAAGTGTTACGATGAAGTCGAATTCAAATATTGAAGTTCGACGTTTGTTTTCAAAGTCGTTTTATGGGGTGTTATGTAAATAAATTTATTAATAATGCCAACCTAATTTGTTTAAAGTTATATCAAATCAGATAAGTTTATATTTTATCAAAGTTCTACATTTGACATTCATCTAGCAGGACCATCTTATTACACAATCCATCTGTAGTGAATATAGTACCGAGTGGGCATCCTTAGGAATTCCAAGTATCTTTGGAACAATCTTAAACTTTACCAACTTACCAATGGTGGTTTTACAATAAATTAAAATTTCAGGTTGCTTTGTCAGTGGATTGTACTTGGAAGGAGCTTCATGGGATGTTGAGAATTGTTGCTTGATTAAACCCAAACCCAAACAGTTGGTTCAAGAATTACCAGTACTTAAAGGTAAGCACACTTTAGTGAACATTGATGCACAATGCTCTGTATACAAATGTTTAATATAGTAATATATCTGTAGTAATATTAATGTATGGGAGTGGAAGAATAAAGTATGTTATAACATTAGTAATCGTCAGATTGTCTTGTGTGCTCAGTCAGGTTATCAGCTGTTGCAGTGTGTTGTATGTTATGAAGATGATATAATCTAAAATCTTATTATATGAGATAACTGCCCAAGCTGTTTTGATTTAAATGCGGGTGTTGGCTTATATCACATTAATAATTTTCAACACTTGATACTAAAACGAAACATAACGTGACCATATTGTTGTATCACCATTGGCCGTGTATGGTTGCAAGTATTAGTGTGCAGTTTGCTAGTTAAATTATCACTGCTTAAACCTTTTAATACTCTTCAGTGATACCTATCGAAGCACACCGACTGAAGTTACAGAACACACTGTCCACACCTGTCTATACAACATCAATGCGAAGAAATGCCATGGGTGTTGGTCTTGTGTTTATTGCTGATCTTCACACAAGTGAACATATTTCGCATTGGGTACTACAGGGTGTGTGTCTTACTCTTAATTCTGATTAATAAAATTTTATTAAAAACAGCTGTGTATATTTTTATTATTGTTTGTTGTTCTTATTTGTTTGTTTTTTTATTATTCAAGTTTTAAAGCCTATAGATTTTAAAGTTCGCCAGTGTAATTGAACGTATGATGCTCTTACCTTTTACACTGTGTTTTTTGCTGTGAAACTAGTGTTGTTCCATATTTTGATAATTAAATAAATCGTTTTTCAAAAACGTCTAGAATTTTTTTTAATAAATCTTGGTATATTTAATATTTGATCGCTGGCCAGAACCATCTAGATCTACAGTTTTTTGCGATCCATTACATTGACAGTGTGATCAAACTTAACTACAAATTAGTTTAGTTTATTGATTTTTGCTTCTGTATTAATTTATGGCACATTAACCAAAAACATTGCACATGAGCAGGAAAAAACGACAAAACAAACATTCGTCAAAACACGTCATTTTAAAAAATGGATATAACTAAAGTATTATAGCAGACGAATAATACTATTGAAACAAACATTAATTCAACGATATAAAACCCTTAATAGAAGAGTGTGCTGTAAAGCGCGACCAGTACTGAGGAGGCCGACTTTAGGAGAAGAATTAAGTTAATAGGCTACCTGTATTATGTAATTTTGGTAGAGCAATTTCACTTACGGTCTAATACACGAGCTGAAAAAAGTCCCAAAGCGAACGTTGCCTGGGTTGAAATTAAACAAACGAAGCGTCTTAATCCACACACTCTGTAATAACTTAAGCAACCCGACAACGGGAAGTTATCTGAGGTTAACAGTGATAAATCTCCAACATTCGAATTTTCGTCACGTGTGTTAGCAGACGATAACCAAATGCTTCAATGTGGATTTGGAACGGATAATAGCCACGACCGAACTGTTATTTCAGATTTTTCTGTTTCCAGTTCGGTCCACACTATTTGCACCAACTTTACTGCACAATTTTCTTCGCCGCCTTTTATTTTAAAACCACGATGAATTTATTTTTCATGATAATCATTTTTAATTAATCATCAAATTAATTAATCAGGTTTAACGTTGGCATCTTCTTTTTTGTGTCAGTTACGTCGTGTGGTTTTGCATTACACTTTAATTACTATAGTATATCTGATTCTTTTTTACAAGCCAGGTTTCGCACAGCAATGGGCATTTTTCTATAAAATTGGTACATGTATCGGTCGATTTGAAGGTCTACATGACAGTACACATGGTTCTGAGTTTTACCTGATTCTTTGAATAAATTAAACTATATAGGTTTGCTTAGCTTCATTTAATGAAATTCAATAAGTGATTTAGCATTCTACAACATTAAGATCTATATTGCATCCACAAACGATGGAGAAATAATAATACACTTATTGTAAACCATCTGATATAATCTCACCCATATATATGTTCTTGGGATAGCCAAATAAAAGTTGAGATTTATTTCACACTAGTTGTTTAATCAGACTGACCAGCTGAGTTCTATGAATTCTTATTGACGTGTGCTCGATTTTAAGAGGATATGACATAATGTTATGATGTGGTCCTGTGTTTAATATAGGTATATACCCGTTGTCTGACGAGTTATGATGTGGTCCTGCGTACAAATAGATCAGCACGAAGCATACGTAATGCAGTGAGTTCCGCAAACAGCAGATGAGCCGAATTTAAGTAGTTGGTCTATAGAAATAAGTGTAGCCTAACCACGACTATGAAAGAAAATTTAAACTTATGGGTTTTGGTAAGCTCAGGGAGTTTGTTGCCTTCATCACTCATGCTTAATGATTGACATAGTTGATAATGTGTTTCTAAGAAATCCAGTTCAAGGAGAAATGAAGGTTGCTAATGCGTTTACCGCTCTGCTAGATCGATCAATTCTGCATTAGGAGTATAAACTTTACATTCTGAAAATTTGTCATAGAAAAAGCTACGTTCACAAAACTATGGAAACTTTCCCGTGTTCCGAAATCGGTCGCGAATTCTTGCAAACATACTTTTCAGCAATTGAAAGTCGATCGTGGAACTCACTCGTCCAGTCTGCTTATTCCGAGGCATCCAATATCGACTACATGGGCAATCACTTTACCGGTCGGAGCGAAATTAGTAACTTCTTTCATCATAATCCTCATTTTCAGCCGGAAGTCCTTAGAAGAACGTCACGAATTTGCACCACGTTGGATTGTCAATCTGTACGGACCGTCGACAACAGCAAAGAGATGCTTATTATGGTCATTGGGACAGTAACTCGTAATAAAGAAACCATGTTTACTACTTTATCGGAAACGAACAGCTTTCTACACTCCTTCTTGATTCATATCAACGAGGGCAGTTTTTACATTGGCAACGAAATTTACCAAGAAATTGCACTACCTCAAGCTTAATTTTTTTTTTTTTTAACATAAAAAATCTGTATATAATTGTGCTGAGTGTTGAACGTAAACGTATCTCTTAAAACCCTTTTTTATTCTGTATTGCACTAATAACTTAAAAATAATGGTAAATGGCGGAGGTATAAAATTATTTTCATTTTGTATTTGGTTCATGTTTATTTATTTATGGCACAGTGTCAGTATGGTGATTCACCAATGGCCAATGCATTTAACGGGCCAATGGGGGCTTATCTTGTCAACACACTACATACCATTCAAATGGTTTTCGAATAAGCGTGAAAAAAAACAATAAACAAAGAAAAACTGACAAAATATAGCAGTGTTAAACAGTGCATGCAAACTTCAAATCATTTTAAACATGATATGAATTCCTTAAAAGTCATTAAAATGGCAATATTGGATTGCACAGTAAATCCAACAGTACTAAATTGCCTACAGCAAAATAAAACTGAAATTACGACTTAAAATTAAATAAAAATTATTGGCGAACACCAAAAATTAAAATTAGGAGTAATTCAATGTGGAATGGTGAGCTGCAATCTACCATCTTTTGTTCACATTTGAATTGGTTTCTTCTGGGTACATTACACGTTTTACTAAGGCTGCAGTAGCACCAACAGTCATAATGGCAACCTGAAGGACAAAATACACATTACTATAGAATAATCAAAAACAATACACAAAACAAAAATAGTCATCTTACAGTAATTGAGAATAGTTTATTTATAAAAATAAAGGTTAACATGATTTTCCAATTACATGCAAATATGGTAATTTGTAGTTATGGGAATATTTTTTGGAAGTCACTGATTACCAGTTTTGTCAACATGGAAAGACGCAAATGATAGAACATGACATGCCAGCTATTGGACAAATTAAGAAATAAAATTATAGAAGGACTGGTAACAGATAAAACAATGATGTCAAAATTCTCAAAAAACTGAAAAAACTGAAACTTTATTACTGTATGATATACACCAACAGGCTGTGTGTGGCTGTGATAAAATTAAAAAAGCACCATAATCGCACTTTATATATATATATATATTGTTATTTGGAATAAAATACATCTATATATGTTCCGTCTAATTCGTAAGCCAAACCAACACAGGAAACTTTAACCTTGTACAGTATGGTACCTACACTAGTTAAGAAGCTACCATTGTAATGACAATATAGATCAACTCACAAAAGTTCCTTGCGCAGCCAGTCGCACATTAATCAAGTAAAGTGAAAGTCGCAATTTTCGATTTTTTAACCCATACAGTCCAGCTCCTGCTATTCCAGTCAATGCTGTGCTTGCTGCAACACAAATTAAAACTTGTACATAAAATGTATAAATTATATAGGCAATAAAAATACACTTAAAATAAATCGTTAGGGATACTGGAGAAGGATTAAAATAAGTAGGACTTTAGAGTTCACAAACTTACCAACACAAAACACTGGGTTGTTTTTAAAGGTAGTTGATACCTTGTTCAGAAACGTGCCTTCGCTGCCAATCATTTTTTAAATTAGTAAATTAAAAAAACGAAGAAGTTTAAACAACTGATAAACCAGAAGAGTGCAGAATTAAAAGCTAGGTCTTAAGTTGAAGGTCAGCCACGCTGTAACGAATGATATTGATTAGCCTACTGGTATCACGTTTAATATTTATTTCTACACACATCTGCTCCTATATCTGGGTAGACTAACTATGAAGTAAAGATGGCCACCAAGACTATACTTATAGTGTGGTCCGATGTCCAGTAAGTCACGTACGCGTTTGACGTCAGAGATTAGTGGGGTTGCGTCATTCTTACATAATGACATTGTTATTATTGGAAAAAAAATACTAAATATACCATATAGTTGAAACTTACAGACCGTTGTGATTAATATTGAATTGATTTAATAAATTATAATAGCATAAAATTAGGTTATAGATTTGTGGTTATGGTCGAAACTAGTGTTAATAACTTAAGTAAACATTTCTTTACTTGATAAATATTAGATTTTAACGATTTAATCTACAGGGGAACGATCTGTAAATTTACATTTCAACCAATCATACGGTACAATAAGTGCTACGATAGGATAACTGTTGTGGAAATGTGTTAATGCGTTAATTTCTATCCCTGCAGTACTATATGCAGGATTCCAGACAGTTATTTTGTGCACGATAATCATGCGTGCCATGTAATCATGCCCGCATTCATGTAATAATCATTTACTTTGGAATGTTACATTGTTTGCGTGTATTTCGTACTATATAACCTGACGTGTTTTTACCTTAAATTCATTCACTAAGATTCACAACCAAGTACCTCCAATACAAGTATACAACAATACCATATTATTTTTGTAAATCACTGTAAATGGAAAAACGCGTATCACACAAACAATCGTCAAATTACCTTGTGATTGTGTAAGGGACACTCTTTCCCCGACCCCTCTAATTACTACAGGATCGCTCGGAGCGCTCAGATCGATTGGAGCTCTTACTATTCTTGGTAATTACAAAGTCACGGCTGGGGTTAAAGTTATTTCTAGGGTCAAGATTAGTTTTTTAGACAGAGTTAGAATTTGGATTTGGGATAGGATATTCATGTTTATCCCCGTGAATGGGAAAACCAAGGGGGTTAACACACAATCATCACATCACCTCGCGCCCACCATAGGGTCGGCGGAGCTATTGCAATGTGTTATGCATGATTCATACATTCCTTCAATTTAGTAAAACCCATTAATTCGCTGGGTTCAGGCAATGTCCGTAAAGTGTCTTGCCCAAGGACACAACCGACTAGCTGGCGACCAGTTTCAAAACTACATCCAGACTAACCGGTCGAACCAAAGATATTGCAACGTTAATTATTCAGGGAATCGGTTAATTTTTATCAATGGAAACTTTTATCAAGTTTTTTTTTAAACAAAAGTCTAGATAAAGTTTTTGGAAGAATCAAATAATGCTGCCCCTCACAAACCGGGACATGGTGGAGCACCATTTTAAATTTTTACCATTTCCACGAACTGTATCTATATGTTTTAAAGTATTTTTTGTCAACCTATATCTTATTCAATAGTCATTTTATGATTGTATGTTGTCGGACCAAGCCTTTATTTACCTAGATTGTTACAGTATAAAATTCCTCCTTGGCGACTGGTATTAAAATTTTATTACACCCCATAAACGCTTTAATAAAAAAGGTGGCCATGCCATTTTTGTGCAACATATTTTTTGCTTACACCAAATACATATACTTTAATCCCTAGCTTAAGCAGCCAAATGTGGTCACTTGGTATAGGCCAACTGACGACTTTACAACTTTGTGGATAAATTAAATGTTAACCATTTTAATGACATGTTCCACGGAACTTTAAATGACAGCAACAGCAAGCAAAGCAAAGCAATAAATTTAATGAAATAAAATCAGAGAAAATACATTTTTATGGGTCAGTGTATCGTTAGACACACCTGAAATGCAAAGAAACTATTAAAACTAAATGGGTAGACCCTAGTACATTAAGAATGGTTGATTTCTTTGCTCGCAGACTAAGTGGGTATAGTACAAAAAGAAAGATAAAGGTCGATTCTTTTTATTTATAATTGTAATAAAATAAGTATTGTTTTTTTTACTTCAATAGAATAAAGTTGTTTAAAATGAAGTTGTACAATTTGGTTTTGGTATCAATTCTCTTATTAGTGATAATTGATTGTTCAGAGGGCTGGAGACGCAGAAGGAGAAGAAGACGAGCGCCAACTCCAGTCAACTGCCAGGTAGCCTAGTAGGATACACCAATGTACATTTTAACACTTAACTTAAATACTCTTACATTTTGCAATGTTGTAGTTAAAAACATAAGGGTGTTACTAAATTATATTAAAATTAAAAGATATTCATGTTTAACTCCATCATTAGGAAATTGCAAGGGACACAAATAGTCGTCAGATTGCCTCGTTCACACCGATGAAGCAACTATACAGCGTATTGTTTATTATTGATAAGTTACTTCAGTTTTGGTAGAACCCACCTATTCATTTAATTTCTGCCATATCTGCTAATGGCTTAGCTTAAGAAAGAAATAAACTAGATAACGACTAGGTTAAAACTTGCAACGGTTTAACTAGGCGACGCATTTAACTCATTTAAAAAAAATCATTTAAAAAACCCTTTCAAAAACTCAAAGGCGACACAACCACCAAGCTATTTGGCTGAAATACAAAAATAATTAAATTAAGAGGTACCTATACATTAGAAAACGCCGGACATAGTTGTTGATTTACAAATTTGGGTTAAACAGTCAGAATTATTTCCTAAACCAAAGTTTTAGGATAGGATAGGTCATTTCTGTTTATCCCCGTAAATGGGGAAAACGCAGGGGGCGTTTAGTTTAGTTTAGGTATTTATTTTTTGCCCCAGTTTTAAAAATGGCAAACGAATATAACACAGGAACGGGAAAAGACGGCAAAACGAACAGTCGTTAAAACACGTCATTAAAAAAGAATATAATTTAATTAATATAGCGGACGCGGCCGCCAAACCTAGGCGAAAAAATAATATTAAGCAATCAAAATTTGATTAAGACCAAACGATATAGATTATACAGCCCTGAAGAAGAGTGTGAGGTAAAGCGCGACCAGTACGTTAACATATGGGTAGCCTAATCGTTAGATTACTTTGTGCTCACCGTCGGGTTACCCAAACTATTTTAGGAGGCGTTCAACTAATTATTCTCCCTATCTCTCCAATGCAAACTGACCTCACAAAAACGACTGTCACTCAAAATCCTGACATAAGAAGTCTTAGATTTTTTCACAATTTAAAATTGAAGCTTGGATCTGCAACCTAAACTCAAAGACCTAGAAAAAATTTTGTTTAAAAATTTTGAGCCCATACCCCCTCGTACATCGGCAACTTTTTTTCCAACAAACAGCTAGCAGATGCACAATCAACACCTTTATTTTACAAAGCACTGCTCCACGATTACAAAACTTTACAGCTAAACGAGAACACCGGCGCGCAGCCTAGCACATGCTGCTTTCAACCAAACAAACATTTGGGAATCACCACCATTGTTACTCAGCATAACACTCGTTTAAAAACAATGACTCATGAAGGGTACCACTCGTCACATCCTGCCGTTCATAGAGGTCTTAATTGGTTATACGCCATCTTTAGTGTGTTGTGTTTGATTAAAACAATTCTTTAATTTAGTAGAACCCATTATTTCACTATAAGTTAAGGCAAGTCTGTTAATTGGCTTGTCTAAGAAAACAACCAATTATATAGTGGGCAGTTCCTAACTTGCTACGCTTCGACTGAAATGCAACGCAACAACCCACCACGATATTCGGTCATCGGTAAATTGGAATTTCAGTCGCAAAAGATAAAAGTTATATTCCTCGTAGTTTAATGCTTGGAGGACTCTAAATCTACTTTAAAGGTTGGTTCATGGACAAATTGGGGAGCATGCAGTGTTTCATGTGGATCAGGTACTCAAACTCGAACACGTGCCGTAACAGTATCACCAGCAAATGGTGGAGCAGGATGTCCAGCAACTACAGAATACAAAAGCTGCAACATCCAGAAACAAAATTGTCAGGTAAACTCTCTTAGATCTGTTAGCCTACACAGTTTTAGATTCAATGAAGTTTAAACACAACTTTATAACATTGTAAACAGTTTGATTACACAAATTTGCATTTTAATTTAGGTATCACATTGGAGTTTCTGGGGAACTTGCAGCAAATCCTGTGGAGCTGGAACACAGAGCCGGTCAAGAACGGTCACCGTCAGTCCAGCTAATTGTGGATCGGCATGCCCACCGTTACAGGATAGCAAAGCATGTGCGAGTATACAGTGTCCTGCTCATTGTCAGGTAGTCTTTTTAATAAGGTATTATTGGTTCCATGACAACTGAACCCCTTACAACTGAACCCCTTACAACTAAACCCTTACAACTGAACCCTTTACAACTGAACCCCTACAATTAAGCCCCTTACAACTGAACTCCTTTTAACTGAACCCCTTTAAACTGAACCCCTTTATAGCTGAACCCATTTCAATTAAACCTCTTTACAACTGAACCCTCTTTTCAGTTAAAAGGGTTCTGTTAAAAGGGGTTCAGTTGTAAAGGGGTTCAGTTGTAGGGGCTCAGTTGTAAGGGGTTCAGTTGTAAGGGGTTCAGTTGACTGGTCACCGGTATTATTATCACAGCTTAAGTTTATAAATTGCCTGAAATCTTAAAGAATTCTGTGTTAAACTAATAATTATATTTTAAATTAAACATGAAATACAAATTATTTAAAAACAATTATTAACAAACGTCTTGGAAAACAAGGGCATCTATTTTAGCCTACGCACTAGTACGTTAAAGTTTCCACAGGAACATTCTACCAAATAATTATGAAGCTTACAGTACAATACAATACAAAAGTGAGGGTGCGTCAAATTGTGCGCCCGGTCCAGAAATGCAGGCCATAAAAAACAGCGCCTGGGATCCATCGAGATTAATGGTGTTAAACTATTTAAATTTTTCAGACTATAGCAGAATCCTAACAACATAATTTACTCCTGGAAATCTGGGAAAAGCAAAATTTGTATTTTTACTCATAGACTTGAAAAAAAGCTGTATGCTCACCAGCATAGCAGAAAGCTTCCGTGGGCCAGATAGGCGTATAGAAAAGATATGTAGCACTATTATGTTTTTACTTAAACACCTACTGCAACGTTTGACCTTTATCGAGGGTGGTTTAACCCTCTGTGGGTGCACCTTTGGCGTTATGGATGGACGCTCTGTGCTGCACCGCGTGGCTCGAATATCCTTCTGCAATAATCCTCCGATCCGACTTCAGATCGAGCACACGCTAGTTGGAAGTTAGTTGTTTATTGTCAAACGTTGTCAATACAAACACACGAATAAATCAATGCAGTTTACTCGACTGCAACGTTTGACGTTTGTCGAGGGGGTTTGACCCTCTGTAAGCGCACCTTTCGCGTTATGGATGGACGCTTTGTGCTGCACCGCGTGGCTCGAATATATGCTGACTCCGAATCCGACTTCCAAAGATCGAGTCCACGCTAGTTGAACGTTAGTTGTTTATTGTCAAACGTTGTCAATGAAACACACGAATAAATCAATGCACTTTACTCGGGAATCGATTCGCAGCGACCGACTATAGTCGGAATATTTGCGCGATGCGATTAATTAACAGTTTGTTTTCCTTGCGGCTTGTCAACTCGTTCTTTGTTTAATCCGGAAGCTGCGACTTTTGCCTTGTTCCTTTTCTGTCAACTATACCACAAAGTCTCAAAAAAACCTGGCGCTTAAGCGCGCTAGGTGGCACTCACTTCGTTCTGATCTGGTCAGCCACCAGTCTCTCCAAGCCTCGATTCTATCTCCCACTTTTCCACAGTGAGTCCAAGCATTCGGACCCGCCCGTCGCACATGAACAGGCCTCAGGCAACTCGTGACGATACGTCATTATCAGATGACCAACCGCACATTCTTACATTACGTCATACCAAAGCGTTTCCCAAGATGCTTCTGTAGTTTTCAAGTGGATGACGTCACCTTATCGCAGATGCTGATAATTAAGATGGTTTACATGGGCGATCGACGCACCGACTGTAGGCTGGGTGTTCTAAATTTTGGCATAACGTTGATTTTTAATAATCTTATATGTTTCGTTATTTGATCGAATCGTTTTCAAATCGGACGTATAAGTGCAAATACGCATTTTCTATAAGTTTGGGGGATTAAGCTTTTATTGGAATTCGACTTAATTAACCACTACATATGCAGTAGATAACATATTTTCTCAGTGTTCGTACGAGGCGTTCAAGGGTTGTGTGTGGTTGAGGTTATGAAAAATATTTGTTAATGTATATTTTATTTTGATTATATGTATGGGAATTTCATTTGCTTATATGTATTTTAGATTTTAGGAGATTATACATAAAATTTAAGGATAAATTGTAGTATTTTAACTTGATTTGTTTTTTTTCTACTTTATTTTATAAATCTAAAGTGGATAATACTTTCCAGTCCGTAAGTCTAGCCTGCCAAAAATAATCGGCGGTAAAAGTAAAGAAAAAGGGTCCTCGTCGTAACATTCTCAAGTATAACGAAAAGAACCGCGGCAGGATTTACTCTAAATTTGCCACTCTATATACAATACATAATTATACCACGTTTTCCCTAACGCTATATTTATCAGTTCCTTCCTGTTGTCATGAAATCGATACACCTAATATACTATATAACTAAGTGTGTTGACTTGCGTGGTAAAACTAGAACTACTTATACAAATCTATCAAGGCCGGACAATAGTTACTGCGGGAAATTAATCAATTCGCGGCGGTTCACAGACGATTGATTCTTAAACACTTGTGTATGGTTGGCCATCGATGTCATAATTCAGTATAATCAGCGCGTTGCTAATTTAAGTGCGCGCACTCAATTTAGCAGCGCGCTGGTAACCTTTCACCTGGACTAGGGTGTCATAATTTGACTATTTACGCCATCTTGCGGCAAAATTGTCAACGCGTTCACAAATTGAGAGCGTTTAATAATTACCAGCGTACACTTAACTTGCTGATCGACCGTTGTTGGCCATCAGTGTCACAATTAAGTAAAATTAGCGCGCTGTTAATTTAGATGCGCGCACTCAATTTACTAGCGCGCTGTTAACCTTTCACCCGGCCAAGAGTGTCATAATTCGACTTAACAGTCTATCTATATACGCTACCTTATTTACCGCCCGGTGACGTAAAGAGATGAATTATGACACTAATTTGGCCAGGTGAAAGGTTATCAGCGTGCTGCTTAGTTAAGTGCGCGCGCTTAAATTAGCAGTGGGCTGATTTTACTTAATTATGACATCGATAGCCAACCATATTTGTGTGTTGTAGCAACGGTATAATTTGCAATGTAGTTTCAAATCAATGTGAACACACACATAACTGCAAAGTAAACAAATACAATACATCGTTTCAAACAAAAACGATTTACAAAGTAAAACAACAACAGTGATATTAAAAAGCTTTCCGCCCACCAATATATTGCAGTTTTAATATATTAGGTTAGTGCTTGGACTACGTGGAGTGATTGCAGTGTGTCGTGTGGAGCGGGCTCTCATTCTCGGACAAGAAGTATCACAATACATCCAGTCCATGGTGGGGATAGTTGCCCAGCATTAACAGAGCATGACGCTTGTCAAGTACCACAGATACATTGTGCGGTAAGTAGTGATAGCCAATAGATAATATATAACATATTAATTAAAAAAGTAAGATTAATGGCTATTATTATAACTTGACCGATGACGCTAAAGAAGTTGTTGTCCAGGTATCTTCTTGGAGCAGTTGGGGAACTTGTAGTGAATCTTGCGGACCTGGAGCACAGAGTAGATCAAGAAAGGTCACAATCAGTCCAGCAAATTGCGGATCTGCATGTCCACCATTACATGACAGTAAAGGATGTACGGGGTTACAGTGCCCTGTTGACTGCCAGGTAATTCATAAGCATTAGGTATTCTGATGAAAAAATCCAAATATATATTAAATACGTATTTCGTCTTTTTTACTTTAAATAAGTAAACGAAATATGCATCAATCGACCTCATTCTTTTAAAGATGTTAGCATTTTTTTAATCATTTTTGAATACCAACGTAAAGTCAGAGAAACCATTACTTTCTGCGTGCAGATACACTTTCTTTAGTAAAGATATTGTACGGAGCCGTTGCAGGTCGCTTGCCTTTTGTGTCAGATTGTTCCTTGTAGGACCCAGATAACCGGTTACAACTGATACGATCTGCGATTCCCCTCGCGCTATCTCGACTTTCGGAGGTGCGCTAATTAATTGAGGTTTTCTGCGTAAACGTCCTCGACTTACTACTGTCTTCTTTGGTTCGTCGATCAAAGCTTTAGTAGTTTTATAACATCAATTGTATTGAGCAATTGAGGCGATTAGGTTATTACCAGTTACGAGTTAAATCGTTAGATGTTTCAACTACATAAATTCCAGATAAACTCTCAGTAATCGTCACATACAAGATGTTTCTTAATGCGTTAGGAGCTCCCCTCCTGAGCCAAAGTGAATTAAACTTATAATATAGCCAAAGTATTCACCAGCTGCGGTAATATTCGTAAACCTAATAATACTAGTTCAGTGATGACGCAATGTCAGCGCAAATGCCGGCTGCGGCGATCATAAATCTTATGTAAACACTTGAGGTCGCTACAATATTAAGAGGGATGAGGTAACCAGGGAACCCGTTCGTTTCTACATGCAGACACACATATAACATACATTTAAAATGGATTTTAAAACTAGTGGTGACTCACAAGTGGTTGACAATATTTTGTTCTATACTATTTGTTCCTGTGTTGTTATCCTCCTTCAGTTAAACACGCACAAAAACATACACATCAAGACCATGTATGTTAACATATGTTATTATTTCAATCCTAATTAATAAACCTATTTCTGTAATATTTTAATGTAATAGGTAAGTTCTTGGACTACATGGAGTGGTTGCAGCGTTTCGTGTGGAAATGGAACTTATTCTCGAACAAGAAATATGACAACTCATCCAGCTCATGGTGGAAAAGGTTGTCCAGCTACAACAGAGCATGGCGCTTGTCAAGTACCACAGATTAATTGTATTGTAAGTAGTAAGATGGATAATATATACACATAAATTTAAACATTCTTATTTTAAAGGTATCATCTTGGAGCAATTGGGGAACTTGTAGTGAATCTTGTGGACAAGGTGAACAAACTAGAACAAGAACGGTGACAGTCAATCCTACTAATTGTGGATCTGCTTGTCCACCTTTGCAGGATAGAAAAGGATGTACAGGAATTCAATGTGCAGTTCATTGCCAGGTATTTGAATTGTTGTGTGGAATTTTATTGTTATGTTGGCAACATCTTTAAAAAGGTGTCGTCGTGGAGTCAATGGGGTGAATGCAGTGTCACTTGTGGAACCGGGTCAACAACCAGAACCAGGGAGGTAAAAATTCACCCAGAACATGGTGGGGAAAATTGTCCTGATTTGGTGGATGAGAAAGAATGTTCATTGCCACAGCAAGACTGTGAGGTAACGAATTCCACTCATTATATTTATGACTGTTTCTTAAAACGTTAAATATCTAATTTGTTTATTGTCGTCACTTCACTAATTATTTTTTTATGCCCACAACCAGGGCAATTCCCTATGTCATATCTTCCATTTGGTCATGGTACGTTTGTATTTCGTTTTCCCAAAAAACAAGTGATGTTAGTATTGTTGCTATCTTGGTGGTTTTCATTTTCATTTTAAGTCAAACCTTATGTTGAGAAAAGATAGTGCGTACCTCATCTTGTGTACATAACTCATTACTTTTTATTACCATTGCTCCAATAAATTTATTCTGTCCTGACGTCATTCCCATAACCAGTACACTAACGTTAGTCGATTTCCTTCAGTTATTTATGGGTTATTTGTAATTTTTGGGCAAAATGACAAGATATGTGTAATACAATCTTTGGAGTAAAAATGATACTATGGTTAAATTTTGCACTAATAGCCGCGTAGCGCAGTAATAGAATATTATGACCAGCCTTATACTTCCGTGGTTATATAACAAACGTTGCTTCGATGAGTGTCTTTCAAACATGACGTCCCAAGTATTAAATTACTATAATGGGGGAATCTCAACAATGACAGATAAGAAGCAAATGAAAATAATCAGACAGCATTCATTATATCTAAAAAATATATATAAAATAAGCCAATTTACATAAATAATAACTTTTTAATGTTACGCAGGTAACTGTTTGGAGCTCATGGGGGCAATGCAGCACAACTTGTGGAGAAGGAAGCCACATACGAACACGAAGCATCACACAGGAAAGTGCAAACTGTGGTGACACATGCCCAGAATTACTAGAATCCAAATCTTGTGAAAATCCGTTATGTGAGGCAGATTGTGATGAAGAGAAACTGCCAAATGTGGAAGAGATGGGAAGAGCGTAAGTAAACATGACGCAAACAACGGATTTTCGCATTAAATATTACTTTTTTAATATTTATATTACAAAAATTACAGCTTTGATGTTACAACTCTTCTTAAGACGGTATCAGTTTTGGACAACAGCAAGAACAATGGACAATGTACGAAAGTTTATGACAAATATATGGATGTAAATCTTGAAGTACCTTACAACTTAGCATCCTATACTCCAGAGGTAAGGAATTTTATTATAGTTTCTGTATTTTGTATTTGGGAATAAGGTATAATTCACAGCGATTTGTTCATAGAAAGAAGAAATAACTTCGTTTGAAGTTAAATCCGAAGAAAGTCTTGCAGCTATTCTGGGTAAACTCCAGAAGAAGGTTCAGGGGAAACATGTATATGTTGGAACTTCTGTACAATGTAAGCATTGACATTGGCGATATCGACATAGGCCCACGTCTAATACTCTAATAACTTTCTTCAGTGTCAGAAATTCACGAGGCAGTGCCCTATGCAGCTGCGGGAAATAATTCCCAGTATGAAAAGCTAATACATAGAAGCTATGATACGGAGTACAAATACTTTTCTGTTAGAGCTGTCAAACTTCTTGGGAAATTCAGGTATTTTTAAGTTTTGTTCCATAAATACTAAAAAGGCAGACAGTGCCACTACTAATTTATTTTATTTGTATTATTAGACTGCGAAATGATGGACTGATATTGAATTCTAATTTCATTGCGAATTTGCGACATCTGCCAACAGAATATGTAGAAAAACAGTACATTGCTATTTTGCAATACTATGGAACACATTTTTTCACAAGGGGCAGTGTTGGTGGAAAATATGAGTTTATCTACGCATACAAGAAATCTGATCTTAAAGCATCAGGTAAGATTATCAATTCAATACAATAAGCATTATATCAATCTCTGTTATCAATGTGGATTCTTAATATAACTAATAATATATTTCTTATTTATCAGGTTTATCTGATCTTGAACAAAGAAAATGCTTAGAAAATGAGGCTCGATTTGAACTGTTGGGAGTTGACGTGTCGATCGTGGATGCTCGATGTTCAAATATGGGGAAGAGTAAGAAAACTGCATAACGTTGATCTTACCTCTGTACTTGAAGTGTTAACATGGCAACCTTCTTGTTTGCAGGTCGTACGCTATTCACCAATGCTGCAAAGAGATCATTCTCATTTGTATCTGGAGGTGATCCAGCTATTACCGCTTCTCTTACCATCAATAGCGGGAAAGAACAGTTTACAAAATGGACAAACAGTATTGTATCTAACCCTGCCATTTTAAACTATAAGGTTTGTTAAATTAAATGATTTGGTATGTTTTTTTTAATTATTAAACATAATGTCCTCAACTAGGTTATAGGTTAATTAGGATATACTATTCGTGTTAATTAGGATATACTATTACTAGGTTATATGTTAATTAGGATATACTAATTATTAACCATAATGTCCGTAACTGGGTCAAAAGGTTAGAATAGGATATTCATGATTATCTCCGTTAACACACGGGCAATTCTCAGATTACCTCGCACCCACCGACGAGTTACCTGAGCTATTACAGTGCATTATGCGTGATTGAGACATTCCTTCAATTTGATAGAATTCAGGCAATTTCCGTAAAGAGTGTTGCTGAAAGATACCACCGACTAGCTGGCGAACAATTTTTAATGGGAAAACCAAGGGGCGGACTGAAATGCGACGCACTCCAAGCTAACTAACTAGACTTTTGTAAATAATTTATGTTAAATTATAACCGCTTAAACAGATTTCTCCCATATCCGAACTTGTTGAGTCATCTGTAAGTCATGGAAATGAAAAGAAGGCAAATCTTGAGCGAGCTATCTTGGTATATCTCGAGAAGTACAATCCTTCAAGTTGTACTGAGCTGGTCTGCCACAACGGAGCAATGCAAGTTGTAAATCAAGCCAAGCATTGTCTTTGCGTTTGCACTAAAGGCTGGCATGGAAGCAAATGTGATCAGAGCAAATAAATAAAAATATATTAGAAATGTAATGACAAACCTATTTAACCCGTAGATCAGTAATTTCGTATACCATCACGTGATATGCATGCTGGTTGCACAGAAATCAAAATTTACGACCGCTTAATAATTTGTGTACCTTGTGTTTGTCAATTGTTAGAAAATATATAATAAATGTTGCCGAAAACGATTGAAATACTTTTTACAAACAATAGGCTAGTCTTATGATCAGGTTTTCACAGATCGTTGGCGTATCAATAAAATGTTATACACGAGTATACTTTTAAACGGTGTTATCTTTTGTACGTATTCTCAAGACAAGCTGACGGTTGCCAATGTGATACTGCCTTGTGTGGTTTTCCATTCACGTGGAACGATCATGAAGACAAGGCAGTATGTTAGGAAATATCAACATTTTCATGTTTCTCAAACGCAGCATTTTATATTTTTTAAGAAATCCCAACATCGAAGCTTGCCACTTGCTTAACCGGTTGAGCCCATTAACAATACACTTAGCCGACTTAGCTTAAACCTGGAGGAGAAAGGGGGTAAACATAAACATACTAAGTCTATCCTGTAAATAGATCGCTTTTGGCATTTTTGGCCGATAATCATATATATATATATATATATATATATATATGAAAGTATACGTAATGGTATATAAAATAAATTAGAAAAACACACTTTTCCAAGTTTGCTCCCCCACCCCATAAGGCCTAAACCATTGAAATAATGGGTAAATATGTAGTTATGTCTACATTGTTAATTACCTAAGGCAAAAGCTCCAGTAGTCCGACTTTGGACACAAGGTACTCTGCACTAAATCGAGAAAGAAATGGCTCTAAGATGAAAGTTGAACCGTAGTTAATACTCAGAAATAGATTTTTTTCAAAATAACCATATAGACAAAATTAACCAGTAAAGACGTTTCGTGCATTTTTGTAAAACGAGTTACAAAATATGACACTCACATCATATTTGAGCGCGTTGATTTTTGAAATTATTCCACATTATCAAATTGTATGACATAGGTAGGATAGGATAGGAATATTTATCTTTATCCTCGTGGATGGGAAAACCAAGGGGGGTAACACACGGGCAATCGTCAGATCACCTCGCGCCCATCGTCGGGTTACCGGAGCTATTGCAGTGTGTTGTATATGATAGACATGTTCCTTCAATTTGGTAGAACCCATTAATCTGCTGGGTTCAGGCAATGTCCGTAAAGTACCTTGCCCAAGGACACAACCGACTAGCTAGCGACCAGTTTCGCACCTTCAACCTTTCGATTGAAAGGCGACGCACTTAACCGTTAGACCAACGGGCCGGACTAGGGTAATATTGCATGTGTGCAAATGACAGCAACGGCAACTTATTTGCACGTCATTATTGTAACAAGTCCCCTTCTCATCGGTCCTTAAAATATATAGGCCCTAAGTTTTGGCAACAATTACCTCCCCTATGAAACTCGTGAGATTGAATCGCTTAAAAAGTTCACTAAAGCTGTCTAACAAAACATTGCTTGGAAGACTATCATCTGCTTCCCTAGTTTCCTAAATATTTACCCCAAATAAGATTTATTTTAACACCAAATAAATTATGATCTAAGTATTCTCTTTAAGTTTAAAATTCCATCACTCCTTACCCTAAATGAATTCCAATTAATTATTTTACTCTATCTATCCTTTTACATATATTTACACTAGCATGTAATCTTGATTTACTTATTTTCACATATTGATATCACTGATGAAATTATATGCACGAATAGTTTCCAGGTTTTGTTCTTGTTAAATCCTGATCACCACGTATAATCACAATCCTAAATTATTGTGCATGTTAAAGAGGCGTTTAACTAATTATTTTCCCTATCTCTCCAATGTAAACTGACCTCACAAAAACGGCTGTCACTCAACATCCTAAAAAAGGAAGTCTTAGATTTTTTTATAATCAAACAATGAAGCTTGGATCTGCAGCCTAAACTAGTACATGCACAATCACCACCTTTATTTCACAAAGCACTGCTCCACTCTTACAAAAGTTTATAGCCAAACTAGAACACCGGTTCATAGCGTAAAAATTGGGGATTCACCACCATTGTTACTCGGCAAAACACTCGTTTAAAACAATTACATAGGGTACCACGATCGTCACATCCTGCCGCGTCTTAATTGGTTATATGCTGGATCTTAACAATATTGATTTATTTACACAAACACAAGTTTTATTAATGTTGGTGTTTATTCCAGTGTCTCGGTTTATTGGTAAGCCGATGGCATACTTGATTTTTTTCCGTGGAGTATAGTTTTTTGCCGTCCCTAACAGAGCTCTGATTTTGAAGCTAATAACTTTGAGTCTTTTTAGTTATGTTTTTGGTTATAATAATATTTTTACCATGTGATTGCACCCCACCCTGTCTTCTAACCTGTTTTTTTTATTTCTATCTATTCTTCTATTTCTTTGCTGTCTTGAACCAATTTTACAACTATACTACCAAGACAATATTGTTCCAGAGATCCGAACACCAACAAGGTCGTCCGCCTTTTCCTGCGCGACTTTCTCCTTTACTTTACTTTTCGAGAGTTGGCAGTGTGATCTCTATATGAAGACGGCAGTCAGATTTAAACTATTACGTCACAACCAATCTACACGAATATAATCGGATCCTTGCTGCAACATCAATAGTATTGTACATTTGCTAGCCATCCATTTTTGCCTCGCTATTTTTTTATTTATTAATTTTTTATTTTAACATTTTTTTGTTCTTTATTTTTTTTATTTATGATGCACTAATGCTTTTTTTACACTCCCAAAAAGTGTTAAATCAAATGCATTAATGTTATGCAATTTGTGTGTTCTAAATGGAATATTTAATGTAAATTTGCCCCGGTAAATGTGCTTGAAACTAATACATGTAGTGTCAACTGACATTAGTAGAATTTTATTTTAGTTTTTTTTTTCCACTGTGGTCCACGCTTTATGGCCACACCTTTTCCTAAAGCCGGCACCCCACAGTACTGGTCGCGCTTTACCACACACCAGTGGTTCTCAAATTTTTTAGAGTTGGGACCCACTATTAATTACCACAATTTATGGCGACCCACTTAACTTTATATATAGTTGTTGTTGGTTTCTAGGTTACGCTATCGTTGCAATGGAACACACCTCTGGAATTATGTATCCCAGGCAAATATTTTACGCTCACGCGGACACGGCGAAATAAACGAAACATTTGCTTATACTTTGTGTGATGTCACACAAGATTGCGTGATATGATAATTTCCCATTGATTTTTGTATAGGAAACAGCCAGTATAGTTAATCAGAGCTTTCTATAACTTTTCACGACCCACCAAGATTCCTTTCGCGACCCACCGGTGGGTCGCGACTCATAGTTTGAGAAACGCTGCCACACACTATTCTTTAGGGCTCTGTATTGTTTGGTCTTAATTAAATTTTGTTTGCAAATTATTGTTCTTTCGCTTAGGTTTGGCGGTCGCGTTTGCTTTATTTATGTAATTATATCTTTTCTTAAATGACGTGTTTTATCTACTGTTCGTTTTACCGTATTTTCCTGTTCATGTGCCGTGAATTGATCCGTTTGCCATTTTTATTATTGGGGAAAAATAAACTAAACTAATAAACATGGTTGGATATATTTTTTACCAAGCCAAGTTTCGAATTCATTAAGGCTTGTCATTTGGGCCGTCATTGTACAATGCGGTTTATGTAGGCTATCGATCGCGCTAAACATTCGGCCACAAGACCGTACGCTTTGGGTTGGATATATATCCTAGTAAATACTGCCAAATAAGGTTGCGGTTCTACTTGTTCACTTAAAGATAGCTAATTGAGGAACATTGTCAAGATAAATGTTGCGAATCAAATTTTCCGTCTAGAATTAATCATTTCAAACCGAGAATTTAGAACTGCTCTAAAATAGACTTGAATAGTAAAAAGAAAATCCTTTTTGGTTCTAATTTAATTTGACTAATAATACATTCATATTTGATGAAATAACGATTTTCTAATGACATCTACAATGTACACGAATTATTAAGCGTTAGTAACTATTTAATTTTGTACAACCAGCATAGATATAACGTGATGGAATACGAAATTACTGATCTACGGGTTTAATAGGCCTGTCACTACATTTCTAATATAATTTTATTTATATGCTTTGATCACATTTGCTTCCATGCCAGCCTTTAGCGCAAACACAAAAGAACAATGCTTGGCTTGATTTACAACTTGCATTGCTCCGTTGTGGCAGACCAGCTTAGTACAACTTGAAGGATTGTACTTCTCGAGATATTGCAAGATAGCTCGTTCAAGATTTGCCTTCTTTTCATTTTCATGACTTACAGATGACCCAACAAGTTCAGATATGGGAGAAATCTGTTTAAGCGGTTACAATGTAACATTATATTTTTATATTTTATATAACATAAATTATTATAATAACGAAAGTACGAAAGTGTTAGTTAGCTAGGTTGGTGAGTGCGTCGCCTTTCAGCCGAATGATTGCAGTTTCGGAACTGTTTGCCAGCTGGTCATTGTTGAAGGATGTATCAATCATGCACAACGCACTGTAATAGTTCAGGTAATTCGACGGTGGGTGCGAGGTAATTCAACAATTGCCTGTGTGTTAACACCCGTTGTATTTTCCTATTCACTGGGACAAACACGGATAGTATATCCTAACCTAACCTATAACCAAGTTAAGAACATTATGTTTAATAATTAAAATAAAATACAAAATCATTTAATTTAACAAACCTTATAGTTTAAAATGGCAGGGTTAGATAGAATACTGTTTGTCCATTTTGTAAACTGTTCTTTCCCGCTATTGATGGTAAGAGAAGCGGTAATAGCTGGATCACCTCCAGATACAAATGAGAATGATCTCTTTGCAGCATTGGTGAATAGCGTACGACCTGCAAACAAGAAGGTTGCCATGTTAACACTTCAAGTACAGAGGTAAGATCAACGTTATGCAGTTTTCTTACTCTTCCCCATATTTGAACATCGAGCATCCACGATCGACACGTCAACTCCCAACAGTTCAAATCGAGCCTCATTTTCCAAGCATTTTCTTTGTTCAAGATCAGATAAACCTGATAAATAAGAAATATGTTATTAATTATATTTGGAAGCGACAGCCCACATTAATAAAAGGGAGTGATATAATGCTTATTGTATTGAATTGATAATCTCACCTGATGCTTTAAGATCAGATTCCTTGTATGCGTAGATAAACTCATATTTTCCACCAACACTGCCCTTTGTGTAATAATGTGTCCCATATTTTTGCAAAATAGCAATGTACTGTTTTTCCACATATTCTGTTGGCAGATGTCGCAAATTCGCAATGAAATCAGAATTCAATATCAGTCCATGATTTCGCAGTCTAATAATACAAAAAAAACTTTAGTAGTGGCACTGTCTGCCCTTTTATTATTTACCGGTATGTACCGGTAACAAAACTAAAAAATACCTGTATTTCCCAAGAAGTTTGACAGCTCTAATAGAAAAGTATTTGTACTCCATATCATAGCTTCTATGTATTAGCTTTTCATACTGGGAATTATTTCCCGCAGCTGCGTAGGGCACTGCCTCGTGAATTTCCGACACTGAAAAAAGTTATAAGAGTTTTAACCGTGGACTCATGTCAATATTGCCAATAGTAATGCTTACATTTTACAGAAGTTCCAACATATTCATGTTTCCCTTGAACTTTCTTCTGAAGTTTACCCAGAATAGCTGCAAGACTCTCTTCGGATTTAACTTCAAACGAACTTATTTCTTCTTTCTATTAAAAATCATGTGAATTATACCTTACTACAATTAAATATGCATATACTACAATTCCTTACCTCTGGAGTATAGGATTCTAAGTTGTAAGGCACTTCAAGATTTACATCCATGTATTTGTCATAAACTTTCGTGCATTGTCCATTATTTTTGCTGTTGTCCAGAACTGATACCGTCTTAAGAAGAGTTGTAACATCAAAGCTGTAATTTTTGTAATAACAATATTTATTAAGTAATATTTAATGCAAAAATCAGTTGTTTGTGGCATGTTTACTTACGCTCTTCCCATCTCTTCCACATTTGGCAGTTCCTCTTCATCACAATCTGCCTCACACAACGGATTTTCACAAGGTTTGTATTCTAGTAATTCTGGACATGTTACACCACAGTTTGCACTTTCCTGTTTGATGCTTCGTGTTCTTATGTGGCTACCTTCCCCACAAGTTGAACTGCATTGCCCCCATGAGCTCCATAACGACACCTATGTAAAGAACAAAGTTAATATTTATGTAAGTTTGCTTATTTTATATATTTTTGTTGATATA
Organism: Ciona savignyi; assembly: GCA_000149265.1. NCBI lineage: Eukaryota > Metazoa > Chordata > Ascidiacea > Phlebobranchia > Cionidae > Ciona > Ciona savignyi. The sequence goes on from CH002384.1 coordinate 478,008, forward strand.
ATAAATGCTGTCGTATTGTTGAGACTCCCTCATTACACTAATTTATAGTACTTAAGACTTTCTGTTTAAAAGATCCTCATCGAAGCAATGTTTCGTAATACAACCTCGGATGTACAAGGCTGGCCAAGACGACTGATACTATATTACGCGTCGCCGATATATTTGACAAATTGGTATCTAAATATATAGTCTGGAGGTTAAGTGCGACACCTTTGAACTAAAAGGTTGCAGGTTCGAAACTGGTCGCTAGCTAGTCGGTTGTGTCCTTGGGCAAGGCACTTAACGGATGTTGCCTGAACCTAGCGGATTAATTGGTTTTACCAAATTAAAGGAACATGTCTATCATACATAACAAACTGCAATAGCTCTGGTAACCCGACGGTGGGCGCATGTTGATCTGACGATTGCCCGTGTATTAATCCCATGAAATCTTATCAGGATTTCCCTGACTGTGGGCATAAAAATATATTATCTAGTTATTTAAAAAGCAGTGATAAATATAATGAGTGGAATTCGTTACCTCACAGTCTTGCTGTGGCAATGAACATTCTTTCTCATCCACCAAGTCAGGACAATTTTCCCCACCATGTTCTGGGTGTATTTTTACCTCCCTGGTTCTGGTTGTTGATCCGGTTCCACAAGTGACACTGCATTCACCCCATTGACTCCACGACGACACCTTTTTAAAGATGTTGTTAACATAATAATAAAATTTCACACAACAATTCAAATACCTGGCAATGAACTGCACATTGAATTCCTGTACATCCTTTTCTATCTTGTAAAGGTGGACAAGCAGATCCACAATTAGCTGGATTAACTATTACTGTTCTTGTTCTAGTTTGTTCACCTTGTCCGCAAGATTCACTGCAAGTTCCCCAATTGCTCCAAGATGATACCTTCAAAAAATAATTTTCAACTAATATGTTCGATGTTATTATTCTCAATACTTACCGCACAATTTATCTGTGGTACTTGACAAGCGCCATGCTCTGTTGTAGCTGGACAACTTTTTCCACCATGAACTGGATGAGTTGTCATATTTCTCGTTCGAGAATGAGTTCCATTTCCACAAGAAACGCTGCAATCACTCCATGTAGCCCAGGAGCTCACCTTGTTCATTAATTAATGCTAATTAGATAAATATCCCGGTTTTCCTCATTAGCGTACTGTGACACGTCGAAAAAAAGGAAACCAATCGTCCATAATGTAACCGACAGGACAAAATACGTATGTATTCCATTAACTTTCTTAATTAATCGCCACAAGAAGAGTAAATCGTCCATAATGTGGCCGAAGTATTTTTTTCCTTTTCCTTTTTTCCTGATCTCCCGACGTCGCAAGGATAAACACAAAAAAGGACAAATTGATACAATTGTTCGGCTTAGTATGACGTTTTAGAGTATGATTCGAGGTAAAATAATCGGTATATTTTGCCAACTATTTACCATAAAATGGGATCGTATATATAATAGAGCAGTATGATGATGTCAAACCGCGAAATCGTTTTTCGACTTTTCCGATTATTAAATCAGTGCGGGTCAGTATATCTTTAAAATGTGACTAGAATTCTTTGGCATAAACATGTAGCCGTGTCGTTTTTTCCCAGAATCTAATATTTTTAGATTGCCTTGTTGGCAATACTTTACTTAAAACATATATGGTTAAAATTATCTACACTCATTATCCACACAATAATTATGGCGTATTAACACTAGTCACTTTTTTATTAATTGAGACTTTTTGTTTGTGGTTTTACCACGATTTCGTGACGATTTTATGACGTAACGACTGATGCTATCACACGACAGTAAGTCGGATATTATATTACCTGGCAGTCAACAGGGCACTGTAACCCCGTACATCCTTTACTATCGTGTAATGGTGGACATGCAGATCCGCAATTTGCTGGACTGGTTGTGACCTTTCTTGATCTACTCTGTGCTCCAGGTCCGCAAGATTCACTACAAGCTCCCCAACTGCTCCAAGATGATACCTTTGCATTTAAAGTATATCTTGTTAAAATATATATTTTAACAAACAGTCACAAAAGTGAGCCGAGAGAGTTTTACAAAGGTGCCGCAAAAGATTTTTGAATTATCGAGAGAGACACACATTTTTTAAATTTCACTATTTAAAAAAAGTCAATCCTTGTCGGCGTGTAATTTTGTTTGGTCGGTTCAACAATAATGTCATCATTGTAGATCCGCTTATCAATTTAAATTGCTGTCACTAAAGCAAGTTTTGTTGTTTAATTATAGATTTCGCAAAAAATATTATAGTTTTGCAGTGAAATAAATCGGTTGAAAACGACCGGTTACAGGTCGAAACTCTACAATTAAAATTCACCTGACAATTTCGTTTCGAAATGTAACAGTTTCTGTAATCCCTGGTAGCCGGACATCCTGCTCCACC
>CH002384.1:480522-502044 GCA_000149265.1 Ciona savignyi
TTCACAGTCATTTTTCTATTCTCAACCAAGCGTATATGTATAGATCCTAAACGATGTTCTTATACGGACAATATGCATTCCTGAAGTTTGAGGAGCTTTTCCAGAATAAAACTAAAAAAGAGTTTTGTGACTTACTAATACCATCAAAAACAGACTAACGTTTTGTTTAAAGCAAAATTAATAAATAAACGTTTAATCTTGTTTTATAATTGGAATAATGGGACTACCAATATTTTTATTCAACCGTTAATGTGTTTTAATACTTAAAACACCAACATTGTTAAGGAAGACGTTTCATATTGGGATTTATGTTATTATACTATAACGAATAGCTTGTTAGTTTCTCGTCGTTCACCCGTAGGATTGCAGTATTCTATATGGTATTGCGTGTGCATAATTATATAATTTAAACATTATTGAAAAAGGCGCCGGTTTTGGTGATAAATACTACGAATGTTCTTTTACCTAAAAAATAAAATAATACTTGTCCTAAGAGTTGCAAAATAAGCGCATTTTCTTTCATGATTTTACTATCGTCGTCAAATCGAATTAATTATATTAACTTATTAGTCATTATTATATATTTGCAGCACAAATTGTGATGGTGTAATCGTCACTATTATATATTCGCTCTAATGGAGATGGTAACTACTCTTTAAGCTATTTTATCCCTGTAAATAGGAAAACGTAGTGGGATTTTTACATGGGCAATCGTCTGATAACCTCTCGCAAACTGTTGGGTTATCAACCTATTACCGTGTGTAGTGTAGGATTGAGGCGTTCCTTCAGTTTTATTAAACCGCATTAAAACAGCGTGTTATCCGAATTGCCTTACCCAAAAATACAAACGTCTTACCATCGGCTGGTTTTGATTTCCCAACCTTACGTTTGCTAGCAGACTATCGACGCCCTTATTAATCGCGATATCAGCTACAAGGAAATAGTTCCAATCTCATTCCCCACGTGCTGGTTTAGTTTTTTTTTATATCGAAAATATAAAAGGCGGAGAAGCACAGTAATAAGCGTTACATTTTCAACCTATTCCATCGTACAAGCGTTTTTTGTTTTTTTTTGTAATTTTTGCGAGGTGAAGTTTTAAACCCGTTAGGGGCTTTTCACCAGGACCGTTTTTGGCGTAAACCAATTGGCCACAAAGCTGATTCAGCACACAGTATAGGCCTATGCCTACATATATTGCGTGGCAAACAGGAGTTGGCACTTATCAAATCCTCCTTCATCTTCAGCCCTTGAAATACTTAATTGGGATAGGATATTCAGGTTTATTTCCGTAAATGGGAAAACCAAGGGGTAAACACACGGGCAATCGTCTGATCACCTCGCGCCCACTGTCGGGTTACCGGAGCTATTGCAGTGTGTTGCGTATGATAGAGACGTTCCTTCAATTTAGTAAAACCCACTATTCCACTGGGTTCAGGCAATGTCCGTAAAATCCCTGGCTTAAGGACACGACTAGTAAGCGACCAGTTTCGAAGTTGCAACCTTTCGTAAGAAAGGCGTCGCACTAAACCACCAGACTAACCGGTCAGACAATTATCACTATAAGAAATAAACGATACCACAACAAAAAGATACACCAATATTTTTATTCTCTAATTGCATTAAAGTAACATGAAACTTAGTCCACAAAAATTGATTGAAAAAATAAGGCTAGGCACAGTGCCTTAATTTAAACAAAAAAGTTATTTGAATAAAACTTACCGCACATGAAACACTTCTCCTCCTACTTCTACGTCTGCTGATAAACCAAGCAGAAGAAAGTTCAATTAAAACGAGAAAACAGAACACCAATCCAAAAACTGCGTACAAACGCATGTTGAAGGTTCAGTGACAGTTTGAATTTACATCAGTCTGAAATTGTTTTATACCATGATTGTGTTAACAGTTAACAAGGAAAAAAATATTTACCTTAAAATAAAATGCTAGGAATCCATTGTAAAGTGTTCTAATGTGCCACTTTTAATAGTAGTATAAACATTAATTGTGTTAAGTTCTGATGAGAGAAGTCATGAAAAAGATTTTATATTTTAAAGCATGCATGTGTTTGCCGACTATGGTCCCGTGAAAAGGTTCTAATTTACATATTGCTGCGTTCCAATATGACGAGGAATATATAACAGAGTTAACACAAAAAATGAATCAAACTTGATAAAGCAGACCGATCGTTGGTTTATGTTTAATTTCCCTGTAAACGACGATGAATAATGTCCATTATAAAAAGAACCAAGGATACTTGTAGTTAATAGTTTATTGGCATTACTGATTTAAGAGTTTTAAGATCGAGTGCCATGTTTATTAACCTTTAAAGTGAAAATGGTTAAAGCCTAAAAAGGATTCAATTTTTGTATTTTAAACAATTATTAAAATTAATAGGGTGGCAAGTTTCAACACGCGTAATAAACAAGAAGTTCCCAATATAGGTCAATAGACAAGTCATACATTTCCCTTCTAGCTCACAAATGATAATGTTCCCGCCAACAAGGGAATGAAAAATATTTTATTTAGAGTACACAGTCCGAAAAAAACATGAACCCTTATCTCACATTGCAAGTATGGGTGCGTTGGTACTGTATCTTTGAATTGTATCATGACCCAAAAGCAGCCTTAGTCAGAGTTCAGTCTTTACATGAATACAAAAATTGTCCAATCCAAGTTAAACACGACAACCCCCACCGTCCGTACACTACATTTTAATTTTACTACGTTTATCTGCACAGGTGCAAACATATATTCCCTAACCTCAGTTGATATATTTACATTTAGATTTTTTCCGTTTTTGTCTGCGTAACTAATCATACATTTTTGCCGCCGTTTTGCGAATGTTTGGCAACGGAACAAATGGACCCACATACCGAAGGTTAACTCGGGAAATCTGTTAAAATATAAAATACTATAATACTTTACTTACTCTAATACAATACCACGTATATAAACCAGCTAAACACTAAAAAACATCGATAGTGAGTACAAAAAGATTTAGATACACCATGAACCATTTTTAAGGACACCCCCAACAATTAATCGCAACAAAACAAGTGGTCAATCTGTAGGCATTGTATTGCCGATATTCTAAGTTTTTCTGTATCTAAGACAATGCTTGGCTTGGTTTACAACTTGCATTGCTCCGTTGTGGCAGACCATCTCAGTACAACTTGAAGGATTGTACTTCTCGAGATATACCAAGATAGCTCGCTCAAGATTTGCCTTCTTTTCATTTCCATGACTTAGAGATGAACCAACAAGTTCATTAACAATTCAACATAAAACGGTTATAATTCAACACATGTTATATTTAATATATATATATATATATTAAATATATATTATGTTTGATAGTTAAAAAACATACCAAGTTTAAATTAACAAACTATAAAGTTTAGAAGAGAAGGGCTGGATACAAAACTGCCTATTTATTTTGTAAAGTGTCCTTTACCATTTTAAATCGTAAGAAAAGGCAAAGGGTTAATAGGGACTGTGTGAAATAAAAATGGAGTTGATTACTTGATTTTTAAATGTGTTCTCTTCATTAAAACTTAAAATCAAATAAACAAAACAAATAAACAAAAATCGTAAAATATAGATCAAACAAAACAGTAATACGTTTCAATAGATGGGGTTTATTAGTGAAAGGGGAAAACATACGTTATAGCAGTGTTTTTACTGTTTCGAAGTAGGGCACTTTAAAATAAAATAATATGTATCAAAGTATTGCCGCTTTTTCTGCTTTATATAATTAAAAATAACAATTATATATTTTATCTAAGATAAATGCAATATTTTTTCTAAATATTAAAGGATTTATAAAAGGTTAACATTTAATAACTCCATGCTAAAGCTATTGCAGTGTAATATGTGTACGATACAAAATTTGATAATGTTTTAATTCAAGCTATTAATTTAGGTTTATGCTGTGTCTGCTTTATAACTTACCTAACGGGAGAAAAATCCTTCAATAAAACATTGAGTGGTCTACTTGTATGTACGCTAAATTATTGATATTTTAAGCATATGCTCTGGTATCAGTAACACTGTTATTTTTGCAAATCGATTTGTTGGTTATTTATACATAAATATATAGGGAAACCGACTAAAACAATAATTCAGTTACCATAAAGTAAAGCCCAATAGGGAAGGAAAGTATATGTTGTTTCAGTGTTGATTTAGAAAGTGGTGTTAAACTTAAAAAATTATACGAGATCTATTTAGATGTTTAAGTTTTTTTTTGTATCATGGGAGCATTTTCGTTAAATTAGTTCTGTTAACATTATAAAGATAAATTATATATCCCATTGCTAAACAAAAAAATACTGCAAAAGAATCGTTGAAAATACTAAAAATGCAAAAAAACGGCCAAAATAAATCTAACCAAAGCAGCGACAAAACCAAACGAGAGTGAAAACCAATCGTAACCTTTTAAAAATTTTGATTGCAAATGTATTCGTATATATATAAATGTACAAGCAGTGCCTCCCTTCTTTTTTCTTATATTGGTAGGTAACATCTCTAACATCTTAAACGATTAACCTAAATTTGGGCATTTAGATTAGAGGCTTTGTTTCCTACAAAATCAAATGCCGAAAAAAGGTAAATTAGTGTTCTACAATTCTAAGGAATACCCGTAGGATGAAACACTAATTTGGGTATTGACGTATCTAGGTCATGTTGTCTATTTTATGTAAAGATTTGGTCCAATTTAATATTTCCTCTTCAAAATTATGGTCGGACAATACACCCATGTTAAGGCGTTTAAGAAATAAGTATAAAAAACAAAATCTGACAAAAAACGATATGTGTCCCTTCTATAATTATTTATAAACAATAATAGGTTTCTTCCAGTTAAAGGCATTAATATACAACTTTAAAAGTTTTAATTGATCAATACTTGCCAGTACCAAAATATCATCTGCTAAAGAATAATTGTAGTCAAATATTCGCAAAATGACGTCACGCTCAGAGTGCGTCGGAAACTACCCTTGCGTAAATTATGTAAAAGTTACCACTGTAAAACTAAACCATAATAGCTAACACCCCCAGAAGATTCAGACCAATTGGCCATGTCCTTTCTTTTAAATGGAGCGTAAATAAGACTGATCACTAGTTTCAGCGAAATTGAATTTTGGGGGATTTCCCGGAAAAGGGTTAAGAATAGGCAAAGGGCGTATGCATCTTTTTAGTTAATACTCTTCTTTTTAGTTTCTTTATTTAAATATTTTGGAATTTGGTTTCTACCTCTTGAGTTTATGATTTCCTATGTCTATTCTATTTTGAAGATTTCTGTTGGGAAACTGTGTTATTTTAGTTAAAATTGTGTTTTTCCGATTCGCGTTACAGATCTTCAATTTCCCCAGAAACTTAAAACAAATAATTCTGTTTAATATTCGGGAATATCGGAGATTACGCCAAAAATTCTCAAGATAGGCGTTTTTCTTCACATTTTTTGATAGTGGGAAATCCACTTGAGGTTTTTGTAAAAATTAAAGGTCGAGGCAAAATAAGAGCGTCAGTTAGGATTACTAAGTTTTAAACTGATTTGATAATTTCATCATCCCTGGCGACATGACATGCCTGCCATGAACGAGACACAGAGCTTTCAAATCGAAGGGAACCCATAATTATTATGGTCGATGGTTCATTTTTTATATTATCTTGTAAATGGAGTTGGCATTTACGATGTTATCTTTTACAGGGATATTTTGATTATTTTTAAACTAGAGATAAGTGGTGTATTTTTGGTAATACAATTTTAAAATGGCCAACATTACGCAACGTATGCTTGAAGTTACATCAGCTTGGAATGAACAAATATTCATTTCGGAAGGGTCAGTAACATGGGTGATTTTTGAAGTTGCGTGTCTGATCCTTGGTGTGGTGGAGACGTATTTGTTTGCGTGCGTCATTCTATTCGTGCGTCGACGGCTTCAATTTGAACCTAGGACCAGGAAAATTTCATTGAAAAGAAATCAAATCGCGACGGTTGTGTCACGACTGCAAAAGGATGTTCAAGCAAAAACGATACCTAATGCAACAAAGAATCCGATCACTTTTAAGCGTTTTTGGAATAACCCTGGAAAGTGGTTACACATTTGGCTTGTGGGGTCTTTCGTATTTGCTTATCTTCGATTTCTTACTGGACAGGCGATCGTGGTAATAAGTGATTGGTCAGATTTAGCTTGCGATACGCTGTCGAAGGCTATTATCGTATGGACCGGCTCCGCGATGAAAACAGTCAACGCGTTTTTGTGGTGTAGACAAAATTCACTTTACTCGACCCCTCAAACTACAGCTTTCCGACCCACTTGGCTGAACTATTTAAGTAAAATTTGGCTTGTGTACAATGTACTGACCTACCCTACTGGAATTGGAATTCATATTTGGTGGAGGGAATACACAGTCCAGCGCCACGGCTGCGCTCCGTCTGTAACTTCGTATAAAACCGAGTCGTTCGTTCCTTATGTGGTTGTCAGCAGCTTCACAGTGGTGTCGCAGATCCTGCTCACATTTTTATTCGTCTATCCGTTACTGTTCAGAAGATCGGGTGGTAAGAGAAAAAACAACAACAGCCAGCAGAATATGTCTGTGTTTTTAGACACAGCAAATCGAGCATTAATCAGTTGTATCATCTGTGTTACAACCGACATATTTGCAGCTATTGTTGGCACCTACCAACCCAAAGATCTTCACGTTGCAAAGCGTTGCACACTTTACCATCTTAATATTTGTTTGAATGCCACCTCCCTGCTGTACACCTATCCTGACTGGAGAAAAATTGTATTTCCATGGAAGGCGCAGCAACAACCACCGGATGAAAACATTGAAGAAACAGCAAAATAAACCAAATTTGAGAAGAGCAATTACCGTGATACCTCTAGTTAAACGCTACTATAAAGAAATGGTTAAAAAATAGAGCGCCAGCCCTAATAAACCGCCGCTTTGATATTCATTATTCTAATTATTAATCAAAGTTGAATTTTTATTACCTACCCAACACTGTATTGCGGTTGATCTTTCTTCTTGTTTTTTTTAGATGTTAAGTGTTCACTATGTTAGATGTTTTTATTCTCGTCATTACCTAAATTTATGTTTTCAAAATTGTGGCGCTCAAATAGAGATTTTACGGAAACCTTATTAAATAAGAGCAATTAACCAAACTTGAGAAAACCAAATTTAAGAAGAGGCTCTAGATCAGTGGTTCCCAACCTTTTTGTCTTGGTGACCCTCTTAAAAATTTTCGAAGATTCCGTGACCCACACTTATATTCTATCCTAAATGCAAAATTAGAAAGTTAGCACAAAAATGTTTTACTTGCATTTATTATCAAATCAGTGTGATGGTTGACCTTGTAGGTCTGCAGCTAAACGTGTACGATGCTCCCCTTAACTATTTTTACCAATTTCAAGTCTTGACTGATTTCTGTTGTATAATATACTAAGCTACTTCCCTAATAGAGTTCCAATTTGCAGCTATTGCACGTTTACAGTCATGTGGTCATATAGTTTATGACATCACAGTGGACGATATGACATCACAGTAGACGCATACTGATGCAATAATATTGTGCTACAAAGCAATCCGAATGAAATATCGCAATGGAAAATTATGCACAGGATAGCACATACTACTAGCGTACCGGTACCCAGTTCTATTAACATTTACCCTTGTTCTTACATTAGCAACAGCTTCGCGACCCCCTTTAACATGCTTTGCGACCCCTTTGGGGGTCGCGACCCCCAGGTTGGGAACCACTGCTCTAGATCAACTAATTATCATCAAATTGTGTTTTTTCTCACTTAATTGTTGTCATGTATTTGGTTTGTTAAAGTAGCATTTTGATATTGTGATGATTGTTTAATATACCGTAAAACAATGATTCCCAAACTGTGGTACGCGTAAGACCGGTCGTACATGAAAGTCTTTTACTATTTAGTAAAAACAACATTGTCTCTTTTTGCCATCAAACTCTGTACGAATAAATAATGAATATTCTACGGTAAAAGCTTATATGTAAAATCTTATTTTTTAGATCTATTTCTTGAGTCCGCGTATATTTAGGCCAGTTTGGAAATAGTCGAGTAAAATGGTTGAGAACCACTGTACTATGAAAATAAGCCATGTATTCACGCGAGGAATGAAAAGTTTGCCAGACGTTGATAAACGTAGTTCGTAAATACTTCGTTTATAGAGTTTTTCTAGTTAACTTTAATTACACTATACACGATTTACACGTTTTGAGTTGTACGGCGTAAAATAAAATGTAACAATTAAGTCAGGCTAAGTTTTTAAGTAAGGACAGGTAGCTTGTATAAATCAAAATGGAAGATTTTTTTCCGTAAAAGAATAGTTAGTTCTGAAAAGAGCTTTTTTGTCCCACCCATTAATCTGATGGTTTCATGCGACGTCTTTTAACCGACAGGTTACTCTAACTCTGGCTAGTCGGTTGTGTCCTTGGACAAGGCACTCAACTCACATTTCCTGAACCGAAGAAACGTGTGTATTACACACAACACACACTACAATAGCTTTGGCAACCAAATGATAGGCGCAAGCACCTTGGATTTTCCATTCACGGGGATAAACATGAATATCCTATCCCATTATAAATAAGTGGCTGGTCGGCAAAAAAAAGGATAGTCTAACCATTCATTCTGTAATTATACGACGGAAACAGGTTTGCTCTTTTATTATGATAAGCTTAAGCCTAATACGTTCGCATGAAAGTTTCCGAGACAAACTTCATCTGGATCCTGTATATATAAATAAAAATCAACAAGTACACACGTTTGATTGTTTAAAACATCCAGAAGTCACGCGTCAGAAACAGCAGAAACTTTGGGAATCCCACACGAGTTTATAATTGTATCGCTGTGTATTTTTATTATTAATTCATTATGCCATGTGTCCAGATTTTGTGCATTGGAAGTTACGATTAATTTTCTGTTTACGACAGATCAGTCGATGAATTGTTTCCCGCATTCTGTTTAACGCATTCCAAGCCTCGTGTACAAACATGTGTTTCCTGTTATGTGTCTTATATAAACTGTGTATGATTTCATATTATCAGAGAGCATTTGGCTGGTCCTCGCTTGGACTAGCCGCTCTCTCAATCTTTAACTCTACCTACCTAATTTGTGCCCCGAGTACAGCACTTTGACTGGCTGCGCTGCGTGAATACCTGATAAATACCTAACCTCTGTTCACTCCTTGTCTTACTCTGCTTAAAACCCGTCTAAAATTCAAGCATTGCCACAAAACATAAGTATATATATTTGAGTGGCCGAATGGTTAATGTGACCGATTCTTTTTTCCTCAGTATAAAAAATTGTTTTTAGTGACGAGCCAATTATGGCTTCGAAATTTAAAAAAAATAACGGTACTAGTAACAAGCTTGACTATAGAAATTAGACTAGTCGGTTGTGTCCTTGGGCAAGGCACTTTACGGACATTGCCTGAACCCAGCGGATTAATGGGTTCTACCAAATTGAAGGAACGTGTCTATCACATACAACACACTGCAATAGCTCCGGTAACCCGACGATGGGCGCGAGGTGATCTGACGATTACCCGTGTGATAACCCCTGGGGTTTTCCCATTCACGGGGATAAACATGAATATATCCTAATATCCTAGACCAGTCAAGACGTTATTTAGATTGAGCATATTTTTCGTCTCAGGGAAATCCCCACAGTTAAAACTTATTTATTGAATATACTCAGATAAATGTCGAAAATAATTTATATTTTTAATTCACATTAAGAGGATACTAATTTTTACCAAAAAAAAAATATGTAGGTTTGATCTTGATTCAAGGTACGTTTAATTTTCTGTAGATATCAGACTGGTGTTTTTATATATTTAATGCAAACCTTTGTCATTTTATATTGTACAATACATAAGCGTGTAGTTTGACTAAATTTTACTACATATTTTATTATACTGACTAAAATAACCAGAACTTATTTTAAAAACAAGCTGCATTATTCTGTAAGCTTCAGATGTACTGTGAATGGGTGCCTCTAAATACTACAGGAGCGCTTGGAGCGTGAAGTTCTTTTATTGCTTACTTGTCACAAAATAACATTTAGTCTCATGTTGTTTCTTTCATGCAAGCATATCAACCAAAATGCTTTGATCATGAGTTGAGTAAGACATGGACCAGAAAGATTTGGGTTATGTCATAAATCATTTGCACAAATCCACTCTCTATCTTTTACTTAAGTTGGTGCCCACAGTGTTGTGCTAAATTATAAATTGCCCACCTTAATTTTTCACTGCCCTCCTTCTACACAACTCTCAGGAGAGGATGGCCTACTTATTATTGTACATTATTCGTCGTGTTCTTGTTTAATAATGCATCTTGCCAAATTTTCTTTTAAATTTTTTGCATTTTGGTGTTAATCATAGTAAAATATTGTTACGTTACAGGTGTTAGCAAAATCTAATTTCAAGTGGTAACATATAAAATATGTTTTATATATATCACATATATTGGCTTTCATTTTTATATTTTTTTGTATGATCAATTTTTTTTGTCCATATTGATCAAGAACTACATAATTAAGAGCTCTAGCTATAGGTTATTGGCAAATGTTGTTTAATGATACGCATAAATGTTTTCTTGGTTCGTACATAAAGGCATGTAATGCCTACATGGTATAAATATAAAAGGTAATTCGATATGAAGTTAGAGCATTTGGATAAATTGTAGCTTTTATGAGACAAGCAAGATTGAAATTCCAATGAAGAAAATATTTTTGCTTGTTCTACATAACTACGGTTTAAAGATAAACAAAATTTTTGGAACAGAAGCAGTTAAAAGATGAATAAAATTACACAAGGTTTTTATTTTTCAATGAAACACTTCATATCATATTATTGTTACTAAACTATTGGTAACTGTCAGTAATACTATGTGCCAAACGATAGGTTATTCGAGCAGAGTGTTGCAATGGAAATATTGCTTTAGTTTTTTCTTTATTCCATTAAACCATAATTATTTACTTACACAAAGGGAAAATCGACTGGTCTTGAATTTGTTTCTGGTAGTTGGCAAATATAGCATAAGTTTACTTTGCGACCAAATTTATTGCGTTAATCTCAATGCGGCAACTGGAATTTATAAATTCACATATCTCAACAATTAATGTCAATTGATCAAAAATGTTGGTTTTATTTAAAAGTTGATAAAAAATTGGATTATGTTCATAATTAAATACAAATAAACATGAGATTTGTGTTTTCTATATGATGCACTGTAATTATTGCATAAGAGCCAGTCAATCAACATGGTACGCCTGCACATGCTTTGCTATCTGTCAGCCCTGGACATGATGATCCACAGTTTTCTGGGTTCACAGTTACAGTTCTTGATCGAGTTTGTGTTCCATATCCCCCACAAGATGCAGTACAATCTCCCCAACTACTCCAAGATGATACCTGAAAAAACACAAGTTTTGATTCTCAACTTAGCAAACATATTAGTTAAATGCAACACTATTCCGTCAAAAGTCTTATTAATCAAACCTACTTGACAGTTTTGTTTTGGCATGTTACAGGTCTCAGACTCAGTTGTGTCTGGACAGATTTCTCCACCATTTGCAGAGTTAACTGTTATTGGTCTTGTATGGGTGTGAGTTCCTGATCCACATGAAACACTGCATTCTGCCCAGCTTGTCCAAGAACCAACCTAAATTAACAGAAAGGTGTGTATAACAAAAAAATAGGTAACTTTATGTTTTGATGGCCAAATAGACAAGAATTTATATAAAATTCCATGATACTCCTAATGAGTGTTTGCAGTTAGGGGGAGTTTCTTTTCTACCTGACAATCAACTGGACACTTGGTTCCTGTGCACTCTGTGGTCTCCTGCAAAGGTGGACAAGCAGATCCACAATTAGCAGGATTGACTGTGACCTTTCTTGTTCTAGTTTGTTCTCCTTTCCCACAAGATTCACTACAAGTTCCCCAATTGCTCCAAGATGATACCTTAAAATAAGAATGTTTAAATTGATGTGTTATCTATTATCCATCTCTACTTACCGCACAGTCAATCTGTGGTATTTGACAAGCGCCATTCTCTGTTAATGCTGGACAACTTTCACCACCATAAATTGGGTCAGTTGTGATATTTCTTGTGTGAGAATGAGTCCCATTTCCACATGAAACGCTGCATTCACTCCATGAAGTCCAGGAACTCACCTGATAAAAATAAATTAATTATTTTATGTTTGTATAATTGCCAGTGTGATAATGCTACTTGTACCACTCAATTGTGGCGCTAACTTCTGACCTATTTATTAATGTTAGAATCTCCTTATAGATCAGGAACTATAATATGAATGTTTGCAAGAATCTTTAGGCTATGTATTGTTTAAAATAAAAAAATATTTTTAAGTGGTGTTGAATATTATTACCAAATAAAGTGTCCAATTTTTCTAGTGTTCTTTACCTCACAATCAACTGGACATTGTGTTCCGGTACACTCTTTGCTGCTTGTCAATGCTGGACATGCATCACCACAGTTTTCTGGACTGACAGTCACTGATCTTGATCGGCTTTGTGTTCCAGGTCCACAAGATGCAGTGCATGCTCCCCAAATAGTCCATGATGACACCTTCACAGTATAGTAGTTTTAACTGATTTATCATATCGGTTAGTTATATCAGATTCAATACTCACCTCACAATCTGTTTTTGGTATTTCACAAGTTTCATAGTCTGTTGTATCTGGACAACTTTCCCCACCATAAATTGGGTCAGTTGTGATGTTTCTTATTCGAGAATGGGTTCCATTTCCACATGAGACGCTGCATTCATTCCATGAAGTCCAAGAACTGACCTATTCAAAATACAATTCTAAATTTATCTCATGTACTATACTGTGTTCGGGTATTGTCAAGCAAAGTGTTTGTCTTTTATATATTTAATATACCTGGCAATCCACTGGGCACTGTATGCCCTTGCATGCTTTACTGTTTTGCAAAGGCGGACATGCAGCTCCACAATTGGCTGTACTGGTAGTAATTTGTCTTGTTTGACTTTGTACTCCACATCCACATGATGCAGTACAAGCCCCCCAACTACTCCAAGATGATACCTTACAAGAAAAATTTCCAAGTTATTTATTATTACTCAAATAAAAATGTCCTAAAAAATTCTGATTTTCAAACCTACTTTACAATCTTGTTGCGGAACATTACAGGTGTCGGACTGTGTTGTAGCTGGACATGGTTCTCCATCGTATACAGGGTTAATTGTTATTGGTCGTGTTCGTGTGTAAGTTCCTGATCCACATGACGCGCTGCATCCTCCCCAGCTTGACCAGGAACCAACCTAAACAAAACGAAGAATATTTTATTTTCCCAGGAAATATTTTACAATATTCTAATGTAAAACAAATTTGTGCGTATATTTAGTAGTTATGTGTTCATTTCCACTTTAATTATAGGCAGGGCGAGAAATACGACATATCATGAACAGAAAATTTTATAATCCATTGATTCCAGAACTGTTACAAAATTGTTCATCTGTTTCATTAAATTTCTATATGTAACAGCGTTTAATAACACTTTGACAAGTTTAGTTTTAAGTTTGATATGTTTTACCTTAAAAAGTGGTTTTAAATCATAGGGAAGATTTTTGTAATAAGTTTTATATTTAGTTAACAACTGGTTTCGATCCTACAACCTTTTGGTGAGAAAGCGACACACTAACCCACCAAGTAATTATCTTTACTAAGGTGTTCAAGTACATTAAGAACTAACCTAATCCATATTTACTTTAATGTTTGAATATATACATATTTACTTTAATATTTGTATATATATACATATTTACTTTAATGTACAGAAATATATGATTACCGTATGTTTCATAATATTTTAAAACTTTTTAACTGCTCAAGATATATATCTTTTGTACCTGACAATCAATCGGACATAGTGATGATGAACATCCTCTTGTATTTTGCAGGACTGGACAAGCAGATCCACAATTAGCAGGATTGACTGTGACACTTCTTGTTCTACTATGTTCTCCTTCCCCACAAGATTCACTGCAAGTTCCCCAATTGCTCCAAGGTGACACCTTCAAAACAATAATATTTAAATTAATGTGTTATATGTTATACATACTATTACTTACCGCACAATTGATCGGCGGTACTTGACAATTCTCACTCTTTGTTAATGCTGGACAAGCAGTCCCACCATACTGTGGGTTGACTGTGACACTTCTTGTCCGAGAACGAGTGCCCGCCCCACACGATACACTGCAAGCACTCCATGTAGTCCAAGCACTAACCTAAATTAGGAAAGAAGTCTGTTTTGCCTTGCCTTCATATAAAAATTGTGTGCAATGCATTCAACACAATGCACTAGTTCTAGTTACCTGTTCATGGATTCAAAGTAATCTGTTAATTGTAAGTTTCTTGGTTTCCCTAGTTCCAGGATATTCATAATTAACTTTTATATATTTCAGTTGAAGTATAGCATATGTTTAGTAGGAAATATATATTATTGGCTTTGAAAGTGTTTAACTTGTATCTTTTTGTACCTGACAATTGACTGGACATTGTGTTCCAGTGCACGATCTGCTGCTTGTCAATGTTGGACATGCATTACCACAGTTTGCTGGGTTAACGGTGACTGATCTTGATCGACTTTGTGTCCCAGCTCCACAAGACGCAGTGCATGCTCCCCAATTGCTCCAAACTGATACCTTAAGTACATGCTCTTGGAATTTAGTTAAAAGTAACATTTATATTATAATAAAGATATTTAACATAATATAAATTAAACCTACCTGACAATGTTGTGGTGGAATATTGCAGGCTCTGGACTGTGCAGTGACTGGACAGCCTGCTCCACCATTTGCTGGCCAAACTGTTATAGCACGTGCTCGAGTTTGAATCCCTGATCCACATGAAACACTGCATGCTCCCCAATTTGTCCATGGTCCAACCTAAATTAATTAAACAGACTGTGGGTGTTATTTTTCATGTATTTACAAATGTGTAAAATAATTTATTTAAACTAAGCAATAAATAAATCTATAAATGGTAAAGATTGATATTGTTTATAGAACCAAAAAAATACCATACTCTTTAGATTTTAGAGTAAAACTTATATTAAAAGCTATCTTTGCATTAAAATTGTGCAAACCTGGCAGTTAATAGGTGGAGGAGGAGGGGGTGCTCTTCTTCGTCTTCGCCATGCATTCGAAGAACCAATCAGCATTAACAAACAGGTGATCACAAAAATACAATGGAATATCTTCATTTTAAATCTTTTCAGCAGTTTTATGAATAATAATAGCTTTGACTTAAAACAGGTCCTTTTATTTAAAAATTGTTATAACATACAATTTGATATCTAGTCGCTTGTGTTTTAGTGCAAGACTGTTGGTGAACATTGCAGTAAACAATCTACATGTATAATACCATGCAATAGCTCTGGTAACCTGGTTTCGTGAGAGTGCATAAACAATTTAACATTTTGCACTGATGTTCCATGTTAATTCATGTAGCTTATATAACCGATCTTCTTAGTACCCCTTTTTTCTGCATGTTTGCCTATTAATGGTATTCTATTCAAAAAATAAACTTATCAACTAAACACATTAAGACGTCATGCTAAGTATACAAAACTCAAGATTTTTGATAAAGTTTGGTAACTATCACTTATTTGCCCACCAAGCTAAAGATTCATTTACATATCAGTGTTGGTTTAGTTAATTTTTTTTATCTTTGTGCAATAATGAGGTTCTTTCTAATTAACTAAATCTATCTATCTAGATTATATCTAGGAATGATGGTTAGTATGTAATAACCTTAAATGTAATATTGTACTAATAGTTTTTTAAAACAAGTTAAAATTCTCATGATTTTTTATTATTAATCTTAAATACTAAAAACTTTCTATTATTGCAACAATACTTAGTACTTACCCACCATGATAATATAAATGATAACATCAGAGAACCTCTAAAATACAATACACAACAATACACTTTAACTAAGTTGGAACAGCAGAATAAAATTAGATCTGTTCGTTTATTATATAGACATTTCTTCGTCCTTTTATCTCTCATCCAATAAAAACTTGTAAATCTTGTGTGAACCATGAATAATATTGTTTGATTAGTTTACCACAGTGATAACCTATCAAATTAAGTAATCGAAGAATCTTGTTTGGCAAACTTCTATGGTTTTCATTTCCAAGAACTCATTGTATTCTAAGATTTCATTAATGTTTAAGCATTTGATAACCGTATTAGCACACTTTAACTTTTTTAATCTTAAGTCTTGAGAAAAGCCTGGTTATAATCGACCGGATCTTGTTAGAATTTTTTCCAGGTTCAAGAACACCCGATGAACAGTGTAAATATGGATATCGCTTACTTATTTGTTAGCTTTTAGATAACTGTGTCAGCACCCTTAATCTTTTGCAAACATTTTTGCATATTGTTTTTTACATATTTTTGCAATTTTGCGCTTATAGGACATGAACTCAGTAAATTAGTGGGTTACAATTTAGTGGCAGACACATCTGACAAAAAAGCATTGTGTGATAGTGTAGGGATCTGTGAACCCACTATGGCTACTGTTATTTTTTTATTATGATTCTTTTTTATTGTATTGTAACAATTTTTCATTTTTGACCGAATTAAAAAATGTAATATTTCCATTTATGCTAAATGCCTGGACTACAATTGGCAACTAAAAGTTTATTTATTTAAATTACATTTTTTATTTTTTTTTCTATTACTAATATAGCAAATAATTGTTTCAATGTGTCATAAAATTTTTAAACGTTATGTTCTATATACTTTTATATTTATCTGTTTTAACACTACGTTATTTATACCTTTAACTCCATTTGGGCATTTTCCATTTATTTTCTATGTCAACAAGCAGCCTGGTGAAACTTTCATAGCCTATTATTTAAGCTTTACAACAACCTTTTTAATCAACAAAGTTTAGGATGACATCCGCTTAGTGCTTTGCCAAAAAATACAATCAACAGCCAATGGCTTGTTTTAAATCATGGAACATTTGACTAATGGCACATCGTCTGTTTTTTCTAAATGAATGAACTAACAAAACTAACTCGCTTTTAGTACAAATTATAAGCTTTTGTATGTGCAAGTAATTTATTGTGTTGAACTCTTGTGGCAAACTTTAAATTGTGTTTACGCTGTGAATATCTAAGTACACTATGGTGCTAAGCAGAAACTTTATCAAATGGTGCAAAAAGAAATAGATATAGAAGGTAGGCTAATACAAACAAATTATCATTACATGATTTAGTACTAATTATGCATATACACTCGGTAAGTTTATTTGCTTTGATCACATTTGCTTCCATGCCAGCCTTTAGTGCAAACGCAAAGACAATGCTTGGCTTGGTTTACAACTTGCATTGCTCCGTTGTGGCAGACCAGCTCAGTACAACTTGAAGGATTGTACTTCTCGAGATATTGCAAAAGAGCTCGTTCAAGATTTGCCTTCTTTTCATTTCCATGACTTACAGATGACCCAACAAGTTCAGATATGGGAGAAATCTGTATAAACATTGTTTCTGTATTAAAAGTATTGTTTTTTTATCATTTTCTGTAGTGGTTCAAATTGTGCTTTACCTTATAGTTTAGAATGGCAGGATTAGTTGAAATACTTTTTGTCCATTTTGCAAACTGTTCTTTCCCGCTATTGATGGTAAGAGAAGCGGTAATAGCTGGATCACCTCCAGATACAAATGAGAATGATCTCTTTGCAGCATTGGTGAATAGCGTACGACCTGCAAACAAGAAGGTTGCCATGTTACCACTTCAAGTACAGAGGTAAGATCAACGGTATGCAGTTTCCTTACTCTTCCCCATATTTGAACATCGAGCATTCACGATCGACACGTCAGCTCCCAACAATTCAAATCGAGCCTCATTTTCCAAGCATTTTCTTTGTTCAAAATCAGATAAACCTGAGAAGAAATATATTATTAGATATATTTAGACACCACATTGATAAAAGATAGTGGTATATTTTACTACTTTTGATTGATAATCTCACCTGATGCTTTAAGATCAGATTCCTTGTATACATAGATAAACTCATATTTTCCACCAACACTGCCCTTTGTGTAATAATGTGTCCCATAGTTTTGCAAAATAGCAATGTACTCTTTTTTCACATATCCTGTTGGCAGATGTCGCAAACTTTTCAAGAAATCTGACTTCAATATCAGTCCATCTTGTCGTAGTCTAATTCATAAACAAACATTAACCGAATTGTCACATCATGACATACTTTTTTAAAGATTTTCAAAATTAAACACAATTGCAATTTATTTAAAGAAACTTGGTTGTGTAGGCCAAGAAAAGTTGAATAAATAATACTATGCACAGCTGAATATTGATGTAATTATTCAACACAATGGCTATAAATCAAACTTTCAAAATAATATATATTTTTTTAAACAACCTATTTTTTTAAATTAAATCAACTGAGAAAATACATAAATTAGAAAAATGTTTTTTTTAACCCAATAACCTTGCTTTTACAAAATATACCTGAATTTCCCAAAAAGTTTGACAGCTCTAACAGAAAAGTATTTGTACTCTGTATCATAGCTTCCATGTATAAGCTTTTCATACTGGGAATTATTTCCTGCAGCTGCATAGGGCACTGCCTCGTGAATTTCTGACACTGAAAAAAGTTATAAGAGTAATAACCGTGAGCTCTTGTGAATATTGCCAATGTCAATGCTTACATTGTACAGAAGTTCCAACATATTCATGTTTCCCTTGAACCTTTTTTTGGAGTTTACCCAGAATAGCTGCAAGACTTTCTTCGGATTTAGCTTCAAATGAAGTTATTTGCTCTTCCTATTAACAATACGGTTTGACATATACCTCACCCCAATTACAAAATGCAGATACTGTATTGTCGTACCTCTGGAGTAAAGGATGCTAAGTTGTAAGGCACTTCAAGATTTATATCCATATATTTGTCATAAACTTTCGTGCATTGTCCATTGTTTTTGCTGTTGTCCAGAACTGATACCGTCTTAAGAAGAGTTGCAACACTAAATCTGTGGAAATGTTATAAAAGGTCTGGATATTTAAAAATTATTTTTGTGATATATTTAAAAAACTAAATGTTAAGTTCATTTGTGTGTGCCATGTTTACTTACGCCTTTCCCATTGCTTTACTGTTTGGCAGTTCCTCTTCTTCACAATCTGCCTCACATAACGGATTTTCACAAGATTTGGATTCTAGTAATTCTGGACATGTGTCACCACAGTTTGCACTTTCCTGTGTGATGCTTCGTGTTCTTATGTGGCTTCCTTCCCCACAAGTTGAGCTGCATAGTCCCCATGCACTCCATGGTGATACCTGTGTTAGAGATTCAATATTGATTAAACCATTCACAATAATTTATTACATGAGTGTCAGACTGTTACAGTATCATATTTGATCCATCATTGTTCAAATTTGTAATCGTTCTATATTGAATAGTCTGTAAAATTACACATGTTTATATCTGACCGTTTAAAACACAGGATGTAACTTTTAAATGTATATTTTTATTCGTACAACCTTCTATCTTACTATACAACATGCTACCATTAAGTAATTTGTGTCAATATGTTACATCAATGTAAGTTTGCTTTAGGAAAGTCACAAGGCAATGCATATATTCATTATTCATACCTCACAGTTTATTTGCTGTATTGTGCAGCTACTCTCCTCAATTAATTCTGGACATTCTTTACCACCATACTCAGCTTCATGCTGAACTTTTCTGTACCGCAGCTCTGTTCCTGTACCACAGGTAACACTACATTCACTCCATTCGGACCATTTTCCAACCTAAAATATAAACAGTTATTTTTGGAGAGTATAAGAATGTTTTATAACACAATCTGTAAGCCTGTAATAAGTTCTCTGATATTTACAAAGACTGGAATGTCAAATGACAAGTGACAATAACCTTTCTTAGACCCTTGTTCATTGGTTTCACAAAAATTAACTACTTATATTATGCCAAATGTGAATATTTTTAACATAAGAATACTCACCACACAGTCTTTCACGCAAACTGCTGGCAAACAAGTGTCAGTTTCCGATAAAACTGGACAAACTAAACCACATCCTGAAGCTGGTAAGGTGACATGGCGCGATCTTGATTTTGCCCCATTTGTACATGGCCCGCTACAATTAGACCAACTTCCCCATGATGAAACCTGCAGTCAATTTGCTAAATAAGTTAAGCAACACACTATATTTGAGTAATGGCAATGGATAAAATATTAAAGTGAAAATCCTTGTTTTGCTATGTAGCTTATGGCAGTGCCTTGGCTTAGTCAAAATCCTACACCTGGTTACTCCAAGTCTTGTGCAAAAAACTGTGTGGATATGTGGTCTTGGAGGAAAAGGGTTAAACATAAAACTACAGCATCAGACATATACAACACACTCTCAGGTATGGGCCCTTGATATAACGAACCTAAACGTACCTATAAACATAACTGTCAATAATATACTTTAAATTAAGGTTTTATCTGTTATCCATATCTCTACTCACCGCACAATCTATCTGTGGTACTTGACAAGCGTCATGCTTTGTTAATGATGGGCAACTTTTTCCACCATGGACTGGTTGGATTGTGATATTTCTTGTGTGAAAATGAGTTCCATTTCCACATGAAACGCTGCATTCACTCCATGTAGTCCAGGAACTTACCTACCGGTGTTTAATATAAAGATGTTATTTTTAATTTGTGACAACACATTTTTAAACTGGTAATATTTAATTAACTTTTGTTGAGGTAAACTTAATATATGCCATGTAACATACACTTTATACTTGAAAAAAGTTTTTTATTAATTTCATTATATACTGTGTTTTAAAATACCTGACAATCAACCGGACATGGTTTGTCGGTACACTCTCTGCTGTTTGTCAATGTTGGACATGCATCACCACAATTTGCAGGACCGACAGTCACTGTTCTTGATTGACTTTGTGTTCCAGGTCCACAAGATTCACTGCATGCTCCCCAACTGTTCCAAGCTGATACCTTAAGAACACACACTCTGATTTTTACTTTACCCAACCTTTTTCATAGATGCAATTGTATTTTTGCTTATCTATTGAGGTTAAACACACACAATATATCAAACTTACCTGACAATGTTGTGGTGGAATTGTGCAGCCTCTGGACTCTGTAGTGCCTGGACAGCCTGCTCCACCATTTGCTGGCCAAACTGTTACGGCACGTGTTCGGGTTTGAGTACCTGATCCACATGAAACACTACATTCTCCCCAATTCGTCCATCCTGCAACCTAATCGAGGATATATCGTTACAGCCAACATTGGTGTGTCCTAATTGTTAGAAAATTATTTTCATGACTTCTTTAATTTTTATGACTTCAAGAGCCCATTATAATCCACTATTCCAAGATTAGCCAAAACATAATCCTCATTTTTGTCCAGTAGATTTAAACCTTT